>CM047807.1:128923752-129284025 GCA_026214975.1 Gentiana macrophylla | reverse complement strand
AATGAATAGAGAAATCCGCAGGTCGGAATTCTAGATAAGCCAAAGCAAAGTTAGCCTAATGGGCGACAAATGCAAAGGCATAAAGACGGTTCGCATGGTCGGGCCAAAGGTCCAAGCTAAAAGCCGAACGAGCCCAAGAGGCAAACAAGGCTTAAGCAAGGGACGGTTCGCATAGTCGGGCCACCCTGTCAAGTCGAAGCCAAACGAGCCCGGAGGGCGGAAAAAGGCCTAGACAAAGGACGGTTCGCATGATAGTCGGGCCACCTGTCCCAAATCGAGGTCAAAAGAGCTCGAGTAGCTAAAAAGACTAAAGACCAGGGACGATTTACACTAAAATGCTCACCAAAGGTCAATTAAGCCTAAGGGCAAAAGACTAAGGCAAGCACATCAATATCAAGTGTAATAAGAATCGAAGGTTCATAATACACTTGGGGGCAAACACAATATGAACAACAAGTACAAACAAATAAAGCGAGTAGCTTAGAGTATCGAGAAGACATCAAGACTACAACACATCAAGAGGACGAGTAAAGCAATAAGAAAGAAAATAAAAAACAAATTGCAAAGTCGAGTGAAAAGTTGAAGCATAAGAACACGGCCAGGTCGAAAGGCCAGCCCAAGTCGATTGTCAAAATAAAACTATTACAAAAACAAGGCCAGGTCGAAAAGACCAGCCAAAGTTAAATAAATGTTATTACAAATCAGAAGTTTGAATAGCAAAAGAAGATATAAAAACATCAAGATCAGGGGTCGGCTTCTGGAGTCGGCTCAGTTGTGGCAGGGGTCGGATTGGCAGTAGGGGCAGATGAGGGAGGAGCATACTTTATGGCCAAGGATTCTCCCCATTGAAACTCCTCGAAGTACCGATCGATGACTTCTCCGAGTCGGGATTGTAGAACATAAAGCGCCTGGAGAGTCGACATGTCTAAACTCGAACGACCTCCTTCATCCTCGATCTACGGCCGAGTATATCCTCCCATCATCGAAGCCCGCGATGATCACTTCTAAATCATCTTCAAGATTGGATGACTTGCGGTACTCCATGATGGCCTCGTTCTAGCCTCTCGACTGCGCTGCGCTCGTCATGATTCGACTTGCAGCGCATCTCGATCTTGACGAGCCTTTCTAGCTTCTTCATCCGCAGCCTTCTGACACTGCTGCAGCTTCTCATAATCTTGAGCTAGCTTGAGCAGCTCTCGACCCTGATCTTGCCTTTCATCTCGCGATCGGTCCAAAGCTCCTCTCGTACCGGTGGCGGCTTTGCTTCAATGAAACCACCAACTTACCTTGCGAGCTTCCGAGCTCAACGACCCATCGTTGTCTCAACTCGTTATATTGTTGCTCCACGGCAGAGAGTGCGGCGGTTTTTGCAATGTTGTCTTGGAGTAACCTGCCGTTCTCCTTCTTGATTTCGTTCGCCGACTCTCCCGTTCTAGCCAACCGACGAGCAGCCTCTCGACCAACAAGAGTATGCTACAAAATAAAAGAACAAGTTAGTAAATAAGCAAGGGCACGGGCCTCGAAGAAAGCAAGTATAAAAAGAGGTATCGACTTACGAGGCGATTCAGTTTCCGCAGAACGTAAGACAAGTCTTTATCCTCCACACCAGCGTAATCATCAAAAATCTAGTCCACACCGATTCCTGACTCGGCAGTGGCCTCAGCGACTTTCTTTCTCTTCGCTTCTCGGAGCTGCTCCTTTACCACTTCGGCGACAGACGGCCTCTTTTTGGTTTGAGGTACTTGCTCCTCGACATTAGCCTCGACATTCGAGGTTAAATCGACCAGCTCATCCTCGTCTTCATCTCGAAGAGATCCGAATCGGACGGTTAGTTCGCCGGTAGTCGAGGGCACCTCAGTCGTTCTAGCTCCGGTAGACGACTCAATGGCAGCAAGACTTGTTCTGGGCGGAGGAACGCCCGCCCCTCGAGAAGAGGAAGGCACGCTGGTCTCAGCCACAGGCAAGCCGGTGGCGGCCCGACCCTCGAGAGGTGGTGCAGCTACGACCGTCGCCTCAGGAATGCGCTGAGGGTTGGTGACCTTGGAGAATTTGCCCACTGCAATACAAGAAAAAGACAAGTTAGTTTTTAATCAACAAACAACAAGTCATCGACTTAAAGAACAGCTAGTATGTAAAAACAAGCAAATGAGTAAAGCATCCTACGATTCTCGTGATCAGGAACGTTCAGGCCTACACATAGGCACGGGCCCGACTTCCTCTAAGTGAGCCAGGTGATACAAGAGACTCAAGTCTCGAGTACACACCTCAAATTATGCCCACTCGTGAGTCGAGCCTCGTGTGGAGCCGGTTCTCTCCCAAGCTTGTCTTGTTTCCCCTCTCTCGACCTCCATTGACCGATGTAGGGGTTATCAAGGCCATGACGAACAAAGAAAAATCGAGGCTTACAAGTAATTCAATTAAAAGAAAAATTGGCTAAGTGTCGGGTGAATTTTGGGGATTTTGTGGCTGATGGGGGGGGGGCAAATTTGGAAACACAGGGAAATAAGGTTTTTCCTTTTTTTTAAATAGATGTTTAGTCAAAAACTAAATAGACAATGAGAATGAAAAAAGGGCTATATGAGCAATTCCATCGTTTTATCTGGTCTTAAACGACAACATCATGTAATGATATCTAACGTTTTAGCCGAAAATTGGTATATGGTATTTTTTTTGTTTTACAAAACTAGATAATTATGGAGGGGCCTATAAGAACCTTGGGCCCAAGGCCTAGGGCCTAGGTTGCATATGGACAGGGCTAGCCCTAGGTCTGGCCACCGCACAATGCGGCATAGTCGGATTATGGATTCATGCTACATTTCCATCATTTCACTTCTATATCTGATGAGAGGTTTTAAAGGCACCACAGATTTTACTAGTGACACTCTTTTACTTCCGGCACCACAAAATATTACTTTCGGCGCCACAAGAATATTTTTATAATTTTCTTACTTCACACACCACAAAAAATGACAGATTTACTTGTTACACCACAGTTTTCAAAACTAACTATTAAGTCCAACACTTTACAAAACTAATGAATAAACCCACAACACACCATCTTCATCCAACACCACAACCCATCTCCACCACCCTCACACACCATCACCACCGCCCATCTCCACCATCACCACCATCCTAACATTTTAACCATCACCTTTCTTCCACATCGTGAAGCCATCTTCTTCCAAAACCTGAATCATTCTCTTTCCTCTCCCCCGCCGCCCATCCCCTCCATGGCTGTAAATCAGCCGCCCCGGCCCAACCCATGTAATGTGTTACTTTGTTTTACTTGAATTGAGAAAGAGGCGAATTATAGACCCAAATTTATAATTATTCAGAGGCATAAATTCGAATTTCATAGGTGCATCCGTTCAGCTAGGGGAGTTTAGCTTTCGGGGGCGTTGCCCCGAGCCCCCACGAGTTGGCTCTGCTCCCTCGACCCCTAGGAAGAGGCGCTGTCCCGTCGACCCACTTTTCCTGCATATTTTTGGAACATATATATACCTTATTGCACAGAATTTTCCCGATATCCTTATACCCATACTTTTATATAGAGCTCATCTTAGGTCGTCCTTTCCAATTTTGATCCCTCGATTCATTTTTACACCATATTCTCTTTTAGATTAAACTTAGTTTATATAGCTTATGATTCTAGCACAACTTTTGGAATTTTAACATTTTAGGAGTCTTTTCTTCCCCGATTGACATGAGTTTGTATGAAGATTGAAGAAATTAAGGGCTTGAGATATCTGTCATCAAATAAATGATTAATTAAGCAACATGAATGAGTTGCAGTTTGCAGACTTGCAGGTAGATTCATATGCCGCGACTACATATATTTGTTATGGTTTTGTGTATCAATGTGAGCTAAAACCTTATGCAACAACATACAGTGTTGTGATTGATGCACTTTGAATGTACCCATCTGTTCCCAGGGTGCCTGTCCACACACATTTGGGCACATGCCCCGCTTGAGCAATGACTCATTGCATGTGTATACTTACACCTGTGTCCCTCCTGTGGCTGCACCGTTACTTCTTCTTCCTTTTTACCTTCTTCTTTATTGATCCGCAATCCAATCCAATCCAGTCCAGTCCATGAAAAGTTAAACCAAAAACAAATTACTCTCTACCCAACCAATTACTAAATACGTACATATATGAAACCAAAAGTAGTAATTCTAAGAATTCAAAGATATAGCTATATAGCTAGATTGGTTTTTAACTATGTGTGAATACTCAAACATATATATATATATATATGCTTTACAAGTAATTCAATTAAAAGAAAAATTGTAGGAAAGAAATTACCAAATGATGCTGAAGTACAGATAAACAGCATAAAAATGAGAAAGACAACTGGCACGCTCTTCATTTCCTAGCTAGAGATGAACTACAAAAATTCCAGGAAATTATTCTCCGACTTTTTTCTTTTTAGGACGGACTATATATATAACACTGCAGGTACTATGAAATCCCATGCCCCTTATATATATATATATACTAACCAAAAACCCGTGCATAATGCACGGGTGATGTAAAACTAAAAATACGTGTTTTATTTAGGACGTGAATTTGTATCAAAATTTAATAAGTGCAATATTCATGACATGTACGTGGAGTTCCTTAAGTAAATTAATGCATTGGTGTAACATAATGCATCATTGCTCATCGAAAATACATATGAATGTAAAATGACATTCTACGAAAATACTAACACAACGTGAATTAATATCTAAGACAATGTAAATTATACAAACTGTGAAAATCGAATTCAAATAATATTTTGCATTAAAGTAATACAATCTTTTTTTATATCAAGATACAACGGAGATGAAAATGCATTTCTTTATAAATTGTTTAAAAGGAAAAAAAACAGTCCGACTCAAAAAAAATTGACTACCAATCAAGTAACAAAACATATAATTGCAATTTTTTTAATACTCCTTCTACAATAGTTGTGTCACACCAAAAGACTTCACACTCTTTTTGATCAATACTGGTCTGATCATCATATCAAACGCTTGGTGTCTGTAACACATGAATTCTTGTTCAAATAGGCTATTGTATGGACACAACTATTGCACAACAAATAGTTTATGGATATATAATGTGACGTTCATTTCTTCAAATGCTCTTGCAATAAACACTGAAATTACATTACTTCTTATTTTCAACTGGCTAATCAAAACTACTGATCTTCAATCATAAACTACTTTTAACGGAAAAAAAATATTAGAAAAAGAAAATGAAATCGTGTAAATTCCTGAAGTACACATACATTCGTACATTTTCAATGGATTAAATCGAAAAATCTGAGGGGTGTCTCCGGTGACCTTAGCGGATCAATATCTGAATCAAACTCTTTCCCGGCGGGGAGGGGGTTCTTCTTCAGGTGACTCCTCCTCGTTTTTCTACCTGATTTATATTACTTTCTTGTGAGAATTGGAGTGCAATAACATAGAAGTCGGACTTGCTACCGTCTTGTACTCCGATAACAATATATACTCTAGACTACTTACCTGACTTAGAGTTGGATATCCATTTTGTGGCAGATTATCCAAATACTGAAGCTCCATTGTACACACTTTAACGCTGTCAAGCTCCCAACAAATATAAACATCATGGTTCTTTGACATATTTCATCCCCACAAATGTGAAGCAATTAATTGTGCATCATTTACATTCCTGCACAGTATAAAACTAAAAATATACCATTATTTACATTTGATTTTTCAGGTAAATATAATAAAATAAAACACAAAAGGGACAAAATAGCAGTAAATCATGAGTTGAGTTGCAGAAACGATAATATGGGTAACCGTTGATTCGTATATCTGAATCGAATGCCAAGATCATGCTATAAGGCCCAAAAAAATTGAATAAAATTTTTAGAAGATTTCATAACTCAAAATGCAAAACACTGAACTCAAATTTGAAAAAATAAAAATAGAATTCAACAACAATGGATTAAGAACATATAAGTAGTGAAGAATGAGTAAAAACCTGAAAGGAAAAATAGGAAAAGTATAAAAGGAAAAAGGAACCTCGATATGGGATCGATCCATAATAATGAATGGAAAATACATTGTTTAAATAACTTAGCTGTGATTTGAAAAACAAAACACCAAACGTAACAATCAAAGTCATCTTTGTGTGGGAATTTCGAATAAGTAAGTTAAAACGTCAAACCATAATGTTGAATGGATCGAAGCAACAACATGAAATATAAGCGAACAAAAAAAGCAATCCCAGTTAAAGGGAAGGCAACTAAGAATCATTTGATTTTCTCCTTTTTAATATTATAGGTAATTTTCAAGATTTTCTGAGGGAGTGTTTTGCCAAAATAATAACATTTTCGTTGGTTTTGGTGGGGAAAATGCAATGAGAATAAAAGGGCTCAAAGAGACGACGTGACGTCGACGCATTCTAGGTGAAAATAGCTTGAAATTTCAGTTGTGTTGGTCTCAACTCTTGTACTACATTTCTGCATTTCTGTTCTTCGTCGCAATCCATTTGAACAACCGAAGTACTCCAAATGATCAACAATGATAGTCCTTAACACTGACCTGTGAGATTCTTACATGAAATTCTAACATAAGTAGCAGCCGAAATAAAAGTCAATCCTTACAGTAATGAATTATCATTTAAGGACTAATTTACAAAACGAAAAAAATTAAAACTGTATGAATCATGCTAAAGATCACCTGTATGAAATGGGGAATGATAAATCCTGATCAAAAGAACAAAAAAAAAAAAAACAATTAAAACAGTAAGGACGCACATGCCCCTGGGAAAAAATATCAAAGACAATTCAACATTCATCAGAATAGAAATAAAACATATTCTCATGTGAATAACATAGCCAATTGACTTCTTTTTCCCAAATTCAGCAAGCAACCAGACTTCTCTTTCCGGAATTCGATCAGCAAGCCTTATATGATTATGAAATATGAAAATGAAAGTGATATCTTTGTAGGTTTCTTTTTCTTTGAAACCGATTGACCGATTCGGATAATTTGTTGATTTAATTAAATTTGTTCATCAAATCAGTTAGGGATTGAAAATGGAGGAGTATTATCCATTTTTTCAATTGAAAAAATAATTGAATATAATTTGTTGGCTAATTTGGCGGATGTTAAACTTGCTGATATTTCTAGATATATTTGTTTTTTTGGGATTTATTTGCTTTTTTTCCGCGCACGTGTTGGTTAACCTACGGCGTATCATCCGCATATAATTGGTTTTTTTTTTTTTTTTTTTTTTTTTTTCGGGTTTGGAGCGGTCGAAACGGGTAATTGGGTTAAATATTGCTTTCAAATATATATAGATATAGATAGTCTCCCTTTTCAACAGATCCGTTGGAAATAAACAGAAAAGATACCAGGAGAGGACGTAGGCCCGCGACAAGGGGCCATACAAAAATTTAAGTACACATAAAACGACGTATTTTTTACTTAGACACCGAAATTAGACACACAATTTGCACAAATGATCTCATCCCCAAGGTTTACGGCCAAAGAGAGGAGTGGGGAAAAGAATAACGCCTCTCGGTTTTCTCGCCTGTTAGAAGAACTCACGAGGATTTATTTCTGTTTTTAGAAGCACGGGATTTTTATTATTGGTCCAGGGATTTATTTATAACAATTGATTTTCTTCATTTAACTTATCCGAGTCCGAGTTGAGTCGGTGTAAATGATCCGAGGCGGTCATAGTTTGAATTTCACGAACTTGAGTTAGAACATTAACTTAATATAACTATCTTAATATAACTATCGAGCCTAGTCCACCTCGAGCCTTATCGAACCATACTTCAATCACTCACGATCCACTTAGTTCATTTATACCCCTAATCGTGACAAACTGTGCTTGTTATGTAAATCAATGTGGATTTCATTAAAAAAAATTGTTGTCACAATTGCCGTACACCAAAGTTGGTCACACAACACACAAGTAAAACCCTATCTTATGTGACAACCCATCAAATCTTTTGTACACATTTTCATAACAAAATAAATAAATCATTGATCGACTAAAAGCTACCATTTGTGGCAATTCTACTCTTTGTCACAAAAAAATTGTCGCAAAAAGATGTTTTTTTTGGTAGTCGGTGTGGGAAAAGGGGTTTTAAGATTGTTATTTATAATCGACTAAGTTGCTTAGATTCGATTAGGTACCGAGGTTTGTTGGTTGTTAATCGTGCAACTTTAGAGCGTTAAGTTTGTTTCGGTCAATTAAATTCTTAAAAACGAACTGTTGAACCGGGCAAGGGTGTTTGATTGTTGCATAGCGTCTCACATCATTTTAGGAGTTTGCGCCCACGAAGAGTCGATATAATCGTTAGGTTGGTTGGTTGGAAATGCTCGTTCCCGAATAATCGATTAGAGTGGCGAAAGTACTCAATTGGATCATTGTTTGACTATGTTTCTCTCTCTTATTAATCTTAGTTTATATTACGTTCTAGAGTTAATTATCACGTGATCCACCTTTGATTAACCTAAACTAATTAAGTTCCAAGACGTTTTCGGTATTCTATTGATTCAATGAGGGATACGACATTACTCTCTAGCTACTATGGTGCATCCGACCCGTACATCGCTCGTTAAGGTTATACGTCACTAATTGGGTCATCATGCAGAGACAAAAACAACAAAGAAAAACAAACGATACGAAGAAAATGAAATGATGTCATCAAATAAATGATTAATTAAGCAACATGAATGAGTTGCAGTTTGCAGACTTGCAGGTAGATTCATATGCCGCGACTACATATATTTGTTATGGTTTTGTGTATCAATGTGAGCTAAAACCTTATGCAACAACATACAGTGTTGTGATTGATGCACTTTGAATGTACCCATCTGTTCCCAGGGTGCCTGTCCACACACATTTGGGCACATGCCCCGCTTGAGCAATGACTCATTGCATGTGTATACTTACACCTGTGTCCCTCCTGTGGCTGCACCGTTACTTCTTCTTCCTTTTTACCTTCTTCTTTATTGATCCGCAATCCAATCCAATCCAGTCCAGTCCATGAAAAGTTAAACCAAAAACAAATTACTCTCTACCCAACCAATTACTAAATACGTACATATATGAAACCAAAAGTAGTAATTTTAAGAATTCAAAGATATAGCTATATAGCTAGATTGGTTTTTAACTATGTGTGTGAAGGAATTTTTCAAACATATATATATATGCTTTACAAGTAATTCAATTAAAAGAAAAATTGTAGGAAAGAAATTACCAAATGATTTGAAGTGAGATAAACAAGATAAAATGAGAAAGACAACTGGCACGCTCTTCATTTCCTAGCTAGAGATGAACTACAAAAATTCCAGGAAATTATTCTCCGACTTTTTTCTTTTTAGGACGGACTATATATATAACACTGCAGGTACTATGAAATCCCATGCCCCTTATATATATATATATATAGTCTCCCTTTTCAACAGATCCGTTGGAAATAAACAGAAAAGATACCAGGAGAGGACGTAGGCCCGGGACAAGGGCGATACAATAGCGAGTTTTTTTTTGTTTTCACTGTACAACAGGCATATTTCGATTGAATAATAGTAAAGAAAATAGGGGAAATTGTGCACAATCTATATTTAAGATTTACGGTTTTTTTTCTTTCCCTTCTGACTTTGCTTTGACAATAATAATAGTAATACAAAATGTGGTTCTCTTCGGAGTTTGTTTTTCTATTGTTTTTATTGTAATAAAATTTCAATGTTGTTGCAACATACTTTGACCGAACAAACTATTACAAAGTTGTTGTATCACAAATATAATTGTGGAAGATTTTCATTGATTTGTGATTGATTTTGATATACAAGAATAGAGGAATATAAATAGGATGTTACAACTTAGTGAGCAAGTAAAGGAAAAACGAGCTACGCTAATCAAATCGAGTCGCGTCTATGAACTTGCTTTAACACCCCCCGGCAATCCCATGGGTGTGGAGCGGACATGGAGATTGGTCTTCAAGTGTTGGAAACGAGGTTGGCGAAGAGGTTTCGTAAGGATATCCGCAAGGCGATCGATGGTCTTGATGTAGCCAACACGAAGAAATTTATGCGGCGACGAGTTCACGAACATGATGTACATCGATCTCAATGTGCTTTAATACGAGCATGGAAGGCAGGATTGGCGGCAAGGTAGGTGGCCTCAACGTTATCGCACCATAGGATGGGCGAGGCGATACTAAAACAGAAGCTCGCGAAGAAGAGCCAGGAGCCATTGAACTTCGGTGATTGGCAAAGAAGTGGAGACGACCTTGTATTCAAACTTTCAAGACTACTTTGGCAACTGTGAGTTGTTGCTTGCAAGACCAACTAATGAGATTGGTGCCTAAAAAGACGCAGTAACCCCCAACAGAGCGACGATCATCAGGATCAGAGGCCCAATCAGAATCAGAGTATGCATGAAGCTGAGTGCCCGGATGAGAGGATAAGAGAAGACCATCAGTACAAGTGCCCTTGAGGTAGCGTAGGATACGTTTAACAGCCTGCCAATGTTCAACAGTAGGAGCATGCATGTATTTACTGACTTTGTGGACCGCGAAGGCAAGATCAGGGCGTGTATAAGCCAAATACTGGAGGCCACCAACAATCATACGATAAAGTTGGGGTTTGTCAAAGGGTTGGCCTTGGGAGCGAGATAGCGGTGGAGAAGCAGCCATTGGAGTGGCACAGGGCTTAGAGTCAGTCATGCCAGACTTGGCTAATAAATCAGTAGTGTACTTAGCTTGTGAGAGATGAAGCCCATCCGGAGTGCGAGTGACTTCAATGCCCAGAAAATAAGAGAGGTCACCCAAATCCTTAACCGGAAAAGTAGCAGATAGAGAGGAAATGAGCCAGTGGAGTGCCTGCGAAGTAGAACCTGTGATAATAATGTCATCCACGTATATAAGCATAAGAATATAAGTGCCGTCATGATGATAAATATAGAGAGCGAGTCCGCAGAGGAAGGGCGAAACCCAAGAGTAACGATGAATCGAGTGAGCCGAGAAAACCATGCCGCGGAGCTTGCTTAAGCCCATAGATCTGCGATTGAGTCGGCATACGTGATGCGGAAAGCTAGGGTGAACATAGCCTGGGGGCTGCTGCATATACACAACATCATCCAAAAAGCCATGTAAAAATGCATTCTGAATATCAAGCTGTCGAATGGGCCAGTTGAACTGCAAGGCAAGTGTGAGGACGGTTCGAATAGTGACAGGTTTAACCACAGGACTAAACGTTTCATGAAAGTCAACGCCCGAAGTTTGATGAAAGCCTTTGGCAACAAGGCGAGCTTTATATCTCTCGATGTGACCTTGAGAGTTACGCTTGATGCGATAAACCCATTTGCATCCAATTATATTAGCGGAAGGGGGGGAGGGAACAAGTGTCCAAGTGTTATTATTTAAAAGGGCGGTGAATTCGTCTCGCATGGCCATACGCCATTCGGGAAGGCGGGAAGCCTCGGTGTAGTTGCTAGGTTCGAGAGGAAAGTTTTCAGTGTTGTGGGCATACGGTGGTGGGGAGGACACGAAGTCATCGGGAAGCGTTTTGGGTTTAAGAGAATGGGTACGGGAGCGTGTAGTCATACGGTAGGCCGGTGGGTCGACCTCATTCGGGATGATTGGGGGAGCGACGGCCGTGGAGAGAGAGAGGAAAGTCTGGTGGGTTATAAGCGAGGAGAATGGATTGGGGTGTCTGTTGTTGGTGGAGAGAGAGAAGTGGGTCGGGTGGGTGGGCTAGGTGTAATGTTGGGCTCGGCCGCTGTATTGAGTGGGGAATTTGTAATGGACGGAAGGAGGACACTATCAGGGGTGTGGGTTTGGGAGTTGGCAATATTTGAAGCATAGGGAAATATATGCTCATCAAAAATAACGTGGCGAGAAATAAATATGCGGCCGGAGGAAAGGTCGAGGCACTTGTAACCACCGTGAGCATCATTGTAACCAAGAAAGACACATGACTTAGACCGAAATGCAGTTTTAGTATTATTATACGGGCGTAAGTAAGGCCAACATACACAACCAAATATTTTTAGAAAACCATAGTCAGGGCGGCGATGATAAACAAGCTCATAGGGGCACTTGTAATTTAGTACCTGCGAGGGCATGCGATTTATGAGAAACACAGCAGTAGTAAAGGCATCCTCCCAATATTTAAGAGGGAGGTGAGAGTGAGCAAGTAAAGCCAATCCCGTCTCGACAATGTGGCGATGCCGGCGTTCAACGGCACCAATTTGCTCATGAGTATGAGCACAAGCAACCTGGTGAGAAATACCAATGCGAGAAAAATAATCCTTCAATTTACTATATTCAGTACCACGATCAGTTTGAAGAGCCTTAATTTTTGCATCAAATAAGCGCTCAACAAGCGCTTGAAATTTATAGAAAACCTGTTCAACATCAGATTTCAAAATAATAGGATAGAGCCAAATAAATTTCGTACAATCATCCACAAAACAAACATAGTATCTTGAGCCATAAATTGAAGTCTCGGCACAAGGCCCCCAAACATCCGAATAAATTAAGTCTAAAGGTTTGGACGAAGTAAATGACGTAGAAGGTAAAGATAAACGATGACTTTTTGCAAGTCGACAATCGTGACATATAGAATTGGGGAATTACGGGAGGAGGAATATTTAATTGACGAAGAATAATGTTTGTAATGCCAAGAAAGCGATGACCAAGACGACGATGCCAGGAGGAGAGCAGGGAGCGTAAGTAGCGAGAACACGAGGACGGTGAAGGGAGCGAGAGGTCGAGTGAAGTGATATAGGCCATCTTTAACATAGCCTCTAAGACGGACCTGGCCCGAGTAATCCTTCACAAGGAAATAAGACGAGTGAAATTCAAAGTAAACATTATTATCACGGGCAAAATGTTGCCTGTAAAGTAAATTTTGTTGGAGGCGGGGGCTAAGAGAACATCACGAAGAACATATGTAGAGGAAGGGGTAGTAAAAGAAATAGTACCAACATGAGAGATAGGCATACCATTTCCATTCTTGCACGAATTTGTTCATTGCCGTGTATGGAACGGGAGGTGAGTTGAAATTTTGAGGATCGTAAGCGTCATGTGGTGACTGGCACCGGTGTCCGGAAGCCAGGAGGAGGAATCAAAGATGTACCTGCAAAGTTAGAAGAAGGAGGACGAGGAGGAGGAACAGGATTGAAATTCGAATCGAACCTGTACCAACATGTGTGAACGGTGTGGCCAAAGCGATTGCATAGTTGACATTGTAAGGAAGGGCCGGACATAGGAGGTGGAGTTGGTGATTGGTGAGTTGGTTGTCGATGATGATATTGCGGCCTAGTCCCCGTGATCGACCTCGGCCTCGCCCCGGTTATTATTGGAATGATTGTTGCGCCACGGTAGTTATTATTATTATAGTTGGAGGAGGACGAGTTGTGTAATTGCTTGGAAGCATTAGATGGCGGTGCAGGGCGGCGAAGGTGGCGCGAGGGAGCGGCATGATGATGCGCTGGCTTCCATGGTGAGAAGCGATGAAAAGAGCTCTTCGATCGTAAGATCGAACGATTGGAAGCCATGGCAACCAGGGCATCGTAGTCGGGTCCCAAACCGCGAGCACATAATTGATAACATCATCGGTTGTGAGGTTGGTTGACGGCGAGAGCAAGATCGCCGGTGAGCCGCTTGACTTTCATAAAATATTCTGTGGCGGTAGAGTTCTCTTTCCGAGTTGTGGCTAGCTGTGATCGGAGATGGACCACTTTGGCACGTGATTGAGAAGCGAAGCAGCGTTCTATGGCAGTCCATATGGCGGCGGAAGTGCGGGCATGATAGACGTGGAGGAGAACATCTTCAGAGAGTGAGGAGGTGATGGCACTCAAAATTAAATTGTCTTGTTTAACCCATGTTGCATAATCAGGGTTGGGTTTGCCGGCAATGTTCTGAGGTGGAGCCGGGATCGATCCGTCAACGAAACCAAAAACGTCCTGTCCTTTTAAATAAGGCACCATTTGTGCCAGCCATATGGGGTAATTTGTCCGTGTGAGTTTGATGATATTGACCGAGTTGGATGAATTGAAGGAGGGATAAGGAGAGGTAGCGCCGGCGAGAGAGGTGGAGGTGGAGGAGGTGGTGGACATGGCGTATGGTTGTTATGCTGTTGTTTGTTTTTTTTTTTTTTTTTTTTTTTTTTTTGGCTTGATGATTGAACAAGAAGGAGGGAAAGGGGATGCAGCAGGAACGTTTGTTACTGTTTTTTTTTTTTTTTTTTTTGTTTTGGGCTGTGAGTTCGACCAAGAGAAGGAGAAGAATTAAAGCAAGATTTTTTTTATTTTTATTTTTATTTGATAACTGAGGGATGAAGATCAGTGGGATCGAGAAGAAGAAGAAGGGAGGAGGATCGGGATGGAAGGGTGGCTTCAGCCTATGCCTCTGATACCATATCACAAATATAATTGTGGAAGATTTTCATTGATTTGTGATTGATTTTGATATACAAGAATAGAGGAATATAAATAGGATGTTACAACTTAGTGAGCAAGTAAAGGAAAAACGAGCTACGCTAATCAAATCGAGTCGCGTCTATGAACTTGCTTTAACATGTTGCAACATACTTTTACAAAGTTAGTTTGTTCGGTCAAAGTATGTTGCAACAACATTGACTTGAGACTTAGACTCTAGGCCTAAAAAAAACTAAAGTGACTTTGATGATTGATTCACGAGAGATTTTATGATGCAACGGTTGTAAGAATATTGTATCAAGTGATATATATATTAGAGTTTTTTTATTTTTTTTTGTTTCACATAATACACTTTTATGGTGTATTACAGATTAAAAATGAAATATTGTAATATATACTACTTGATACAAGTTTCATGCAAGAGTTGTATTGTAAAATTTCTCTTAATTCACAGCTATGCACTTAGAGAAATGATAGAGTCACAACGAAAATACACAACAATGTGCCACAACAATGATCTACACTATTGATCGTTGGGGGATCTATATTGCTGAACTAAGTCTCACAATAATCAATGGTGTAGATCATTGTTGCACAAGACATTGTCACAGTATTTTCGTTTGTGATTTATCATTACTCATGCACTTATAAGCTGGCTCATCAAATATGTCGTACAAATGTTTTATTTTTACTATTTCACAATCACAATGACTCATGTGAATAATTAACATTGGAGTTTAGTGTTGCCACTTGCCATTTTCACTATCAAAAATTTATCAGTACATTTGAATAGTAAATCATGTGAGTAATGATATATGTATTTCTATATATTGTTAATGATTTGATAGAGGTAGAAAAATAGGCGCCGAAAGATTGGATACGAAGAGGCTAATTATGTGAATTAAAGGTACTTGAGTCCAGTTTTTACACCTATGTAATTTATTCTCTTTGCTTTTACTTAGTTGTGTCCAGTTTTTATGGTTGGCGGTGGTCTGAAATTTGTCCGGCTGTTTTTCTGCGTTGGTCCGGTGTTTGTAATTTATGTTTGTTGTTTTAATGAAAACCTTTCGTTTCCTGGCAAAAAAAAGGAAAAAAAAAAAGGGGGTACTTGAGTCAATTTCAGAAATAAAAATGTTTTCCTTTTAATTAACTAAATAGAAAAATGTCCTTGAAGCCTTTAAAATTGATATTCATATTAGCCTAAAACCATTTGAAAGTTTCATATTTGTCGTTTAATATAAATTATATTATGTGCACAACTCTTATGGGAAAACTTTATGCTTATGTATCGGCGTATCATTTAGCACAAGATCTTAAAAGCCGTATTTTTACATTACACGACATCTAGTTCATTCTATTTCGCGTCTTTGAAACTTTTTATGGTGCGTTAAAGTTATGCCACATATTTCACACTTTTTAAGGAAAGCGCTAAATAATTGTTTGTCCACACCTTAAGGCCTTCAAAGTAGAGGCATGGGTAATGGTATATGTGGGATTTGTAATAGAATAGAATATAATCTTGCATTATTTTTTCGATTGTGAAATCCCTTCTGCAATTTGGTGAAAATTCCCTAATGGTGGCCACTGGCAAACGAACTGGGTACAAACTTTGCAAGATTTTTTATTTTTTTTTGTGTGTGTGTGACTACATTGTATCAAAAGAGGATGAGCAACGGATTGTCAGAGTCTGCTTGTGAAGCATACGAGTATTATCACAAAAAGATGAAACAACGCCTAACTAATACTACACCTCCTCTCCCTTGCGTTGGAAACCTCTAAGACCCGATCTCTAAAAGTTCAATGTCTATATAATAATAATAATAGCGTTCACAAATTAATAGACTCAATCAAATACGTATAGTACTAGCTGATGAGGTCCTAGCTCATGTAGTTAGAGCTGAAGTCCTGAGATCAGAAGGTCTTAGATTCAAATCCCTTTGAAGGCAATTTGACACCGTTTATGGAACTTTAGGCCACGTGTGTAGTCTTTTGTCTGATAAATGTGGTTGTAAATAGTTGTATTTTACTTCCTTTCCTTTCGTATATGTAAATAAATAAAAAAAACTAGTCTCAAAAGGCGAATCGGGGATGGTTGAGTTATGAATAATTGGATAATTATGTAGGAAAAAATAACAAAGAAAAACAAAACCAGAAACACGAAGAGATTAAAAGGAATTATGTCATCTCAAATGAAATATTGATGATTAAGCAACATGGGCCGAAGAACATGATGACAACTTATACCAGTAAACATTTCTCTAATTAAATTTGTTCAGCTTATATTACAAAACTGATGGCACTTAAATTCTGGTAATCAACTTGTTGCAGGTGCAGGTTCAGGTGCATACATAGCCTTCAATTGACAGCAACATACTTTGTTGTTGTCGATGCATTGTCCATTTTCCCATCCGACGCCTTTGTTTATGCATGTTTGCACACACATCAATTTATCGCAATTATAAACCGGAAAGGAATGGGCACACCCGAGTTCCACTCCGTGCACCCGCACTTCTTCCTCTGTACTACCTTTACTCCCCCGTTCCAGTCCGGTCCATGAAAAAAAAAAAGCAAAACAAATTAGTGTCATCAATCACAAATAATGCAGAATTCAAAGATTCTATATTTCAAAAATCTGAAAGAACAATAAAGTTTGGTTTTTAATGATAAAACTCAAACAAATGCTTTACAAGTAATTAGAGATCGAGAAGAAAAATGGAGGAATTGAAAGAAATTACCAAATGATGAAGAAGAACAGATAAACAGCATAAAAATGAGAGAGACAGCCGACAAGCTCTTCATTTCCTAGAGATGAACTGAAAATTTTCCACAAAATTATTCTCTGACTTTTTTTCTTCTTTTTTTTTTAATTAGGACGGATTATGAATCCCATGCCCTAGCTCATATATATGGTCTCCCTTTTCAACATTTCCGTTGGAAGAAAACAGAAAGATATTAATGTTACAATACATACTCTGACTAGGAGTGTAAACGAGACAAGAAGTTTGGTTCGATTTTTAATGTTACGAAGTCATGCATTGGATTGGAAGATAGGTCAATGACTTAATCACGGGAGGATCCATGTGACTTGAAGAGGGATCACGTGACTCCAATAAGATTCGAATTTTTTTTTAATACTAAAATAATGTAGCTTTGTTGCTACTCTTTATAGTTACAAAATTGCAGTGTTAGGCTCCGTGACTTTACTAGAAAAAAAAATCTGTATAAAAAGTGTAGTGTCAGACTCTGATGACCTCATTAGAATAAATTCTTGCATCTGCCCCTGGACTCAAAGCTGTTTAATCATTCATGAATCTGTTTCAGGTAACCGACTTGCATTAAATGCAAACTACTCCCCCGTCCCAATTTGTTTGGAATATTTTGGAACTCTAAAGATTTAAAGGGGCATCATATATTGACTTGTCTCGTCATTAAAAACATGACTACTTTACAATTATATCCTTCTTTTGTAGTGATTAATCTTCTTAATAAATGTAGTTATGTGGGTATTTTAGAAATTTAAGAAGAACTTTTTAATTTAAATATTAGTTTTGAGACTTATTTTGAGACATCCATAAAAAGAACAAGTTTCAAACAATTTGGGACGGAGGGAGTACTTTTTTGATGCCGAAGAAAGTCGGAAGAAGAAGATTAAACCACGGAAATAGTACTCCATCCGCTCCAGTTTATTGTTCTTTAAATTAGGTAATTCCGTCTGTAAAGCTAAAGAAGCACTAATTTTAGGATGGTCCACGTGTAAGTATTTGACCACAAAGTCATCAATTTAAAAATAATTGATTAATGGTTTTTTTTTTCTATATGTAAGGGCCCATTTTAAATATAAAGATTCCTATTGGGTATAGTACACTGACGATGTCAAAAACTAAAAGTGTCTGCGTGACACCTCTTTAGTGGCCCAACATTAAGTATAGAGAGAGAAAGGCTGTCTAAGGGGTCGGATCTCCCAGCAGTCTAGCCAAAGTAGCTCGGCTGCTCTCCCCAACCTCTCTAGGTTGGCCAAGGCTTAGGGCCGACCTCCGAGCAATATAGGCACAAGTACTATCCCGACCTCTGCAGGTCGGCCAATACTTGTGTTCAAACTTACCCACATCCGACCCTTAAGGTCGGCCCCAGTCTCCTCGGACCAAACCCCTTTATGCACGCTCGAATCGAGATAATTATGGAAGGAATCCCGGGCCATAAAGCCTTCAATCTTTATCACTTAATACAAATATTTGAATACCACATTTATCTCCTAAAGTTTAGAAGATCAATCAATCATAATCTATTTCCTTAGGGAACACGCCAATCAGTGTCTACCTTGGACACGCCACACGCTAATCCTTGGGCACAAGCCCCTCTATATAAACAATCCCTAAAGAACTACGAAGACTTGATTCCGATCCCCGCATTGGATACGTAGGCAGCTTGATCACCATCAAGTGCAGTCTAAAACATCTCACAATCACCCCCCATTTTTTCATTGTTTTATGTATTCTAGGAGCCCCATTAGGTTTCATATAGACGATTTTTGGAATCGTCATATACCAAGTAGGATTTGGTCCATAACCAACCAAAAATTTGTGCTAAAGAAGTTTCCAAAAAAGGAAGAAAAAAACTAGTCCCTTTTTATTTGAATGTATTTTATTTCCAAAGCTGTAGTTATTGTTTTATTCTTACATCTAACTTTATTCATCAACTAATGAGAGAATATCAATTGGTAAAATCTTATGTTAAATAATATCTACGGGTAAATGTCTAGCCGCGTCGATAATTCTGATTTTGAATATCCATGGGACGAGCCATTTACACGTAGATATTATGTAAGGAATGATTTTACCTATAGATGAAATCTTATAAAAGATTTTACCCTTTGCTAGATAATATCTGAGTGCAAGAGAATGAGATATATAATATGTACATATTAACCTCTTGCACTCATATGTTATCTAAGGAAAATACCCTTTTACGTAGATAGATAATATATGAGTGCTAGAGGCGGCGCTTGAATTCTCTCAACACCAAAGTTTCCATTATGGTCGTTTCTTGCCATTTGATCAGCAACTCTTTTGGCTACAATGTTATTGATTTCTCTTTCGGAATGAGATTATTCACCACCGGCGGATGTACTTTCAACATGTACCTTTGAATTGATTGTGAAAATCTAAACTCAAATTCACATAAGGAGGGCCCTCATCCCCAAAACCTAAGTTGTTAAATATGGTGGGTGGTCATACAATAGCAAGTATCCAATGTGGAACAACTTTAACACGCCTAAGTTGTGAGGTGAGGGAAGTCAATCTCTTAATATGGTTAGTACAAGGCTCTCTTAATATGGTGGGTGATACAATAGCAAGTGACCAATGTGGAACAACTTTAACACGCCCCCAATGTGGAACAACTTTAACACGCCCCCTCAAGTGTGGGCCTATATTAATATGGTGGGTGATACAATAGCAAGTGACCAATGTGGAACAATCTTAACACGCCCCCTCACGTGTGGGCATATAAAGAGCCTAGGCTACATGGCACAGTACTAGGGACCAACAAAGAAGCCTAACACTTGCATAATATAGGGGTGACTCTCATACCATGTGGAAAATCTAGACTCAAACCCACATAAGAGGAGAGGAGGTAGGGCTGAGCTTGGGTCGGGTTGGGTTCGTTTGGGTTGGGTTTGTATATAGATTTAGTCGTGTTAGTTTAAGAAAATACTAACACAAACCAAACCAAACTATTAGAAAACTCAATGGTTTGGTTCGGTTTGGTTTCGGGTTGGATTGTGTTGGGTTTTGGGTTTTAAGCCATTAACAATGTACTTGTAATCAAACTTCCATGTTATAATCGAAATTCAAATTTTAAACCACATGCTCATAGTAATAGTCATTAAAGAGAACAATAATTAAAGACAACTTTTATGGATATCATATTATGAATCCAATAAA
Source organism: Gentiana macrophylla (assembly GCA_026214975.1). Classification (NCBI taxonomy): domain Eukaryota; kingdom Viridiplantae; phylum Streptophyta; class Magnoliopsida; order Gentianales; family Gentianaceae; genus Gentiana; species Gentiana macrophylla. The sequence continues at coordinate 129,263,651 of CM047807.1, read as the reverse complement.
CTATGACATAACCAACAACATATAGATATAGTAACTTAACCATTAAGGAAGACATACACTAATTTTTAAATGTTAAAAAAATGATTCATGTTTCATTAAAAAATAGAGTAAAAGACATTTTGCCCCCTGTGGTTTGTCAATTGAAGCTTTTTCCTCCTCTTGGTTTAAAAATATATGGTTCACCCCCCTGGGGTTTTAAACAAACCATCAATTAAAAAATCAGGCGAATACAAAAGAATATTCCGTCGGAATATATTTTTTTTAAATTTTATTCCCGATTTACCCTTAATTTCTTTTTTTTTTCTTTTTTTTCCTTCAGCATTATTACCCTACCTTCTTCCCCGAAAAATAAGGACTGGAGTACGGGAGTTGAGGGTCGCCGACAAGGGTTCCACCATCCATGTGGCTGCGATTTCCGGTGATATTGACAATTCCGACCGCGATTTCCTACTTTTTCCGGTGGGGTTAATGATTTGCTTAATTTTCCATGATTTTTTTTCTTTCGCCGCTTCTCCTTTCACCAATTTTCTGCGTTTTCCGGTGAGTTATATTTAAAATTAGGCAAACGGTTAGAATTTCAGATGGAAAATCCCATAAATTACTGTTTTCGTCATTTCAAATTGGTGATTGAAATTACTTTTACTTTATCTTTTATCCCCAATTATAGACATAAATTTCTTGTGTTTTACTAGCCAATTCTGCTGCTGCCAATTTGTTTAACTATGTTGAATTTGAACATCTATTATAATTTGAAAACAAATTTCAGTAGAAAATTGTAGTATTGAATTATCATTATGGCAATGTGCTGATTTTAAACCTTTCTTTTAGGTAACATAAGAATCCGGGCAGAGTTTTGATTCTGAGTTTGGTTTGGGTCCATGGTTTTGTAGTATTTTCCTTCTTTAATGGACATATTTTGCAGTCAGGTTTTTTTAATTTGTTTTGTTTACTTTCGGTATCTTTCACTCTTTGTTTACATACAAAAGTCCTTGGGATTATTTTGAAAGTATTTCATGATTTGTGTTGATAAAAGGCTATGTTTTGATATTTTTCTTGATCTTTATGTTAATCCCTTGTAGTATTATTACAACTAAAAGATGTTCTTTGCATCGAGTGTTTGAGCTCTGGAACTTAATGGAGAGTAACAAAGACAAGAAAGTTAATTTCTCTTGGATTAATTCTATCGTTAATTTAGCAGAATCAGACATTTTGGGGCCTGGTGCTCTTTCATTGGAGATTATTCAACAGCTACTCCGATGGGTTTTTGAAGGACTAGGGCAAAAATGGTATATTATATAAAAAAGGAATATTCCGATGGAATATTCTCTTATATTTGCATGAATTTGTGTTTGATGGTTTATTTAAAACCCCAGGGGGGTGAACCATATATTTTTAAATCACGAGGGGGCAAAAACTTCAATTGACAAACCACAGGGGGCAAAAGGTCTTTTACCCTAAAAAATATTATATTCATTCATCAATTAATCATTTTAATATGATTCAGGTTTACAATCAATGGGTTCATTAATTCTGACCGTCTAACACATGTTTCTTCAATTTTCAATTATCACGCCACAAAAATAAATACCGATCGAAAATGATAATGAATAACAATAGCCATTTTCATTGGCCATTAATAGAATAACCTATTGTAATGTCTTTCGGGTTGAGTTGGGTCGAACCGAAGAAAGAAATTAAAACCCCAAACCAACCCAATAGTATTCGGGTTGGGTAAAAAACCAACCCAAAATTTTTGGTTTCAATTGGGTTGGGTTATTTTGGGTTGGTTCAGTTTTGATTTTGGATTGGTTTGGATTTTTTGGGTTTCGCTCAGCCCTAAGAGGAGGGGTCTTATCCCAAAACATAGGTTGCGAGGTTAGGAAAGTCAATCTCTTACTATGGTGGGTGATACAACAGCAAATGCCAAATATGGGACAATTTTAATGTTGATAGCACTTTATAATACTCCCTCCGTTCCTAACTATATGTCGCAGTTGCCAAAATCAAATTTTCCTTTGTATATGTCGTAATTACATTTCCAATACATAATTTTATACTTTTTCCGTTTCTCAATACAATTTTTCAATTTTCCTTTGTATATGTCTAAGTTGTGTGTCTAAGTAAAAATACGTCGTTTCATGTGTTTTTGAATTATCAGTTTTTTTTTTTTTTCTTCAAAAATTTAAGTACACATAAAACGACGTATTTTTTACTTAGACACACAATTTGCACATATGATCTCATCCCCAAGGTTTACGGCCAAAGAGAGGAGTGGGGAAAAGAATAACGCCTCTCGGTTTTCTCGCCTGTTAGAAGAACTCACAGGATTTATTTCCTGTTTTTAGAAGTACGGGATTTTTATTATTGGTCCAGGGATTTATGTATAACAATTGATTTTCTTCATTTAACTTATCCGAGTCCGAGTTGAGTCGGTGTAAATGATCCGAGGCGGTCATAGTATGAATTTCACGAACTTGAGTTAGAACATTAACTTAATATAACTATCTTAATATAACTATCTAGCCTAGTCCACCTCGAGCCTTATCGAACCGTACTTCAATCACTCACGATCCACTTAGCTCATTTATACCCCTAATCGTGACAAACTGTGCTTGTTATGTAAATCAATGTGGATTTCATTAAAAAAAATTGTTGTCACAATTGCCGTACACCAAAGTTGGTCACACAACACACAAGTGAGACCCTATCTTATGTGACAACCCATCAAATCTTTTGTACACATTTTCATAACAAAATAAATAAATCATTGATCGACTAAAAGCTACCATTTGTGGCAATTCTACTCTTTGTCACAAAAAAATTGTCGCAAAAAGATGTTTTTTATGGTAGTCGGTGTGGGAAAAGGGGTTTTAAGATTGTTATTTATAATCGACTAAGTTGCTTAGATTCGATTAGGTACCGAGGTTTGTTGGTTGTTAATCGTGCAACTTTAGAGAGTTAAGTTTGTTTCGGTCAATTAAATTCTTAAAAACGAACTGTTGAACCGGGCGAAGGGTGTTTGATTGTTGCATAGCGTCTCACATCATTTTAGAAGTTTGCGCCCACGAAGAGTCGATATAATCGTTAGGTTGGTTGGTTGGAAATGCTCGTTCCCGAATAATCGATTAGAGTGGCGAAAGTACTCAATTGGATAATTGTTTGACTATGTTTCTCTCTCTTATTAATCTTAGTTTATATTACGTTCTAGAGTTAATTATCACGTGATCCACCTTTGATTAACCTAAACTAATTAAGTTCGAAGACGTTTTCGGTATTCTATTGATTTCATGAGGGATACGACATTGCACTCTAGCTACTATGGTGCATCCGACCCGGTACAATGCCTGTTAAGGTTGTACGTCACTAATTGGGTCATCATGCAGAGACAAAAACAACAAAGAAAAACAAACGATACGAAGAAAATGAAATGATGTCATCAAATAAATGATTAATTAAGCAAGAATGAGTTGCAGTTTGCAGACTTGCAGGTAGATTCATATGCCGCAACTACATATATTTGTTATGGTTTTGTGTATCAATGTGAGCTAAAACCTTATGCAACAACATACAGTGTTGTGATTGATGCACTTTGAATGTACCCATCTGTTCCCAGGGTGCCTGTCCACACACATTTGGGCACATGCCCCGCTTGAGCAATGACTCATTGCATGTGTATACTTACACCTGTGTCCCTCCTGTGGCTGCACCGTTACTTCTTCTTCCTTTTTACCTTCTTCTTTATTGATCCGCAATCCAATCCAATCCAGTCCAGTCCATGAAAAGTTAAACCAAAAACAAATTAGTCTCTACCCAACCAATGACTAAATACGTACATATATGAAACCAAAAGTAGTAATTTTAAGAATTCAAAGATATAGCTATATAGCTAGATTGGTTTTTAACTATGTGTGTGAAGGAATTTTTCAAACATATATATATATGCTTTACAAGTAATTCAATTAAAAGAAAAATTGTAGGAAAGAAATTACCAAATGATCTTTGAAGTACAGATAAACAAAGATAAAAATGAGAAAAGACAACTGGCACGCTTCTTCATTTCCTAGCTAGTAGAGATGAACTACAAAAATTCCAGGAAATTATTCTCCGACTTTTTTCTTTTAGGACGGACTATATATATAACACTGCAGGTACTATGAAATCCCATGCCCCTTATATATATATATATATAGTCTCCCTTTTCAACAGATCCGTTGGAAATAAACAGAAAAGATACCAGGAGAGGACGTAGGCCCGGGACAAGGGCGATACAATAGCGAGTTTTTTTTTGTTTTCACTGTACAACAGGCATATTTCGATTGAGTAATAGTAAAGAAAATAGGGGAAATTGTGCACAATCTATATTTAAGAGTTACGTTTTTTTTTTCTTTCCCTTCTAACTTTGCTTTGACAATAATAATAGTAATACAAAATGTGGTTCTCTTCGGAGTTTGTTTTTCTATTGTTTTTATGGAAAATTAGGGATAAGCGACACATTTGAAATATTTTAAAGAATGAGACAACTACATATTTTTGTAGGAGAAGACAACTGCATAATTTTATAGCGAGAATGACAAACGGTGAATCCGAAAATCGGTGAATCTCCGGTGAATCCGAAATCGGTGAATTTCGATAGTGAATCCGAAAATTAGTGAATTTCGACGATGAATTTTGAAAATTAGTGAATTTCGACGGTGAATTTCGTCGGTGAATTTAAGCAAATGAATTTCGAACACAAGTGAATTTCGACAATGAATAAATAGTTTTATTCTTTATGCAAAAGTTTCAAAAAAACTGTCAGCCTTCTACTCAATTGATAAAATATTTTGTCTTCTCCTCATTCCTTTGTTTTTATTGTAATAAAATTTCTTAAAATCTCTCACTTTGATAATGATTAGTAAAATATGTTAAGATTTTCGATAATATTATGTAACAAGACGAATATATATAGGGGCAAAAATAAATTTTAAGGAATGCAAAATAAAAAACATCTTTTATATATATATATATATATATATATATACTAGTTTATTTTTCCGACCTAAAATGGAAGTGATCACACCCATGCTCTCATTTGCATCCGCCCATGTTTACAACACATACTTTGACTAGATGAGAGGTTTGATTTTTGTTCGAGTAATTCGGTTTGATACATCGCGACTCCAATAAGCTCAACTTGAATAATGCTCAAATACTCTCAAATTTTCTTAAAAGAAGAATTCAAAAATGACACAAAATAGACTTAATTAAGCAGAAACAGACACAAGAAGAATCTTATTTGGTTATAAGGACACAAATTAGATAGATAGACTTGCTTAATTAAAAAAAAAAAAAAAAAAAAAAAAAAAGGATAGAGATTTTTTTTTTTTTTTTAGCAAAGAAGACGCTGAATGTGGTTATAATTTTTTTTTTTTTTTTTTTTTTTTTTTTTTGAGCAGCAGGGAAGACGCTGGATATGTTTGTTTGTTTTTTTTTTTTTTTTTTTTTTTTTTTTTGGAGCAAGAAAGATATTGAATGTTCTTTTATTTTATTTATTTTTTTTTTTTTTTGTATGGACGCCGAGGCGGTGTGTTTTTTTACCGGTGATCACCGCGATAAATTGACCACTCGACGCAACGACCACCCCGATGTAAAAAGACACCGCGATCAAGTGACATCAAATTGCAGAGACATCGCGATATTATGACATTTCAGGATGCAAAGACATCGCGATGAAGTGACACCGCGATCTGAGAGACACCGCGATTGACCACGCGCGATGCGATGACCACCCCGATGCAACGACCACAATGGTGCAATGACCACCCCAATGCATTGACCACCGTGATGCATTGACCACCTCGATGTAGAGACACCGCGATGCAGAGACGCCTCGATGCACTGACAACCGCGATGCAGTGACCACCCCCGATGCAGAGACACCGCGATGCAGTGAACACCGTCGATGCGAGACACCGCGATGAAGTGACACCGCGATGCAGAGACACCGTGATGCAGAGACACCGCGATGAAATGACACCATATTGCAGAGACACCGCGATGCAGAGACACCTTGATGAAGTGACACCGCGATGCATAGACAACCATGATGCAGTGATCACCCCCGATGCAGAGACACCGCGATGCAGCGACCACCCTCGATGCAGTGCCCACCCCCGATGCAGAGACACCGCGATGCAGAGACGCCTCGATGAAGTGACACCGCGATGCATTGACCACCCCAGATCCATTGACCACCGCGATGCGGTGCCCCCCCGATGCAGAGATACCGCGATGCAATGACCAACCCCGATGCAGTGACCACCCCTGATGCAGAGACGCCGCGATGCAGAGACTTTTCGATGCATTCACCACCGTGATGCAATGACCAATACAATGCATTGACCACCGCGATGAAGTGACCACCGCAATACAGTGACCACCCGGTGCAGTGACCACCACGATTCATTGACCACCGTGATACGTACAGAGACACCGTGATGCAAAGACATTGTGATGAAATGACACCGCGATGCAGAGACACCGCGATGCAGAGATACCGTGATGAAGTGACACCGTGATGCAGAGACACCGCGATGCAGTGACCACTTCGATGCAGTGACCACCCCCGATGTAGAGACACCGCGATGTTATGACATTCGATGCAGAGACATCGCGATGAAGTGACACCGCGATGCAGAGAAGCCACGATGCAGAGACACCGCGATGCATTCACCACCGCAATGCGGTGACCACCCCGCTGCGAGACACCACGATCGAGACGCGCGCGATCTGAGAGACAACATCGGTCGTACTAACAATCGCGATGCATTGACACCCCGATGCAGTGACCACCCCCGATGCATTGACCACCACGATCCATTGACCACCTCGACGTAAGACACCGCGATGAAGTGACACCGCGATGCAGAGACACCGCGATGCATTGACCACCGCGATGAAATGACTCCGTATTACAGAGACACCGCGATGAACAGACACCAATATGAAGAGACACAGAGATGAAGTGACACCGCGATGCAGAGACGCGCGATGCGAGACACCTCGATGAAGTGACATCGTGATGCACCGACAACCGCAATGCATGACTGACCCCCCCCGATGCGAGACATCGCTATGCGGTGACCACCCCGATCAGACACCGTGATGTAGAGACACATCGATGAAGTGACACCGCGATCATTAACCACCCCGATGTAGAGCGCCTCGATGAAGTGACACCGCGATGCATTGACTACCCCATATCCATTGACCACGCGCTATGTAGTGGCCACCCCCGATGCGAGACACACGCGGTGCGCGTGACCCACCCGATCGATGACCACCCCGATGTAGAGACACCGCGATGCGTTGACCACCCCGATGCAAAGACACTCGATGCGGTGACCACCCCGTCTACAGAGACACGCGATGCAGTGACCACCTCCGATGTAGAGACGCCACGATGCAGAACCACCTCGATGAAATGACACCGCGATGCACTGACAACCGTGATGCATTGACCAACAAAATGCATTCATCACGGTGATGCAGTGACCTCCGCGATGCATTGACCACCCCCGATGTAGTGACCACCCCTGATGCAGAGACGCCACGATGCAGAGACACCTCGATGAAGTGACATTTGATGACGCAAGCGCGCACCGATTGGCGACTCAGCGATGAAGCAACACCGCGATTACATTTGATATTTTTCCGACTTAATTTGAAAATCGATTTCTTTTCTTTTGTCATAAAATCGACTTCAAACGGCTATATCTTTTGATATAAAACTACGATCAACATAAATTTTCGCCTAATTCATATGTTTTCGTCCTATTTTTGTGAATTCTCATTTTATGAAACGACGCCTTATGCGGTGACACTCAATGACACCAATATTTTATGAAGTGATGAGACAATAACAACAACATTTTATGAAGTGACATTAATGTCACCTTATTTTCAATGAGGAACAACAAACATTGACCACCGTGATGCAACGATCCGCGACGCATTGACCACGAAGACCTTTCATATTTTTCCGACTAAATTTGGAAAATAGATTTCTCTCTCATAAAATCGACTTCAAACGCTTTATACTTTTTGATATAAAATTACGATCAACATAATTCTTTCATCCTAATTAATATTTTTTCATCATTTTTATTCTAATATGTCATTTTATGAAGTGACACCTTATGCAATGACACTCAATGACACCAACATTTTATGAAGTGACACCCAATGACAACAACATATTATGAAGTGACACCTATGCAAGTGACACTCAATGACACCAACATTTTATTCAAAATCATACTCAATCCCACCATCAAATTCATGTCACTACACCAATTTTCTTCCAAATCAAACTCAAACCCACGGTCAAATTCACGCCATACTTGATCAAAGGAACAAAATACCACTAATTCTCAGCATCATCAAATTCACACCCTCTGTATGAACAAAATTATGTCTATGGTGAGCAACATAATAAAATGATGTCAATTGGCCTCCATCGCACCATGTATTTTCAAAGCATCCAAAAAAAAATAGCAACTTGCAAATAAATATTGTTACAAAACAATTCTCATCTGTTCAAAAAAAAAAAAACAATTCTCATTGTCAACACAAATTTAGTCATCATAATTCATTACAGCATGAACAAAGAAATTGCAAATACATCAAATTTTCGAGCACATTAAATCAAATACCAACTTCATAAACACTCACAAATAAAAAACATTCTGTATAAAGGAATTGAGTACGAGAAAAACAAGTGATGCCTTACCTAATATATTTTCATGTTTGATTCCTTGTCAACTACTACAGAGCTAGTTCAACGCATTTAATGAAGGTTGGTGACACCCACGATGGATTAATGTTGATGGGCCAAAATCTCCCTTAATATAGTATCATACTATGAGTAATTCTCATTGAAACCTTAATTCAAACACCTTGTCTTCATCATCCACAAGTCCTCAAAGCGCTCTCTCATCTATCTTCAACCCCACCAATTTCCTTAAGTCCCTTTCAATTTGATCAAATCGTAAATGCGCACCAATCTTTCTCTGTAATCATTGAAGTGGGTTCTTTTTTCTCTTCTTTTGGAATCAACCAAACCATATTGTGCAAGATGAAATTACGGGTGGTTTACTTGTTGATTGTTCATCGCTTTTTTCTAGAATCAGTCATCAAATGATGCATCACGACATCTATTTTTGCTCCGAATTCCACTAATTCGAGAGAAAATCAAAAGTTCAAACAAACATTTCTTTGAGAAAACAGAAACATCGGGAGCATACCTCAGAAAATGCGGCGTCAACGGATGGGAGCAATGAGGAAGAGGAGGGAATTGGGTCAGATATATATTGATTTTGAGAAAGACGACCGGAGGCATCTTCTTCGGAGAATTCAGCGGTGTCGGAGTTCATGAGGGATATGGTGGAAACTCAGAGACACCGAGGTTCCAAGTCCAAAGTGGAGAAATGGTTTTTTTTTTTTCTGTTTAAAACAACAGCAGCGGTACTCGGAAAAAAAAAAAACAACATCAGCGAGGAAGGGTATAAAAAGGGTAATTTAGGTAAGTTAGACAAAATGTGTCCTTATAACCAAATATCTTTTAAGTGTGTCCTAAGTGCCTAATTAAGTACTGAAAGTAGTCCTTATAAACAAATACCCAAATTTTCTTATACTCGTGTTATTAGCTCGTGAGCGCGTTCGAATTAAAAATACTTATAGAATACTAATTAGGTATAAATTGGATTTAAATTTATTAGTGTTGTTGTATTATTAGTGTCAACTGAAACCATCATTAAATTAAAACATCATCTTTATTTTTACGTTGGAATGAAGATGTAAAAACACATCCAACGTTTAGTTGTTTTTCTCTTTTTGCTATGAGAAATGTTTTTGCCAAAACAGAAATGTCACAACGAAGTATCATAACATATTTTTATATCATTCATTTTAAAGGCCCCTTCGAAATCATTAAATTAATCTCACATCATAAGTCTCAAGTCAATGTTGCAACATACTTTTACAAAGTTAGTTTGTTCGGTCAAAGTATGTTGCAACAACATTGACTTGAGACTTAGACTCTAGGCCTAAAAAAAACTAAAGTGACTTTGATGATTGATTCACGAGAGATTTTATGATGCAACGGTTGTAAGAATATTGTATCAAGTGATATATATATTAGAGTTTTTTTATTTTTTTTCCTTTCACATAATACACTTTTATGGTGTATTACAGATTAAAAATGAAATATTGTAATATATACTACTTGATACAAGTTTCATGCAAGAGTTGTATTGTAAAATTTCTCTTAATTCACAGCTATGCACTTAGAGAAATGATAGAGTCACAACGAAAATGCACAATAATGATCTACACCATTGATCGTTGTGGGATCTATATTGTTGAACTAGGTCCCACAATAATCAATGGTATAGATCATTGTTGTGCATTTTCGTTGTGACTCTCCAAGAAACAAACTTAAACTTGTGATGCATTCTTTATCTTTTCATGGATGCTTTAAAATAATACTAATTTACATGGGTTTTGGAATTATCCTTTGAAACTAGGGTTTTACCCCTGATTATTTTTTTTGAATCTTTTTTATCAATGATAACTTTTTTTATCTGAACAATAATAGAAAAGAAAACATAAAAGGTGAGAAAAAAATAAAAAAATAAAAAAAGTAAAAACTAACACTAGAGGAAAAGATAGAAATGAAATAAAAACCTCCATACTTAACATGATACAAAATTCAAACTTAAAATTAAACATATTAAAACGAAAATTTAAAAACTTAACATAAAAAATGTCATAATTATTCAACTCATCCAGTTAGGGATCTCAGCGACAAGAAGATCATGTACGGTTGCAGTGTACACATTATTCTCCAATTTGACAAGTTCATTGATCTTATCCAAGTAGAACTTGAACCTCGATCTTAGAATCACTATCTCACTCTCCCTTGATTCAACATCCTTCTTCATACCTTCCATTTCCGTCTGCATAGCATCAAACGCATTCTTCAGATCTTTAATGCTTAGATCACCTTGTTGGATTTCTGGATTCATTTTCGCCTTTTTATTTCTTTCTTTCAATTGAAATTCCTGATCAGAAAATAGGGGCGCTATCTTCGTGTAAATAGGGTGTTGTTGACATGCCGCTTCATTCTTCAAATAACATCTTCACATGCCTCTTTATTAAACACACCGCTTTTGAAGAGAGTTTGAGAATGTGATAAACACAAGAGTAAACTTCAACTTAGTTTATTCATTGATATGAGAGGTGTATAAATAGATACAATTGAGAGAGAGACTAGCTAGCTAGCTTGGGCGGCCACTTGAGTATGTAGATGTGGGCGGCAAGCATGCAAAAAGTAAAAGTAAAAGCTATGTCTATGACATAAAGTAAGCTAGAGTTTGACATATTAATTGTTTATATGTATCACAATTAATATGTCTTTTACAAATAAATAAAGTGTACTAACAATATAATACCGAAATAGATCATTGAACATGTTATAAGAGCACTGTTTGAGGCTCGATTACCTCTGGAGAGTAATATTTCCACCCCCTCAAACTGGGTCAGATATGTTAATGCAAACCAAGTTTGCTACTTAGTCTGCTAAACATAAGAGGTGGAATAGCCTTGGTAAGGATATCAACGATTCGATCTGCTTGAGGAAACATTGGAGTTGAATAATCTTGGCATCAATCTTCTCCTTCAAAAAATGTCATCAATGTCCACATGTTTTGTTTTGTCATGATGGATTTGGATCCTCTGCCATGCATAGTCTTTGAGTTATTATCACGGCAGAGTGTGATAGGTTGTCAAGAGGTTTGCTTTGAAGTTCGATAATTACTCTTTTGAGCCAAAGAGCTTCACAAATGCCTAAGACAAGTGCCTGAGTTCGAAACTTCAAGACTCGCTTTGAGACATGATAGGTTGTTTCTTGCTCCTCCAAGTAACAAGATTGCCCCATACATAGGAAGTGAGATGCTTTGTGGTCGACCTTCTATCTATGTGGCATCCGGCCCAATCAACATCAGTGTAGACCTTGATGGATCTATCGCCAGACTTGGTGAAGTGTAACCCTTGGCCGAGTGGACTTTAAATACCCTCAGTATCCTATTCACAACATCCCAATGTTGCTCAAGAGGGCGGTGCATGAAGCAAGCAACTGTGATCGACACCATATGCAATATCCGGTCTTGTATGGGATAGGTAGATGAGTTTCCTACAAGTCTTTGATATTGTTCCTTTCTTCTTACAGAATGTCACCATGTAGCGAGGTATGACCTGGGTCTACTCTGAGGATCTGAGCAGGTTTGCACCCCAAACATGCCAGTTTCTTCAAAGAGTCCAGTACATATTTCCTTTGGGAGACTGAGATTCCTTTGATGTTTCTAGCTACTTCCATGCCAAGAAAATACTTAAGTAAACCCAAGTCTTTAACCTGAAATACCTTTGCCAGCAGTTCTTTCAAGTGTTGGATCTCAGCAGGGTCATCTCCAGTAAGGATGATATCATCCACATAGACAATAAGAATAGACCTCTTCTGGTTGGTTGTCTTGATGAACATAGTGTGATCAGAATTGCATTGGTGATATCCAGCAGCTTTGACCACAGTTGTTAATTTTCCAAACCATGCCCTTGGTGATCGCTTCAGGCCATATAGAGATTTCCTCGGTTGCACACCTTGCCTTGAGTATGAGGATTGATAAAACCGGGAGGTATAGTCATATAAACCTCCTCAAGAAGGTCCCCATTTAGAAAAGCATTTTGATGTCCAATTGATGAAGAGGCCAGTCAAGTTGGACAGCTAGAGAAATTAGTACCCTGACAGTGTTGAGCTTTGCCACTGGTGCAAAGGTTTCTTTATAGTCAATGCCATAAGTTTGAGTGAATCCCCTGGCTACCAATCTGGCTTTGTACTTGTCAATAGTGCCATCGGCGGTGTACTTGATAGTGAATAACCATTTGCGGTGATTGTCTTCTTGCCTTTTGGAAGAGTTGTGAGATCCCAAGTATGATTATCCGGGGAGGCGATCATCTCTGTTTTAACAAAACAGACCTTCCACTTATCATTTTGAAGGGCCTCACGAATATTTCTAGGGATAGAGTGAGAGTCCAGTCCTGTGTAAACATGGCAAAAGCAGAGAGACAAGCGATCATAAGATAAATAAGTATGAATAGAATGATCGGTGCATGATCTCTTCCCTTTCCTTAGAGCAATAGAGTCCATCATCCACTTGATGAGAGTTCTGCCGAGAGTCGATGAGTCGAGGTCCAGAGACTCTGGTTCAGATGGGTTCTTTGAGGCTCTCGGGTCGGCCAGATCTCTGTGTCGCCAGATCTTTGAGGGTTACCATCTTTGAAGGTTATGAGTCCGCTGGGAGTAGTCTTTGATGGTCGATGAGGCTCTGGGTCAGCCGATCTGCCGAGAGTTAGGACTCTCTTTGAGGGTAAATGGTTTCTTTGAGGAACGGACTTAGTTCAATCTCAATCAGTTTCCATCGCTGATCGGCTCGATGAGGTTTCTTTGTAATATGGAGTCCTTTCACAAAATTTCACATCCATAGAATTGTAAAATTTCTTTTTCGATAGGAGAGTAACACTTGTAACCTTTCTGTCATGTGCATATCCAAGGAAAATGCACTTATGAGCTTTAGGATCAAGTTTATACGTGTTGAGCATGGATATACACAAACACAGTACAACCAAAGATCTTTGGAGGCAATCGGGAAACAAGATGATGGCGAGTGTGTGGTCGGTCGTAGGGTTTGGAGTGGAGTTTTGAAACCTAACACTCTACTTTGGGAAGTCTGTTGATTAAGTATGTGGAAGTCAATATAGCTTCACCCCACATATATTTTGGAACATTTGTGGTAAACATAATAGACCTAGCCATTTCAAGCGGATGCTGTTCTTTCTCTCAAGAACCCCATTTTCTTTGAGGGGTTTCAACACAACTCTTGATATGGACAATCCTTTATCCATCAAGAAATTACCGAGATGAGACTCATAATATTCAAGAGCATTGTCGGTCTTCTTCAAGAGTTTGATCTTAGTGTCAAATTGAGTGGAGACCATGTTGTAAAATTCTTGAAAGATGGGTCCAACTTGGACTTATCCTTCATTAAAAATAACCAAGTGGTTCGGTGTGGTCATCTATGAAGGTAACAAACCACCTCTTTCTGTTATGCTTTTTACTCTTGAGGTCCCCATACATCACTTTGTGAATTAGGGTGAAAGGTGAGGAGGGTAAGTGAGGTAATTTAGCATACACAGATTTGGTGAGTTTGGCAAACCGACATATATCACATTGAAGATCATTAAGATTGCATCCTTTAAATAATTCGGGAGTTAAAGTCTTTAAATAACCAAAACTAGGATGTCCTAATCTATAATGCCATAACATAATATTGTCTACTGATTTGAGAAGCGTGTGAGGCGTTCAGTCTTGAGTTTTCATCTTCAACGTAGGTGAACAATAAATGATCTGAGCAAGTTTTGGCTCTTTCCATTACTTCTTGTGAATAAGTATCTTGGAAAATACACTGATTGTCTTTAAAAGTGATTTGTCCAATTTAGGTCCTTAGTGAGTTTCTTGTCGATATGAGATTCTGATCTAGCTTTGGAACAAGCAGGACATCATTCGAGATAGATTTTATCAAGAAGTTTGACAATTCCAAAACCTTGAGCATATGAAAAGATCCATCGCAGTTTTAATTTTATGAGTCTCGCTACTTGGGGTTTGAGGTTATATAATGAGGTTTTATTTCTGTCATATGAGATGAGGCCCAAGAATCAACTATCCAGTGCCATTCTTGAGTTGGGAATAAGATATACATGTCTTGGTATGAGTGGCAATGCCTGTGAGAGAGTTATCGGTCTTACGCCATTTGAGAAACTCTTTGAAGAGAGCTAAGCGAGAATCCATAATATCACCGGTGATTCCGATCTGCTTTGAGAGTGTTTGGACTCAGACAAGTCTTCCATCTTGCTTTGTCTGAGTTATACTTTTCATAGATCTTGACAACCCAAGATTATTGTTGTAATCAAGTCTGTGATTTGTATATGGAGTGGAGTCGAGAACCTCGATCTGTTGAGATTTACTTAATGAGTAGGATGCTTGAAGAAGACATTCTTGATAAAAGCGATCTCGAGTTTTGCGGCGGAAAATTAGAACTCAGTGAGGCTCTCGATACCATGAAGAGAGTTTGAGAATGTGATAAACACAAGAGTAAACTTCAACTTAGTTTATTCATTGATATGAGAGGTGTATAAATAGATACAATTGAGAGAGAGACTAGCTAGCATGAAGATGTGGGCGGCAAGCATGCAAAAGTAAAAGTAAAAGCTATGTCTATGACATAAAGTAAGTTAGAGTTTGACATATTAATTGTTTATATGTATCACAATTAATATGTCTTTTACAAATAAATAAAGTGTACTAACAATATAATACACGAAATAGAGACTGCTGAACATGTTATAAGAGCACCCTGCTGAGGCTCAGTACCCTGCTGGAGTAATATTTCCACAGCTTTAAATTCTTAATAATGACATATAACCACCGACTTTTAGTTTTTTTAATTTAATAGTATTTGTATTTATTTTATTTATTATCTCATTTAAATATAACCACCAACTTTTAGTTTTTTAATTTAATTATCTCCTCCTATAAAAGTCTTTGCATTTATTTTAATTATAATCTCATTTAAAAGCCTTTTATATAATGTTAAAACTCTATTAAAAAAAAATTCCACAATCATCGTCGACTTTTATTAATGATGTCTGTAACAAGCTTAAACTTGTGATGAAATTGTGATGTCATGCAGTATTTGTATCATTATAAATTTAAAAGTCTTTATATTTATTTTAATTATAATCTCATTTAAAAGCCTTTTATATAATGTTAAAACTCTATTAAAAAAATCCATGAATTTTATTAATGATGTCTGTAACGAGCTTAAACTTGTAATGAAATTGTGATGTCATGCAATATTTGTATCATTATTAATTTAAAAGTCTTTGTATTTATTTTAATTATAATCTCATTTAAAAGCCTTTTATATAATGTTAAAACTCTATTAATAATTTTTTTCCACAAACATCATCGAATTTATTAATGATGTATGTAACAAGCTTAAACATGTGATGAAATTGTGATGTCATGCAGTATTTGTATCATTAATATTGTCATGCATCATACATTCCATTCAATATCTTAAGACTGTAAAAGCTTAAACATCATAACATGTTAAACATGTAGAAATTTTAAATTGCAGAAAGTATTTAATGTTAAAAAGTAGTACAAAACATCACAAAATATTAAACGGCTTAAAATGTTTATGGCTCAGAACGCCATGCTAACAATTCCGCAACAAGCTTCTTTCTCCACATCGGCATGTATTCAACCTGAAGAGATCGCACATGCCACAATCAACCCTACAAAATATTCAAATAAGTTAAACCAACATCTTCTTAAAAACTAATAAATGTATCTACACTTTGAATATATGAAATCAAACTTACCTATTTCCTTGAACAGGCAGGCCTGTCACATTCTCAACCGAGAACTTCTCATAACCCACTACAAAGTTCTTCAACATGTACGGTATTCCGACTTGAAGTGGCTCCAACCAACCATCTATGACTGCCTTTTTAACATGCCCCGGGAGGCTATCATACACACATATCTTCCGCTCATCGATATCAATCCTCAATACAAACAAATGGAATGCGTCAACAATTGGAACATAAAAATATCGGCAAACAGACCACGGTTTGCTTACATTTGGAGCTTTTCCATCCACATAGTTCAACAATGTTTTACGTAACTTTTTAGGAATTGTTTCAACATTCGACGGTTTACTTTTGTCATCCCTTGTTCTCTATCTCCCTTTCTTCCCTTCCATATAGTTTTTGAAGGCAACTTTCACAAAATATGCAAAACGGCTATCAAGAACACATGCATCTTGTTCAAACAATGCCGGGTGCACATCGCTGCGTCTCCGGATCTCGCACTATCCAAAACTGCATTCCGAAATTTATATATCACTAAACCCTAACCCTAAAGCACATACTTTAATATCTTGCTGCAACTTTAAAAATAAAGCAGGCTTACAAATCTTGGCAATGCTCCATCATCAAAAACAGCTTTCAAAGAACAAAATGGAAGTTCGTAATCAACCAACCGTACTACCAAACCGCTGTAAAAAAGTTCAGATTATTGATGGGAGTTAACTTTACTGTACTTTGGTGCGCAGTTTGACCCCCGTTTATCACTTTATTGGCATGTTTTGGGTAGAGATATAGACCCGTTTGAGAGTAATATCGAGAGTTATATGCACGTGGAGTTAAACTGTCATATCGATAGTAAACTCCGCATTTTTGACGATATTTGACTCTTTTCCGAGCACTTTTGTCTTGCAGAATTACGCGTGGTGTTTGTTCGTATATGTTATTGCAGGACTAAGGTGACTCGAGGACCCGGAAGGCGGTGTTTTGGGATGAGAAGCGTGGTTGTGGCTCGAAATTAGCATGAAAGTGAGGAAAAGTCAAGTTTGGAGTGAAATCAAGTCAAACTGGCGGTTGCCCTACCTCAAACTGGCGTTTGACTCAAGCCTACCTCAAACTAGCGTTTGGCGGACCCAAAGCGGCGTTTGATGTGTAATAGCATTGATCATGAAAGTTGAGTTTTTAGCCAAACTAGCGTTCAAATTACCCCCAAACTGGCATTTGGATGGGTTCAGCCCGAATCAAAAAGCTCATTCAAGCCAAACTGGCGTTCAGACACTGAAAACGGGTGTTTGTCCCTCAAGGCATGATCCATGAATTGGCGTTCAAGTTAAGGCAAACGCTCATCCATGGAAGGAGAAACCCTAATATCATCAAGATTTCCAGGCAAACTAGCGTTTGACAAGAGGCAAACTGGCGTTTGAGACCGACAGAAGCAGATTTTCGACCTACACTATAAATATGCAGCTCATTCAGCCCCTATACATTTTTGGCCGTCTTTAGACTTTTCCTAGGCGATTTAGGTGCGATTTTAGTGTAGTTTGATCACCTTTCAATCCTTTGATTCCATAGATAACTCCCTTCGATTCTACACACTTATTATAGCTTAGATTTCCTTTTCAAGAACAAAAGATTCAACTTTTTGATGCAATTATTTCGTCATACATTGTGGATCAGATTTTTTGCTATTTTATGGTAATGAATTATTTCCCTTTTATTATTTCTAGCATGTTTTCCGTTTTTTATTCCGTCATTAGCATAATCATGAGTAGTTAATTGCATGTGTAGTCGAATTATGTGAAAGCGAGCGAAACCCCTAAGGGGGTTGAGATTGGGAATTGTGTAGTGCGTAATTGAATGTTTAAACGATTAATCCACGTCCTAAAACTTATTTTAACATCTTTGAATTGGATTGATCACTTAGTTCACTGTCACACACATCAAACTTATAGATGCATTTTACGGTGAGATGTGGGATAAGGGGTTTTAGGATCGTTGCGTAGATTCGGCCTTGTTGTTAGGTCCGTTTCCAATACAAAGGTTTGTCATCGTTGTTCGAGCGACTCTAGAGCGTAATCATGTTAGGTTAATCAGTTTTCTAAAGGGAGAATTAATTAGCTTCACATAGTGTGGTTAGATCGAATTGTTCAGTCTAAGCACTAGAATTAGGAGTTGGCACCCGTGGATGTCGTTAAACTACATTGGATAGGTAGGTCGGTTAAGACACGCTCCCGGTCAAGTCCTTCCTTGGGGATAAAAGTAGCTCGTGGGATCATAGTTTGGCTATACCTTTTAATAACTAGAAGTAAACACCGGTAGTATAATCTTTATTTCTACACTAGTATAAGACCTTTCAACCTTTGATTGTCCTGAACTAAGTTATATGTCAGCTTTGGTACTTAGACATTACTCCCTGTGGATTCGACCTTGTGACCACTATACTCTCGTTGACCCGATACTCTGTCGGTAAAAGTTAGCGGTTAAGTATTTTGCTATCAATTATATATAATTAAAATTATTATAAAATGAATAAAGGACTTAAAGTTTTACTTGAAGGAACACAAATTGGGCGTACCTGCCATCTCCAACTTCAACTAGCCACTTTTCGTAGCACTCCATCAACGAGGGATCCGCTTCTCGGTACGGATCGTACACATCAATATTAAGTTTCTTTCTTTTCAATGGACGAATAGGAGGCTTCACTTCAACATGTTCCGCTTTCAGAACCATACGTGTTCCATGCCGTACAAACACGAGCAATCCTTTCTCTAAATACAATAGTAGTTAGTTAGGATTACTAGTCATAACATAATAAATCGAAATTATGTTAATTTTTTTTAAAAGTACCTTCCGTTTCTTCATCTTCATCTTTCACCGTAATCACCGTCTTATCACATTGTTCCTCTTCATCACATCCAACCTCCGCCATCACGTATATGCAACGCCATTATAGCTTCATTGCACTTTTTTCATTCATGTCCTCCGCCATCATGTCGGACTCCTTTGATTCAAATTGTTCCTCCTCATAACATCCATCATCCGTCATCACGTCCTCCTCCATGTTGCATTCCTTATCTTCCGATTCCTTCTTTTCATGACCTCCAACCATGTCACTAGAAGGATTCATGACATTTTTGCATTTTTCACAAACTAAATTACCTGCCATCAAATCAACCTTCTTTTGCAAAGCATCCACCATCTTCTCCAAAACATCCACCTTATTTTCCAAAGCAATATCTGGTTGAGGACTTTCTTGCGTTGGAGAAATTGCCTCCACGTTGTCCTCCGTATCATCCTCCCCGTTGTCGCTACAATAACCGCTGTGTTTCGTTAATGCGACGTAATATGGTTTAAGTGTTTCAGCTACACTTGGAACAAGCTTTGGTAGAACTTTTATCTACATTGAATTCATTTCATAAATATGAATTAAAACATCATAAAAACCACAACAGAATTTAAGTACACCTAAAAAAAATTATATTCAAACCTGTTTCAACTGCAAAAGCGCTTCAACTTTCGCAGAGGTCACCCTCTTTGTCACTTCCCATTTAAGCATTCTTGGAAGACCTCTTGTGTTAACAAGGTTCCCCTATTTCTATTAATACGGGATGGCTTCAACTGCCCATACCTACATAACATAACATTTACAAAAACTATTCAACATTTATATAAGAATTTCGAATTACAATATTGCTGATATTCCAACCCGATTGAACACATGAATGGTGCTTTTATAAGACAAGGTCCCCCATGGAAACTTGTTGAATGCAATCAGATCCTCCACCAAATCAAACCACCACCAATCCAACTGTAAATTCTCCTCACAGCCCAACACAACATAAGCCAAATTAAAACAACCAATAATCCCAGTTTGTATGGATCAGTTTTATCCTTAATGCGTGCTCGATCAAACACGTCGAGCAGATCCTTTCTCTTTATTGTTGTCTTTTTCTTCAAATATCTTGTAACAATCAGACTAGATTTTCCTTTTTTATTGATCACCAAAGCCAGCCTCGCCAACATTCAGTCCCGAAACAAGCGTAAAATTTTAAAACCAAATCTTAGTTGTTTTTCTCCAACAACAAACCAAATTTCGTCCTCCCTTTCAGTCTTTGCCACCCTCGTCACAAACTGATGAACAAGTTGATTCAATTTAATTTCACGAATTTCAAGTAAATTTCCGAAACATGAAGCTTTAAACAGTTTTTTGTGTTTAGCGTCCAACTTTTCAAACACATGCTGGGCTTTATCGATGGAACTTCTGTTGAATATGACACTTTTTGGTCCTGTCTTCCGATGTTAGTTCATATTTGAGCTTCATGTTTTACTACAATACAAAAAAACGATTAGATCAAACAAGAAGAATATACCAACGACTAATCCAGTTTCACATACAAAATCTAACAAACAATTCATTATACCACAAATTAAACCAGAGCTATCACATTCAAATTCATCATAAACTCCAAATAAAATAACCCATTTCACAATTCAACCCATTTGTCAATTAATCTACATGCATTATCATAAACACACTAAATTCAATATACCACAAATCAAAGCAGAGCTACACAGTCCGATTTCACAATAAATTCATCATAAACTACAAATCAAAAAACTCATTACACTAAACACACTTAAATCGATTAAAGACAACAAATTATATATTACTTACCAATCAATTCGATATTGAGCCTCCGAAAATTCTGTTTCTTGAAGATCCTCCTCCGAAAATTCGATTCAAATCGTGTGGATTGAGAAGAAGAGCATAAATGCTAAGAAATTGGAGCTAGGTAAACGATTGGAAGAAGAAAAGCGAAGACAACGATATAGTAGATATGGGAAGAATAGGATAACAAGGTTTTGTGTGTTAAGTGTGTGTTAATGGGATGAGAAGAGAAGAAGAAGATGGGGAATTTGGCTAAGTGTCGGGTGAATTTTGGGGATTTTGTGGTGGTGATGGGGGGGCAATTTTGGAAACACAGGGAAATAAGGTTTTTCCTTTTTTTTAAATAGATGTTTAGTCAAAAACTAAATAGACAATGAGAATGAAAAAAGGGCTATATGAGCAATTCCATCGTTTTATCTGGTCTTAAACGACAACATCATGTAATGATATCTAACGTTTTAGCCGAAAATTGGTATATGGTATTTTTTTGTTTTACAAAACTAGATAATTATGGAGGGGCCTATAAGAACCTTGGGCCCAAGGCCCAGGGCCTAGGTTGCATATGGACAGGGCTAGCCCTAGGTCTGGCCACCGCACAATGCGGCATAGTCGGATTATGGATTCATGCTACATTTCCATCATTTCACTTCTATATCTGATGAGAGGTTTTAAAGGCACCACAGATTTTACTAGTGACACTCTTTTACTTCCGGCACCACAAAATATTACTTTCGGCGCCACAAGAATATTTTTATAATTTTCTTACTTCACACACCACAAAAAATGACAGATTTACTTGTTACACCACAGTTTTCAAAACTAACTATTAAGTCCAACACTTTACAAAACTAATGAATAAACCCACAACACACCATCTTCATCCAACACCACAACCCATCTCCACCACCCTCACACACCATCACCACCGCCCATCTCCACCATCACCACCATCCTAACACTTTTAACCATCACCTTTCTTCCACATCGTGAAGCCATCTTCTTCCAAAACCTGAATCATTCTCTTTCCTCTCCCCCGCCGCCCATCCCCTCCATGGCTGTAAATCAGCCGCCCCGGCCCAACCCATGTAATGTGTTACTTTGTTTTACTTGAATTGAGAAAGAGGCGAATTATAGACCCAAATTTATAATTATTCAGAGGCATAAATTCGAATTTCATAGGTGCATCCGTTCAGCTAGGGGAGTTTAGCTTTCGGGGGCGTTGCCCCGAGCCCCCACGAGTTGGCTCTGCTCCCTCGACCCCTAGGAAGAGGCGCTGTCCCGTCGACCCACCGCGACCTGACCGGGCAAGTCGAACCCCGTTTTGTTACGGTAACCCAAATGCAAACGATAACAATATATGAAAAAATATCTAACATCAATGAATTTAAATTTTGTATCTACAGATTTTAGAAGCGTGAGGTTGAAGTAATCGTTTGTAAGTATGTTTTCAGGGAAAAAAATCGAACTAAAAGGCCTCTTCGGCGAAGTCGTCTAAGGCCCAAAAATATCCAGAGCCGCTTAAAGCAACTTTGGAAGAAATAGAATGCTCAACTTTGGAAGTTTCATGTTTGGCGCGCGCCAAGAGCAGTCAGCGCGCGCTTAAAGCAAACATAAGGTTCATGAAAAGTTTATACAAGTTTCAGCGGCGCTAGGAAGAATCTCAGCAACATCAGCAAGCTCTCTAATCGTGTAAAGCACGCCAAAAGCATAACATAGTCGAATCTCAAGTTGCCCACCTGCGTCAAGCGCGCGCTAAGGATGCATCAAGGGCACGCCAAAGCCACTTTTCCTGCATATTTTTGGAACATATATATACCTTATTGCACAGAATTTTCCCGATATCCTTATACCCATACTTTTATATAGAGCTCATCTTAGGTCGTCCTTTCCAATTTTGATCCCTAGATTCATTTTTACACCATATTCTCTTTTAGATTAAACTTAGTTTATATAGCTTATGATTCTAGCACAACTTTTGGAATTTTAACATTTTAGGAGTCTTTTCTTCCCCGATTGACATGAGTTTGTATGAAGATTGAAGAAATTAAGGGCTTGAGATATCTGTCTAAGTTGTGTCAGTGGCGGACCCAGGAAAATTTTTCAGTGGGGGCAAGATTAAAAAAAAAAAGGTGAAAAAATATGCATCACGCAAGATTTGAACCAGTGACCTTAGGGTGTATAATAAAGCTTTTAACCAGTTGAACTAAACACATAATTACATTGAAAGGTGTCTGAAAATGTATACATACATATTTTTAATATTATTAGAGGAGTATACTAGTAACTTCGCCCGGAATATTGAGTGGGGTCCATGCACCCCCCCTCTCCTATCTTTGGGTCCGCATACGAGTTGTGTGTGTCAAGTAAAATACGTTGTTTCATGTGTATTTGAATTTTCATTGTTTTTTTTTGTTTTTCTTCAAAAATTTAAGTACACATAAAGCAGCGTATTTTTACTTTAGACACCGAAATTAGACACACAATTTGCACAAATGATCTCATCCCCAAGGTTTACGGCCAAAGAGAGGAGTGGGGAAAAGAATAACGCCTCTCGGTTTTCTCGCCTGTTAGAAGAACTCACAGGATTTATTTCCTGTTTTTAGAAGTACGGGATTTTTATTATTGGTCCAGGGATTTATTTATAACAATTGATTTTCTTCATTTAACTTATCCGAGTCCGAGTTGAGTCGGTGTAAATGATCCGAGGCGGTCATAGTTTGAATTTCACGAACTTGAGTTAGAACATTAACTTAATATAACTATCTTAATATAACTATCGAGCCTAGTCCACCTCGAGCCTTATCGAACCGTACTTCAATCACTCACGATCCACTTAGTTCATTTATACCCCTAATCGTGACAAACTGTGCTTGTTATGTAAATCAATGTGGATTTCATTAAAAAAAATTGTTGTCACGATTGCCGTACACCAAAGTTGGTCACACAACACACAAGTAAAACCCTATCTTATGTGACAACCCATCAAATCTTTTGTACACATTTTCATAACAAAATAAATAAATCATTGATCGACTAAAAGCTACCATTTGTGGCAATTCTACTCTTTGTCACAAAAAAATTGTCGCAAAAAGATGTTTTTTTTGGTAGTCGGTGTGGGAAAAGGGGTTTTAAGATTGTTATTTATAATCGACTAAGTTGCTTAGATTCGATTAGGTACCGAGGTTTGTTGGTTGTTAATCGTGCAACTTTAGAGAGTTAAGTTTGTTTCGGTCAATTAAATTCTTAAAAACGAACTGTTGAACCGGGCGAAAGGTGTTTGATTGTTGCATAGCGTCTCACATCATTTTAGGAGTTTGCGCCCACGAAGAGTCGATATAATCGTTAGGTTGGTTGGTTGGAAATGCTCGTTCCCGAATAATCGATTAGAGTGGCGAAAGTACTCAATTGGATAATTGTTTGACTATGTTTCTCTCTCTTATTAATCTTAGTTTATATTACGTTCTAGAGTTAATTATCACGTGATCCACCTTTGATTAACCTAAACTAATTAAGTTCGAAGACGTTTTCGGTATTCTATTGATTCCATGAGGGATACGACATTGCTCTCTAGCTACTATGGTGCATCCGACCCGGTACACTGCCTGTTAAGGTTGTACGTCACTAATTGGGTCATCATGCAGAGACAAAAACAACAAAGAAAAACAAACGATACGAAGAAAATGAAATGATGTCATCAAATAAATGATTAAGCAACATGAATGAGTTGCAGTTTGCAGACTTGCAGGTAGATTCATATGCCGCAACTACATATATTTTTTATGGTTTTGTGTATCAATGTGAGCTAAAACCTTATGCAACAACATACAGTGTTGTGATTGATGCACTTTGAATGTACCCATCTGTTCCCAGGGTGCCTGTCCACACACATTTGGGCACATGCCCCGCTTGAGCAATGACTCATTGCATGTGTATACTTACACCTGTGTCCCTCCTGTGGCTGCACCGTTACTTCTTCTTCCTTTTTACCTTCTTCTTTATTGATCCGCAATCCAATCCAATCCAGTCCAGTCCATGAAAAGTTAAACCAAAAACAAATTACTCTCTACCCAACCAATTACTAAATACGTACATATATGAAACCAAAAGTAGTAATTTTAAGAATTCAAAGATATAGCTATATAGCTAGATTGGTTTTTAACTATGTGTGTGAAGGAATTTTTCAAACATATATATATATGCTTTACAAGTAATTCAATTAAAAGAAAAATTGTAGGAAAGAAATTACCAAATGATGCTGAAGTACAGATAAACAGCATAAAAATGAGAAAGACAACTGGCACGCTCTTCATTTCCTAGCTAGAGATGAACTACAAAAATTCCAGGAAATTATTCTCCGACTTTTTTCTTTTTAGGACGGACTATATATATAACACTGCAGGTACTATGAAATCCCATGCCCCTTATATATATATATATATATATAGTCTCCCTTTTCAACAGATCCGTTGGAAATAAACAGAAAAGATACCAGGAGAGGACGTAGGCCCGCGACAAGGGGCCATACAATAGCGATTTGTAAAAAGTTAGTTTGTTCGGTCAAAATATGTTGCAACAACATTGATTTGAGACTTAGACTCTAGGCCTAAAAAAAACTAAAGTGACTTTGATGATTGATTTACGAGAGATTTTATGATGCAACGGTTGTAAGAATATTGTATCAACGATTTTATGACTTTGTTTTTTTATTTTTTTTTCTTTCACATAATACACTTTTATATTGTGTATTAAAGATTAAAAATGAAATATTGTAATATATACTACTTGATACAAGTTTCATGCAAGAGTTGTATTGTAAAATTTCTCTTAATTCACAGTTATGCACTTAGAGAAATGATAGAGTCACAACGAATATGCACAACAATGTGCCACAACAATGATCTACACCATTGATCGTTGTGGGATCTATATTGCTGAACTAGGTCTCACAATAATCAATGGTGTAGATCATTGTTGTGGCACATTGTTGTGCATTTTCGTTGTGACTCTATCATTACTCATGCACTTATAAGCTGGCTCATCAAAAACATTAGAAGTAGGACTAATTTTGGGACATCCCAAAAAGGAATAAGTCTCAAACAAAGTGAGACGGGGGAGTATGTATTTCTATATATTGTTAATGATTTGATAGAGGTAGAAAAATAGGCGCCGAAAGATTGGATACGAAGAGGCTAATTATGTGAATTAAAGGTACTTGAGTCCAGTTTTTACACCTATGTAATTTATTCTCTTTGCTTTTACTTAGTTGTGTCCAGTTTTTATGGTTGGCGGTGGTCTGAAATTTGTCCGGCTGTTTTTCTGCGTTGGTCCGGTGTTTGTAATTTATGTTTGTTGTTTTAATGAAAACCTTTCGTTTCCCGGCAAAAAAAAGGAAAAAAAAAAGGGG
The DNA here is from genome assembly GCA_026214975.1 of Gentiana macrophylla. Classification (NCBI taxonomy): domain Eukaryota; kingdom Viridiplantae; phylum Streptophyta; class Magnoliopsida; order Gentianales; family Gentianaceae; genus Gentiana; species Gentiana macrophylla. Next base: position 129,237,057 of record CM047807.1, on the reverse strand, counting down.
GTACTTGAGTCCAGTTTTTACACCTATGTAATTTATTTTCTTTGCTTTTACTTAGTTATGTCCAGTTTTTATGGTTGGCAGTGGTCTGGAATTTGTCCGGCTGTTTTTCGGCGTTGGTCCGGTGTTTGTAATTTATATTTGTTGTTTTAATGAAAACCTTTCGTTTCCCGGCAAAAAAAAGAAAAAAAAGGGGAAAAAAAAAATGGGGTACTTGAGTCAATTTCAGAAATAAAAATGTTTTTCTTTTAATTAACTAAATTGAAAAATGTCCTTGAAGCCTTTAAAATTGATATTCATATTAGCCTAAAACCATTTGAAAGTTTCATATTTGTTGTTTAATATAAATTATATTATGTGCACAACTCTTATGGGAAAACTTTATGCTTACGTATCGGCGTATCATTTAGCACAAGATCTTAAAAGCCGTATTTTTACATTACACGACATCTAGTTCATTCTATTTCGCGTCTTTAAAACTCTTTATGGTGCGTTAAAGTTATGCCACAGATTTCACACTTTTTAAGGAAAGCGCTAAATAATTGTTCGTCCACGCCTTAAGGCCTTCAAAGTAGAGGCATGGGTAATGGTATATGTGGGATTTGTAATAGAATAGAATATAATCTTGCATTCTTTTTTCGATTGTGAAATCCCATCTGCAATTTGGTGAAAATTCCCTAATGGTGGCCACTGACAAACGAACCGGGTACAAACTTTGCGAGATTTTTTATTTTTTTGACTACATTGTATCAAAAGAGGATGAGCAACGGATTGTCAGATAGTTTGTTTAATGTGAAACTTTTAGAAGACGATGTGTGCTTGGTTATATGACAAAAAAGAGGTCTATGTCAACAGTAGTCTGGTGCAATCTGCTTGTGAAGCATACGAGTATTATCACAAAAAGATGAAACAACGCCTAACTAATACTACACCTCCTCTCCCTTGCGTTGGAAACCTCTAAGACCCGATCTCTAAAAGTTCAATGTCTATATAATAATAATAATAGCGTTCACAAATTAATAGACTCAATCAAATACGTGTAGTACTAGCTGATGAGGTCCTAGCTCATGTAGTTAAAGCTGAAGCCCTGAGATCAGAAGGTCTTAGATTCAAATCCCTTTGGAGGCAATTAGACACCGTTTAAGGAACTTTAGGCCACGTGTGTAGTCTTTTGTCTGATAAATGTGGTTGTAAATAGTTGTATTTTACTTCCTTTCCTTTCGTATATGTAAATAAATAAAAAAAACTAGTCTCAAAAGGCGAATCGGGGATGGTTGAGTTATGAATAATTGGATAATTATGTAGGAAAAAATAACAAAGAAAAACAAAACCAGAAACACGAAGAGATTAAAAGGAATTATGTCATCTCAAATGAAATATTGATGATTAAGCAACATGGGCCGAAGAACATGATGACAACTTATACCAGTAAACATTTCTCTAATTAAATTTGTTCAGCTTATATTACAAAACTGATGGCACTTAAATTCTGGTAATCAACTTGTTGCAGGTGCAGGTTCAGGTGCATACATAGCCTTCAATTGACAGCAACATACTTTGTTGTTGTCGATGCATTGTCCATTTTCCCATCCGACGCCTTTGTTTATGCATGTTTGCACACACATCAATTTATCGCAATTATAAACCGGAAAGGAATGGGCACACCCGAGTTCCACTCCGTGCACCCGCACTTCTTCCTCTGTACTACCTTTACTCCCCCGGTCCAGTCCGGTCCATGAAACAAAAAGCAAAACAAATTAGTGTCATCAATCACAAATAATGCAGAATTCAAAGATTCTATATTTCAAAAATCTGAAAGAACAATAAAGTTTGGTTTTAATGATAAAACTCAAACAAATGCTTTACAAGTAATTAGAGATCGAGAAGAAAAATGGAGGAATTGAAAGAAATTACCAAATGATGAAGAAGAACAGATAAACAGCATAAAAATGAGAGAGACAACCGACAAGCTCTTCATTTCCTAGAGATGAACTGAAAATTTTCCACAAAATTATTCTCTGACTTTTTTTCTTCTTTTTTCTAGGACGGAGTATGAATCCCATGCCCTAGCTCATATATATGGTCTCCCTTTTCAACATTTCCGTTGGAAGAAAACAGAAAGATATTAATGTTACAATACATACTCTGACTAAGAGTGTAAACGAGACAAGAAGTTTGGTTCGATTTTTAATGTTACGAAGTCATGCATTGGATTGGAAGATAGGTCAATGAATTAATCACCGGAGGATCCATGTGTCTTGAAGAGGGATCACGTGACTCTAATAAGATTCGGAAGTTTTTTTAATACTAAAACAATGTAGCTTTGTTGCTACTCTTTATAGTTACAAAATTGCAGTGCTAGGCTCCGTGACTTTACTAGAAAAAAAAATCTGTATAAAAAGTGTAGTGTTAGACTCTGATGACCTCATTAGAATAAATTCTTGCATTTGCCCGTGGACTCAAAGGTGTTTAATCATTCATGATTCTGTCAGGTAACCGACTTGCATTAAATGCAAACTACTCTCCCGTTCCAATTTGTTTGGGACATTTTGGAACTCTAAAGATTTAAAGGGACATCATATATTGACTTGTCTCGTCATTAAAAACATGACTACTTTACAATTATATCCTTCTTTTGTAGTGTTTAATCTTCTTAATAAATGTAGTTATGTGGGTATTTTAGAAATTTAAGAAGAACTTTTTATTTTAAATATTAGTTATGAGACTTATTTTGAGACATCCATAAAAAAAAACAAGTTTCAAACAGTTTGGGACGGAGGAAGTACTTTTTTGATGCCGAAAAAAGTTAGAAGAAGAAGATTAAACCACGGAAATAGTACTCCATCCGCTCCAATTTATTGTTCTTTAAATTAGGTAATTCCGTTTGTAAAGCTAAAGAAGCACTAATTTTAGGATGGTCCACGTGTAAGTATTTGACCACAAAGTCATCAATTTAAAAATAATTGATTGATGGTTTTTTTTTCTATATGTAGGGGCCCATTTTAAATATAAAGATTCCTATTGGGTATAGTACACTGACGATGTCAAAAACTGAACGTACCTGCGTGACACTTCTTTAGTGGCTCAACATTAAGTATAGAGAGAGAAAGACTGTCTAAGGGGTCGGATCTCCTAGCAGTCGAGCCAAAGTAGCTCGGCTGCTCTCCCCAACCTCTTCAGGTCGGCCAAGGCTTAGGGCCGACCTCCGAGCAATATAGGCACAAGTACTATCCCGACCTCTGCAGGTCGGCCAATACTTGTGTTCAAACTTACCCCATCCGACCTGTAAGGTCGGCCTAGGTCTCCCTCGGACCAAACCCTTTGTGCACGTTCTGAATCAGATAATTATGGAAGGAATCCCGGGCCATAAAGCCTTCAATCTTTATCACTTAATACAAATATTTGAATACCACATTTATCTCCTAAAGTTTAGAAGATCAATCAATCATAATCTATTTCCTTAGGAACACGCCAATCAGTGTCTACCCCGACACGCCCACACGCTAATCCTGGGGCACAAGCCCCTCTATATAAACAATCCCTAAAGAACTACGAAGACTTGATTCCGATCCTCAGATCGGATACGTAGGCAAACTTGATCATCATCAAGTGCGATCTAAAACATCTCACAATCACCCCCCCCCCCCCCCATTTTTCATTGTTTTATGTATTCTAGGAGCCCCATTAGGTTTCATATAGATGATTTTTGGAATCGTCATACACCAAGTAGGATTTGGTCCATAACCAACCAAAAATTTGTGCTAAAGAAGTTTCCAAAAAAGGAAGAAAAAAACTAGTCCCTTTTTATTTGAATGTATTTCATTTCCAAAGCTGTAGTTATTGTTTTATTCTTACATCTAACTTTATTCATCAACTAATGAGAGAATATCAATGGGTAAAATCTTATGTTAAATAATAGCTACGGGTAAATGTCTAGCCGCGTAGATAATTCTGATTTTGAATATCCATGGGACTAGCCATTTACACGTAGATATTATGTAAGGAATGATTTTACCTATAGATGAAATCTTATGAAATATTTTACCCTTTGCTAGATAATATCAGAGTGCAAGAGACTGAGATATATAATATGTACATATTAACCTCTTGCACTCATATGTTATCTACGGAAAATACCCTTTACGTAGATAGATAATATATGAGTGCAAGAGGCGGCGCTTGAATTCTCTCAACACCAAAGTTTCCATTATGGTCGTTTCTCGCCATTTGATCAGCAACTCTGTTGGCTACAATGTTATTGATTTCTCTTTCGGAATGAGATTATTCACCACCGCCCGATGTACTTTCAACATGTTCCTTTGAATTGATTGTGAAAATCTAGACTCAAATTCACATAAGGAGGGCCCTCATCCCCAAAACCTAAGTTGTTAAATATGGTGGGTGGTCATACTATAGCAAGTATCCAATGTGGAAAAACTTTAACATGCCTAAGTTGTGAGGTGAGGGAAGTCAATCTCTTAATATGGTTAGTACAAGGCTCTCTTAATATGGTGGGTGATACAATAGCAAGTGACCAATGTGGAACAACTTTAACACGCCCCCAATGTGGAACAACTTTAACACGCCCCCTCAAGTGTGGACCTATATTAATATAGTGGGTGATATAATAGCAAGTGACCAATGTGGTAGGCTACATGGCACAGTACAAGGGACCAACAAAGAAGCCCAACACTTGCACAATATATGGGTGACTCTCATACCATGTGGAAAATCTAGACTCAAACCCACATAAGAGGAGAGGAGGTAGGGCTGAGCTTGGGTCGGGTCGGGTTCGTTTGGGTTGGGTTTGTATATAGTATTAGTCGTGTTGGTTTAAGAAAATACTAACACAAACCAAACCAAACTATTAGAAAACTCAATGGTTTGGTTCGATTTGGTTTCGGTTTGGGTTTTGGGTTTTATGCCATAAACAATGTACTTGTAATCAAACTTCCATGTTATAATCGAAATTCAAATTTTAAACCACATGCTCATAGTAATAGTCATTAAAGAGAACAATAATTAAAGACAACTTTTATGGATATCATATTATGAATCCAATAAACTATGACATAACCAACAACATATAGATATAGTAACTTAAGCATTAAGGAAGACCTACACTAATTTTTAAATGTTAAAAAAATGATTCAAGATTCATTAAAAAATAGAGTAAAAGACCTTTTGCCCCACTGTGGTTTGTCAATTGAAGCTTTTGCCCCCTCGTGGTTTAAAAATATATGGTTCACCCCCCTGGGCTTTTAAACAAACCATCAATTAAAAAATCAGGCGAATACAAAAGAATATTACGTCGGAATATTCTTTTTTTTAATTTTATTCCGTTTACCCTTAATTTTTTTTTCTTTTTTTTTTCCTTCAAAGACATTATTACCTACCTTCTTCCCGAAAAATAAGGACTGGAGTACGGGAGTTGAGGGTCGCCGACAAGGGTTCCACCATCCATGTGGCTGCGATTTCCGGCGATATTGACGATTCCGACCGCGATTTCCTACTTTTTCCGGTGGGGTTAATGATTTGCTTCATTTTCCATGATTTTTTTCTTTCGCCGCTTCTCCTTTCACCGATTTTTCTGCGTTTTCAAAGTGAGTTATGTTTAAAATTAGGCAAACGGTTAGAATTTGGATGGAAAATCTCATAAATCTTGTTTTCGTCATTTCAAATTGGTGATTGAAATTACTTTTACTTTATCTTTTATCCCCAATTATTGACATAAATTTCTTGTGTTTTATGTGTTTTACTAGCCAATTCGCTGCACGCGATTTGTTTAACTATGTTGAATTTGAACATCTATTATAATTTGAAAACAAATTTCAGTAGAAAATTGTAGTATTGAATTATCATTATGGCAATGTGCTGATTTTAAACCTTTCTTTTAGATAACATATGACCCCGGGCAGAGTTTTGATTCTGTGTTTGGTTTGGGTCCATGGTTTTGTAGTATTTTCCTTCTTTAATGGACATATTTTGCAGTCAGATTTTTTTAATTTGTTTTGTTTACTTTCAGTATCTTTCACTCTTTGTTTACATACAAAAGTCCTTGGGATTATTTTGAAAGTATTTCATGTTTTGTGCTGATAAAAGGCTCTGTTTTGATATTTTTCTTGATCTTTATGTTAATCCCTTGTAGTATTATTACAGCTAAAAGATGTTGCTGCATCAATGTTTGAGCTCTGGAACTTAATGGAGAGTAACAAAAACAAGAAAGTTAATTTCTCTTGGATTAATTCTATCATTAATTTAGCAGAATCAGACATTTTGGGGCCTGGTGCTCTTTCATTGGAGATTATTCAACAGCAACTCCGATGGGTTTTTGAAGAACGAGGGCAAAATTGATATATTATTTAAAAAATGAATATTCCGACGGAATATTCTCTTATATTTGTCTGAATTTGTGTTTGATGGTTTATTTAAAACCCCAGGGGGTGAACCATATATTTTTAAACCACGAGGGGCAAAAACTTCAATTGACAAACCACAGGGGGCAAAAGGTCTTTTACCCTAAAAAATATTATATTCATTCATCAATTAATCATTTTAATATGATTCAGGTTTACAATCAATGGGTTGATTAATTTTGATTTTGTTTTGACCGTCTAACACATGTTTCTTCAATTTTCAATTATCACGCCACAAAAATAAATACCGATCGAAAATGATAATGAATAACAATAGCCATTTTCATTGGCCATTAATAGAATAACCTATTGTAATGTCTTTCGGGTTGAGTTGGATCGAACCGAAGAAAGAAATTAAAACCCCAAACCAACCCAATAGTATTCGGGTTGGGTAAAAAACCAACCCAAAATTTTTGGTTTCAATTGGGTTGGGTTATTTTTGGTTGATTCGGTTTTGATTTTGGATTGGTTTGGATTTTTTGGGTTTTTCGCTCAGCCCTAAGAGGAGGGGCCTTATCCCAATACATAGGTTGCGAGGTTAGGAAAGTCAATCTCTTACTATGGTGGGTGATATAACAGCAAGTGCCAAATATGGGACATTTTAATGTTGATAGCACTTAATAATACTCCCTCCGTTCCTAACTATATGTCGCAGTTGCCAAAATCAAATTTTCCTTTAATTGTATATGTCGTAATTACATTTTCAATACATATTTTAATACTCTTTCCGTTTTTCAATACAATTTTTCAATTTTCTAGGCTCATTCAACCAATCAATTTTTCATATTCATTACACTACTACACTTTTCAAGATTTTTTTTTGAAATACTCATTTTCTTAATCTGTGTGTTTTTCTCAAACACGACATATAATTAGGAACGAGGGAGTATATTTTTCAAATGAATAAATCATTCTCTTCCATTAATTTATGTGATGTCACCTTCACCGAAGCAATGATTTGAGGTACGTACCCGGTTCATGAACAACCATTAATATTTAATACTAGTGAACGTGAGCCGTGCAAGGCACGGCGAGCCCAACATAAATCTTTATCAATGATAACATCAAAGAATAGATCTCCAACGTGAAATAAATCGCGTAAGCTTAAACCGTAATAATTCAAGGCACAAGACAAATAGAGCAACCGAAACATATCACATTTTCTGAAAGAGGTAGCTCTTTTTTAGAGACGTGAATATTGTGAATCACTTCTCTTCCAGCCCTATCAGGAGTTTTCCCCTACAAAATAAACCACAATAGGATGTATCGGAGAACAATGTTATAAAATCTATCCCTTTAGTTTTGAATTTACGTAATGAAACATTATATAAAAACAATAAGCGGACCATAACTACACTGTCAAATCTCCCGGGACGCCTTAGCTTCCAGATCATTAATATGCTTGAAAATGCGTTTCATTCATTTTCTATACGACATTTCTCTTTCTTATCATTAATGAATACGTCATTGATCTCGTGTTCATTCATTTGGTGGGAAAAAAAACACGTGTCAAACAGTCCGAAAAATATAAAAAGTGATTTTGTATTCCAATGTCAATTTTAGTGACGTTCGTACTACAAACGGCCATCGGGTCCACCGACGTTATGTTGTTCAAAGTAATAAAAACATTTAATGTGGTGTCCACGTGGTCACATGCAGGCACACCTTCTTGACACGGATATTTGTTTGCCCTTATTTTTTTGTTGTTATATTTTATAGCTAAAATGAACTCATCTTCTATCGTACACTACACAGTAGAACTTCAAATCCGCCGGTCTTTCCGTTTTTTTCCTTTTCTGCACAAACTACTAATGGGGAATGTAATACCCTACTCCCGACCCCTAGGTCCACTGGGGTCATTCTAGGAGGGGTTGCGAAGCTCTCGCCGCGACTTCAATAACAAAACTAAACTCCTCAAAAATAATTCAATAAATCCACATATGATTTGATAATACCTCGAATTTTATTACAATATTACCACAAATCAATTTTACATAAAACACTAACTATTTCCATTAAAAGATTACAACAAATAAAATCACAAGATTCATGACTAACTAACTCAATATGTGCAGTCTAATCCACAACATCAATTTCTTTTCTTCCTCGGATCTCGATCAAAAACACTGTACATATATTTATAAAAGAAAAAAACACAAAAGAGACAAAGAAAAAAAAAGAAAAGGAGTCGCCAAAAAAGTGGTAGTATGAGCCACGTGTGCAAGTGTTATTCTATATATATATATATATATATATATATATATATATATATATATATATATATATATATATACTAGTCAATAACCCGTGCATTGCACGAACACGTATATAGGTAGGATAAAGGCGAAGGGTGGGTAGCCCTACGTCATACCCCATTGCATCCTACCTCTCTTCCCGTCCTCACCGCTACCATACCCTGCCCACCACTCTATCATACCCTACCCTACATCACCATATCTTACCCTCGACATCCTACATACCTAACTCATTACCTACTCCACTCCACTATCACCCACCCCTTCCCTACCTTACCCACCACCCCACCCTTATCTACCCGACCCTACCCACAACCCTATTGTACCTTACCCACCACCCATCCCTACCCAACCCTACCCACCATTCCATTCTAACATATCTTACCCACCACACCACCCTACCTTACCTTACCCACTACACAAACCTATTCTACCCTACTCTACCCTACCCTACCTTACCAACCCTACCTTACCCACCACTTCACCTAACCCTACCAAACCCTTCCCACCCCTACGCTACCGAGCTTTCTTCGCACCATAGATATCCAATCTCTCTCATTTTCAAATTCATTAAAATTTTCAAAATCCTCTCTAATCCGTTCCAACCAAGGCTATCTTATTTGATTATTCAATGTTCTTGCTAAGCCATAAAAATCAGGGATTTACTCTTTAATCCTCATCAATGTCAGATTAAAAAAACGTTAAGGAATTCCTACCGATCTGCTGAAATTTTGGGAAAATTTCATTCGCATTCCATAGTCTTGCGAAGCGCCAATCCTTCGCAAATACATGATATCCGATTTGATTCGTTTGAATTTTCAACAATTACGCCCTTATGAATAAATTCTACACCTAGGAGATATCGGGAGGCCCGGGAAGCGATTCATGATACTTCGGAGAAGGGGGAAAAAATCTTGTAAAGTTTTGTTCTTGATCTTTTGGCAGAAATATTAGACGTCGATTCTATCTCCGGGCTATAAAAGAAACCACACAACAATTGTATGTGAGTGGATCACAATGTGTAAATATACGATTAATATTATCGAGTATAACAAAGCACCTACGACTCTGAAAAGGTCAAATCGTACAACAACCGTAATGAGTTCCTTTTCAAGAATATATATAATTTTTTTTGTAAAACACTTTCAAGAATATATTAACTTCATATATCAGAGTTACCTCCAGAAGAAATGAGCTATAACCAAAATGTGCAAAACATAAGAAGAAATAAGATCGGGGGGAGGAAAAAGGAGAAGGCGGAAAAATAGGAAGAATTGTATTTAAAAACCAATTTCATTCAGCGGTCCAAGTATATTTGAGAATTGGAGGCTGACACAACCAGTTTTCATGTAAAATAAATTATCCATTGTAAATTGAAACTACCTATACCGCAGAGATCCATCTATAGCCATTCCCTGCAAAATAACTCATAGCAAACAATCAGATTGAAATTATCTTAATCAATAGAAACAATACCTCCATATCTGAAGCCGATCACAACTTATTCATGAATCAGAAGCAATTTTGAAAATTATCCTTGTATCTATATTGAAAAATCATCCATATCTGAGCAATTTTGAAGATCATACTATTTTCCTTTGTTAGGCAATACAAAAAACAGAGAGTTATATATGAGGAACAATTAACATAACATTCTGATTTGACTCTTAGCGGAAAAAATTAACACAAAACCAAATCGAATATAAACATTGTTATAAAAACACCCCTCCTGCATTCAACTGAAAACCAAATCCAATATAAACCTTGTTATTTGCACCAACAGGCTGAAAAAGTTCATGTTTCACACATAATTGATGGATGAAAATTGTAATAAGAAAAATCAACGCCACTCAGACGTGGTTCACTGAAAACAATTAACAAAAATCGCCTTATCATGTTATCTACCAAAAAAAAAATTTCAAAAGATACAAAATAAATGTCACATAAGATTAGATTAGTTGTTTCTGCACACTCTATCCGGTGGATACATGTCTCTGTTTTTCCAAACCAAAAATCAATACGGAACTAACCTGAGCATGAACGTTGGTCATTCTTTTTCTACTTGTACATACACTGAATCTAACTGCGGCTTTCCGGACTTATGGATTATCGCCAAATACTGATTCTCAAATGATTTGAAGGCGGATAGATCATATCAGCCGGCTTCAACATCCCTGAGTAACCAATGTGACACTCTTTTCACTGGAATAGAACAATAAATTAAGAATAATGAAAATAGCTATGGATAATTGCAGTTATTTACCTGATGAGATTGAAATGATTGTTAGATTTTTTTTTTGACAAAAGCAGAAATGATTGGGTTTATAATGGATAGAATAGGTTAGACCTTTGCGAAATTTGTGAGAGCGTTGGGAAATTAAGTTTGTAATCCGGCATATACGGAGATGCTGAACGGAAATCTGGTAGAGATTCAACGCATAATATCTTGCTTCAGAATTTTGGAACGAAGAATTCATCCTGCTTACGCCTCTTAAAATAAATAAATTTGACCAAAAAAAAAAAAAAAACTTGCGATGAGCGTGAGAGAGTTTTACGGGTTTGGAACGGGTCGAAAGCAGGTTTTGGGTCAAAACTACGGGTAATCGGGTTAAATCACTCTTTCAAATATATATAGATATAGATATATATATATATATATATATATAATATCTTGATAAACTTTTACAAATAACAGAGGAAGCCTTTTATTAGTTGATAGAACAAATGAAAAGTACAAATTTCAATATTGAAGTGCATGAGCATTAAGAAAAAAAAACATGTCGAGTTTATTTTACAAGCACCAGCTTTGGCCGAGCCGATGAGTCAAGTACCGCCTAACACCGTTTTACCATATGGATTTCAACCGCACTCCACGAGAACTAGCCATGCGACAACTCCGGCCGATTGTCGTGGAAAAGAATCAACCTTCACGTGCAAAACTCCTACACGGCTCCAACCCAACCCTATCCATGCCCTAGGACCCACGCGCACCAACCGTCACCCTTGCTTTCCGGCCGTAGCATGAATCTTCGGGAAAAGGTACCGTCCCCACTCTTACGAGTGAGCACTCTAGCATCTTGTCGGAAAGACTTCGAGTCAAGAGGCCCCGAGACCGGTGACTAGCCGTTCCTCAAGAGCAGTAACTCTAATCCCCCTAGCCACTAGAGCTTTGACACTTTCGTGCCACAAGCGAGCGTGCGAGCGAGTATGTATTATCCGTCAATTCCAAGTATCAGTTTTATTCATTTATAAAAGTGTGCACTGGCTCAAATCAAGTCGTTTAATTTTAAAGAAATCATTTGAAAATGACTTCCGAGTTTAAAAGTTCATTCGATATATATACACCAAATATTTGAAAATAATAAAAAACACACTTTTGGCTTTATAACAAAATAAAAGACTCACCTAGGTCCGTGCTATTCATTTACCCAATTCTCCGGTTATGTGTTGAATCCTAGCTCATTCTCCTATCCGAATTACTTATTCCGTAACTTGAGCATACCACTCCCGAAAGCTTCTATCCTCTCGTGTATTCCTCTGAATTGTCGACGTAAAGAAAATCTTTCTTTAATTTCCTAATTTTGTTTGTTCCACCATCATTTTTTTCTTAGCCAAAAATTAAACTCCGGATATTCAAATAAATATCCCTGTCCTCAAAGCTTATACCATTGCCTCCTTCTTCTTCTGCCGACCCATGCAAACCAAATTAAGCTCCAATTCCATTCACCAAAATCATTATAATATTTCATCTTACCCAACTACAAAACCTTGCGAGACAAAATGTTTCAGCTTCCCCTAGTTCCGATGAACATTAACGAAACCAGCACCCAAACCCACTTCAGGCTCCCGTTTCCGACAATGTCTAAGGCATATTCGATTCCGTGATTGGAAAGTGATGTGAGTTTGAAACAATGGCAACCTGATGGTCCGGATTTGGTTCAAAAACAGAAGATAGCTAAGTTACTTAAGTGTTCTTTTTCCGTCCGACTACATCGGTATTGCTTACGATTAGGACTGTGGAAAAATATGGCGTTAATATGGTGAAGGCTACTGGCTATATAAGGAAGAAGAGTTCATTTCATACGGTGGTGGAGATGACTGTCTTTGCCTCGAAAGTGTATGGCAGAGATGGAGGAGTTCAGATTTATACATGGCGGCAGTACGTACAGTGGTGGGGAGAAACTAAGAAGTTGGGTTTATTTCTAAAAGGCTGAAGTAGGGATGGCAAAAACTACCCGTTACCCGGATTCCCGTCCCGAACCCGATCCGAACGGGGTCAAAATACAGGGTTTGACCGGGGCGGGGCGGGGCGGGGATAAAATTGCTACCGTGACGGGGATGGGGGGGGGGCGGGGGTATAATATATACCCGCGGGTATAGGCCCCGAACCCGTCCCACGGGTACCCGTTATAATTATATATATAATAATATTCTATTTTAATTTTATTCTCATTTCTCAATATCTAAATACCCTAACCTTTCAGCCAGAAAAAAAAAGTTGGTTATTATTCTATGTTGTATTAGAGGATTGCTCAAAGTTGGTTATTATTCTATGTTGTATTAGTGCGCTCAAAGTTGGTTATTATTCTATGTTGTATTAGAGGATTGAAGTTTGTATTTTATTGTGTTGGAGTTTGTATTTTGTTTTGGTTGTGTATAATTTCACTATAATTTGCTTCAGATTCGGGGAAGCAGGTAAATTGGGGCGGGGCGGGGCGGGGGGAGGCGAGGGTCAAATTCGGGGAAACGGGGCGGGGGCGGGTAACTCATCCTCTGACGGGGCGGGGCGGGCGGAAAATATTTCCAGCGAGGGGCGGGGTCGGGCGGGGAGTATTCAAAAGTTCGGGTATGGGGTGGGGAGCATAAAACCCGTCCCGAACCCCCCCGTTGCCATCCCTAGGCTGAAGTGATGTGTGAAAATATTTACATATAGATGTCGCTATATATATATTTACAGGGTGGACACCTATATTTAGCTAATTGAAACTGCCAAATTAATTAGTAAAGGACTATAAAGTTTGTTTTTGTAACCGAAGCTAAACGGAAAATACTTATATTTGTCTAAATAACTTCCGTCTTTAAATGGATTGATGAACGGTAATTATAGTAACATTGAATAAACAGCTATAAAATCAAAAGTAAACTAAAACAATGAAGTCGGCAGTTTTGTCAAAAAAACTTTTACCTTCATATATATCTACAGCTTAAAAAAATAGTTTTTAATGTTTATTTTATAAAAGGTTTGATAGTATAGGTTTAAAAAACACATACACCCATATATATAACATTCAAAATGTTATAACTATCATTTAAACTTTGGTGTAAAAATAATAATTTGTAGAAGCACAATGATCAGAAAAAAAATAAATTATGTACAATAATAATATTAATAACAATAATAATAATAGTAGTAATAATTATTATTTTTGACAACTTTACCCTTCTCCTTTTATTCCATAAAATTCGGGGCGTTACAGGGAAGGTCAGGGAACTGAGATTAGCTTGGAACACGTTTGGTAAAAAAAAATACACGATTTTATTCAATTGTTGTGCCGAAATCGAATCGAAATTTTTCGGTTAATTGAAATTTAAAATCGAATCATGATCGTCTGTGGAGATATTAAAAATGAAACGATCGAAATATACACTTTGGTTCGATTTATGTAATGGAGAGTCGAAAATGAAATTGGTTTATATATAATGAAATTTCGGTTTTTACCGAGGGGAAAAAGAACCATTTGTAAAAAAGGGAAAAATGAATCGAAAAGTTACACATTTGATAAATAAAAAAAATACACGGTTTTATTCAATTGTTGTGTCGAAATCGAATCAAAATCTAAAATTTTCGGTTGATTGAAATTTAAAACCGAATCCATGCAATGTCATTGGAGGTAATAAAATTAATCAGATCGTAAATATACACTTTGTTGTGTATATTCAATTGTTGTGTCGAAATCGAATCGAGAAATCGAAAATTTTCGGTTGTTTGAAATTTAAAAGTGAATCCGCAGTGTCTATTGGAGGCACTAAAAATGAACCGTATCGAAATATACACTTTGATTCGATTTATGTAACGTAGAGTCGAAATAAATATTTTTGGTTTATATATAACGTTTACCGAAATTCCGGTTATTATCGAAGGGAAAACAAAAAAAATGATGTTTTAACAAAATAAAAAAAAAAATTGATAAAAGAAAATACACGGTTTTATTCAATTGTTGTGCTGAAATCGAATCGAAATCGAAAATCTTCGGTTGATTGAAATTTAAAAATGAATTCATATTTATCTCGTTGGAGTGATTAAAATGAACAGATCGTAAAATACACTTTGTAGTGTATATTCAATTGTTGTGTTGAAATCGAATCGAGAAATCAAAAATTTTCGATGGATTGAAATTTAAAACTGAATCCGCACTGTCTATTGGAGGTCCTAAAAATGAACCATATCGAAATATATACTTTGTTGTCTCGAAATCAAATCGAGAAATCGAAAATTTTCGTTTGATTGGAATGTAAAATCGAATACGCATTTTATCATTGGAGGACTAATAATGAACCAGTATCGAAATATACACTTTGGTTCGATTTATGAAACGGCGAGTCGGATAAAAAATCGGTTTATATATAACGAGATAACCGAAATCCCGGTTTTTACCGAAGGGGAAAAAAATGAACCGTATCGAAATATACACTTTGTTGTGTCGAAATCGAATCGAGAAATCAAAATTTTTTGGTTGATTGAAATGTAAAACTGAATCCACAATGTCTGTTGGAGGCAAAAAAAAAATGAACCACTTTGGTTCGATTTATGTAACGGAGAGTCGGAAAAAAAATTCGGTTTATATATAATGAGATAAACGAAATCCCTGATTTTTAGCGAAGGGGAAAAAAATGAACCGTATCGAAATATACACTTTGTTGTGTATATTCAATTGTTGTGTTGAAATCGAATCGATAAATCGAAATTTTTCGGTTGATTGAAATGTAAAGCGAATCCATGATTTATCACATTGGAGGTGACTAAAAATGAAGCGTGATCGAAATATGCATTTTGGTTCGATTTTGTAACGGAGAAAAAAAAAGAAATCGGTTTATATATAACGAGATAACCGAAATCACGATTTTTACCGAAGAAAAAAAAACAAAAAAAAAAACACTGCGGCTGTACAAAAAAAAAAAAAAAAAACGTCACATTGTCGACCATGATGAAACACGACGTACTAATTTAAGGAAAAGCGTTTCATTTCTTAATAGATATAAGACTAATGGTTCAACATGCTATAAACCGTATATGAAATGGTTCAATAGTGTTTTGAACTGGCAGTTAAGCAAAGAAACAAACCTTGGTTCTGGTTAACAAGAGGTTTTGATCGAAAACGGCTCGTTCCTTCAATTTCGAGGCGGTTTTGGAGCGTTAGACATGTGAATCATTGGTTCACAAATTGGAGAATAAACAAAACATAACTAAAATCTAATTTTAATTAGAGTGTGTGAAAGGAATATTTGATTAAAAGAAGTTAGTTTTTTTTCTTTTTTCTTTAAAGCAATCGCAATTATAATCAAATTCAAGTTGACTCTGCGTCTATGATCTTTTCATTTTTAATGTCCTCACTTACTTCATTTTTTTTAATAACTTGTATATGTAATTACTTGGCCGAACTGCAAAGACAGATCAACCACGATGCCTAAGAGTGAAATACAATCCGAAAATAGGGTTTGGATTATATTGTACATCTTAGGATATAAACTATATTAAAGCTGTAGATACATAAAATTTTATTTTATATTGTTGCATGATTGTACTACTTTTATCACTTTATAAACATTTTCTTCATAATACATAAACCTTTTAAAAACTCTATATCGTATCTACTACACATAAACATTTTCTATATTAGATAAATATAATTAATCTTTTCTCTACTACACACAAAACTTTATAAATAAATCACAGCTTCTTGTACACCTTGCTTTGATGACCGGTGCTATTGCCAGAGCTTGGTTGCTCCAGCCAGAGCAAATTGGCATAAATACCCTTTGTGTCCTCTTGTGAACTGATACAGCTGTCGCATGCTTTTAATAGTTGGTCCCACCTACTTTCTTTTTTCCTAGCAGCAATTGTTTTTCAAGTTTTCTCAAGACATGTTAATCCCTCGTTAAGAGTGTTTTCTTTCTTTCTCTTTCTTTTCCTTGTAAATATGGATAATTTATTTTATATAGTTTTTCAGTCTTGTTATTTTATTAATCTAAATAAAATACATTTTCTCCCTTGTCATCATAATTTATAAAGGGAATATCTTTTCACACAAATTTTTATCTTACCACACAGAATTTATTTTCCAATTTCGCCTTATTTTTTTATTTTACGCGTTCATTTCAATTAAAGTTTGATCATAATACGACATACATTATCCATAATTGAAATATGGTCGTAATATATGTGTTGAGAAGTCATGATGGTTGATTTCGACCATATTTTAGGTAGAATGTTTGAAGTTTTTCAAACTCATACATAATCGAAAGATCATTTCGACCAATATTGAGTCGAGAATACTCTACACATTCGGACTAAAATTGGGTCGAGGATAACAACAACAATATAAGAAGCATCACTATTGATTCTCGATGAATTTCGCATGAATATTAAAGTTTTTGTACTCAATTTTAGTCAAATGTCTTTTTTCGACCGGTATTGAGTATGAAAAATATTCAAAATTCGACTAGAATAAAATCAAGATAATGATCGATTCTCACTCAAATTGGGTCGAATGGTCATTGTATGAATTGACCATAAATTGGCCAGAATAGTATATATTTTCCGGACTCATTTACGGTCAGAATGGCAGGCGTGTGGAATATCTAAACGAAACCCACTCTCGACTCTTGGTAAGTGTAAAATAACATTTGTGTGAAAAGATAGTCCCTTTATAAATTTTCCCTCTTATTAGCTTGTCATCATAATTTATAAAATTTTCTATTTTATTTGATTGTCATAATTTATAAAATTCATTCTACTAATATTAGGCTTTTCTTTTATTAAAAAAAATCTCTCCTATTAGCATGTCATCATAATTTATATAATTTTCTTTTATTAGATTGTCATCATACTCTTTTTATAAAAATTATAAAAAAATTATAAAGATTCATTCATTCTATTGATAACATTAGGCCTTTTACTTTGAAAGAAAATTTTTGTTTTGTAATTTATATTCGTTTGCGAATATATGGTTCTTTATAGTTATTTTCATATACATTAAAACAATATATACTGATGTCATAATTTTAAAAGTAAAAAGTTTAAGATGTCGTTTGAGTATCATTAATTCAATAGTCTTGTCTATAAAAAAATCAATAGCTTTGAATGAAGTAATGAAAAATGATTAGATTAACGACAAGCTAGTGATAAAATGAATAAAAATGTTAATAGTATTCTAAAAGTTGTATATTGTGGAACTAAAAAGCGGAAAAAAAATATTGCATTCATTATATGGAGTTCATATCATATATTGTGATGTGTACAATAAGAGAAATTGATAAAGCTGACCCGACCCTATACACGTGACACTCAGAGATGCGGTATCTATGATTCACACCGACCTGGTCATTATTACACTATAACTGCCTTTAGAGCGTTTCTCAATCGTTGACCATGACTTCAATGCTTATACAATCCACTCCCCACAAAGAAAACCTATAAAATGATCATCATATTCGCAATTCAAAACAACGTTAATAGCTTGATCCTAATATCTCTGGGTACATAGGCAATCAAACACAATTGACTCAGCTATGATTCATCTTCAGATCGTCTTGTAAACTAATTAGGTTTTCCTCACGATGCCCAATTACAGAATATCAATACGGTTTCATCAGTGATAGTTTTTTGCACTGTCAGAAATAAATATTATACTTTTTGGATGAGAGTGTTGTTTTTCAAATAAGAAAATGAAATGTTTATATAAGAACAAAAAATGTTGAATTTTCTTTTGTCCAATTGGACCGATAGTATTTATGATATTCGATAATTAACCTATGTTTTTAACACAATTTATAAATAAAATCCTCAAAAACCTTGTATTAATTATGCTAAACATATCGAAGGTGCTTATAAGAATTCACAAACACTATCATGACGTTACGGTAAAGAGAAAAAGAACATGAATCGAACAATATATATGTACGATGATGAGTTTTAATTGGTTAGTAAGACAACAACAATTTTTTGATGAATAATATTTAATTATGATTATTTTGAATTGTATCGGGTAATTTGTGGAATAGAATGAATTTTATAAGGGTTTTATAAGTTAAGATGTGTTTTTGAAATTTATGTAGATTATAAAATAATTTGTGAAATAAAATAGTATAATAAATAAAATAATGGTAAAAAAAGTTGTAAAGTTGAAAAAGTGAAATGATGAAAGATAATTTAATATTTTTTTATTTGTAGTTGAAAAAATAATTGAAAAAAGAATTGTAAGATATGATAGATGAAGTGATATAAAAAAAACTCCAAAAAAAAACTCTAACGAAAACAAACGAAAATGTTTAATCTAAATTTACAAGCTTTTTCATGGGAGCCATAAAAAAAATCAAAAAACAAAAAAAAGAAGAAAGAAACAATGCTTACAGAGATTAACAATTGTGGCTATGAAAAAAAAAAAAACAATTGCGGCTAGGAAAAAGAAAGTAGGTGGGACCTACTATTAAAAGCATGCGACAGTTGTACCAGTTCATCAAGATGACACGGAAGGGTATTTATGCCAATTTGCTCTGGCTGGAGCATCCGAGCTCTGGCAATAGCGCCTCCCTTTGATGACTCGTTGCTAATCCAATCGTTCAGTCAACTTTCTAAGTGGGATTCTCTTAAAATTGTTCTGTCTAATGTGTACACAAGTTGAAGTGCAATTCCATTTGTTGGAGGATACTCCCAATTTGTGTGTCTAAATGTATATTTGTTTTATTATAATTTTTTTTTTCTCTCTTGAAAGTGAATTTATTAATTATTTCAAAACCTATAAATAACATCGGTTTCATCGTTGAAGGAAACTACAAAATGAAGTCAAATTAAACCATGTCTTAATTAGCTGGGTTGATTAATTAAGCACAAATAATGAAAACTAATAAAAGTATAGCCGTAAAAGATGGAGGCTTATGCGATTGACATGATGGAGAGAAAAGCTCGGAGAATTAAAGAATTAGAACATGAATTGCATTAGACTTTTCAACGAATTGCCGTTTTAAACACTGTTTTCTCCTTTTTCTCTCTTTTTAATGATCGAGAATCTATAAGAAATGCCTTCCATGTGAGATGTGACATAAATTTTTATAGATTTTATATTTTAGATATCCAACAAAAGAGTATGCAACATTTATGACTAGTTTGTTTCCCAAAAATGAAATGTAAAGAAAATGAAATTACATTACAACGAAATTAAAATTAGGTCGGATAGAATACTTGGTGTCTCGGATTTTATCTAATGAAAAATAAACAAGTAATAAATTATAAATCCCAGATATCCAAGTCATATGATCGTAGTATAACAACTAATACCTGGTCGATCTCACAGGAATCGAGGTTGTTTATCTAGTTTATTAATCTTTCTAAAGATTTGTCACGAAAAACACAAAACAAAACTAAAACGAATACAATAAACTGGACAGAGGGTTGTCAATCCAAAGCCAGGAAATATGATTACGAACCTAAAATAACTAATTCTATTCTATAAACTAAAAAGAAAAATAAAATTCTAAAATAGCAACGAAGACAAGGCACAAAGATAATTTCAATTAATTTTAACGAAGAACAAGCATTGATCCACCAAATTCCTTATGTAAGTTGATTTAATTATCCTTCACATTTATACACACATCAGAATGAGCTCTTGCCCGTCATAGCAGAATAGGACATTCGAGATATGACATACCTTACTCCAATCATAAGGCAAATTTTCTTCGATTTCGTCGTGAGAGCTTTGGTCATCATAGTGGTATAGGACATTCGTGGTACGCCCTACCTCACTCCAATCATCGACCAGCTTCCGACACACCCAATTAATTCATCATATTTTTCTTAAAACAACTTTTCCAAAGCACAGTAGTTACGTTTCGCTTATCACATTCAGGCTTCGGTATATTCACGATACTTCCTACTTCAATTCCAACTACGCACATATTACAATTTCCATGACATTAGCACTAAGCGAACGGTCCGATAACCAGAATCAAACATCATCGGTTTAAATGGGTACAGTTTCTTAAGTTCAGCTCGTCATCGAAGAGGCTTACGTGAAAAGAATTCGAGTAAAGGCTTATCTAACAAAGGTCTATGCAAAAATACTAGTCAACTCAGCACAAGTATGGGAATAGCACAAGTAAGCCAAAATAAAATCATGCTCGGGACGGATGTTTTTTAAAAAAATTCAAAATTTTTCAATTTTTCACAAAAGATAAGCATAATAAATTGAGCACATAAGTACAAGCAATCCCTACTCCCCCACACTTAAAATAACAACATGCCCTCATGTTGTGCAGAATAAGAAAAACTTAGCTGGTTTGTAGTTCGAATTTGGCAATTCTGGAAGTGGTCGCGAGTCAGATCCAGAAATGCTTGAAGAAGTCAGTAGACTGTGGACCATCCACCGGAAAACTGGCATCGTCTGAAAGCTCACAAGTGCTATCGTGAATATCCTGCACACTTGAAAAAAACAAAACAAGACGGACCTCGGGGGTAGGGGCATAAAAGATGATAGACAAGGCATTATCATGGAACAAAGCATAAGCAATGCAAAAATTGACAAAAACCGAATCTATGTGAAAAGTAGTGCACAAATGTAACATCGGCAGGAAGGAAGGAATCACATGGATTTTTCAAATTCAGCTCATGCAAGTTACCTGGCCACAGAAACCGACTCCAAAAACCTAGACGACACAAGACAAAACTAGCCCCCCTTATTCAACAAAAAACAAAATAATCCAAAAAAAATAAAAAAAAATGGTAATAACTTGTCTCGGATTTTATAAATGCTTGAAAAAAAAACGGCGCCAAAAACTTGTCTCGGATTTTATCTAAGCAAAACAAACAAGTAATAAAAATAATCCGGTTTACCCCAAGTACAGGGATCATAGTATAGAGGTTAATATCGGGTCAATCTCACAGGGAATCGAGGTTGTTTATCTAGTTTATTAATCTTTCTAAAGATTTGTCACGAAATACACAAAACAAAACTAAAACGAATACAATAAACTGGACAGAGGGTTGTCAATCCAAAGCCAGGAAATATGATTACGAACCTAAAATAACTAATTCTATTCTATAAACTAAAACGAAAATAAAATTTTAAACTAGCAACGAAAAACAAGGCACAATGATTCTTTCAATTAAGTTAACGAGGAACAAGCAATGATCCACCTATCTCGCAACTCTCAATTTCTACCCTAGATCGTTTAGTGAAAATTTAATAAAGATGTGGTTCACCTATCAAAGGTATGAATTTCTACTCGTAGATAATTCGCCTATTAATCTTTCATCTCTCGATCTTAAAGATTAACGCTCCATAACAAAGGTGTAAGATTTTCAATCTAGCAACCTAGAAATTTAACCTAGAAACTCTCGTTATTTTTAGGTTAAAAATCCCATCTTTACTACGGTGATCTAGTCTCAACAACGATTTTCATCAAACGTTAAACATCACAAAGCAACCGTCTCTCGATATAAATTGCAAAATCAATACAAAACGTAATAAAGAAACAACTTTAAATAAAACTCACAAAACCAAATCCAAAGTCGAAATCAAAACATTGCATGATCGGCTTCACACGCTTGTTCGAATCGCTTAGCCTTTATTCATCGTTGGTATGCAAATAACATAATTAAAAGTAGAAGAAACGATGTTTTGGTAGGTAAAATCAAGTGCAGAGCCGCTTCAAAGAAAGTGAGGCGCCAGGATGAAAAATATCGTGTTCAGGGTTGCGTAAAAAACGCGTGTATTTATAGATTTCTAGGTCGGTTTAGGCAATGGCGGTGGATGGACGCCCGTCCAGTGCCTCTGGACGCCAGTTCAGAGGCTGTGTAAACTTTTCGAGTCGGGCCGAATCTTCTCAAACGCCGATCTATGCACAGTGGGACGCCCGTCCAGGAAAAATCCATAAATCCCGAATCCGATTGGCTACACAGTGGACGCCGATTCACCTCTTTTTGACGCTGGCCCAAGTGGACGGACACCAAACGTAAGGCCCAAAGATGCTCCATATCCAAGTTTAAGTTAAATCTTCAATCCCAAGTTCATCTTGCAACTTCATCCTTCTATTTAATCTTCAACAGAACATCGTTTAAGCTCCTTCATTGCCATGCAAGCGTACCTACAAGATAATCAAAGCGTGCAAAATGTAGAACCATATATATTGATGGAAGAATCATCGATAAAAACACGTAATAAGCTCGATTTTGCATTTAACCCAATTTCATATGCATTCTCTCAATGCATACTCTAAACTAAAATAAAATTTTAAGCTAGCAACGAAGAACAAGGCACAATGATTCTTTCAATTAAGTTAACGAGGAACAAGCAATGATCCACCTATCTCGCAACTCTCAATTTCTACTCTAGATCGTTTAGTGAAGATTTAATAAAGATGTGGTTCACCTATCAAAGGTATGAATTCTACTACTCGTAGATAATTCGCCTATTAATCTTTCATCTCTCGATCTTAAAGATTAACGCTTCCATAACAAAGGTGTAAGATTTCTCAATCTAGCAACCTAGAAATTTAACTCAGCAACTCTCGTTATTTTTAGGTTAAAAATCTCATCTTTACTACGGTGATCTAGTCTCAACAACGATTTTCATCAAACGTTAAACATCACAAAGCAACCATCTCTCGATATAAATTGCAAAATCAATACAAAACGTAATAAAGAAACAACTTTAAATAAAAACTCACAAAACCAAATCCAAAGTCGAAATCAAAACATTGCATGATCGGCTTCACACGCTTGTTCGAATCGCTTAGCCTTTATTCATCGTTGGTATGCAAATAACATAATTAAAAGTAGAAGAAACGATGTTTTGGTAGGTAAAAATCGCGAAGCAGAGCCGCTTCCAAAGCGGGCGCGGCTAAGGATGAAAAATATCGTGTCTACAGGTTGCGAAAAACGCGTGTATTTATAGATTTCTAGGTCGGTTTTAGTAATCGCGGTGGATGGACGCCCGTCCAAATGCCTCTCGACGCCGATTCGACCTGGTAAACTTTTTCAGTCGGGCCGAATCTTCTCAAACGCCGATCCTATGCAAGTACGGACGCCCGCCCAGGAAAAATCCATAAATCTCGAATCCAGCTTGGCTCCGGTGGGACGCTTGATTCACCTCTTTGGACGCTTGATCCCCACTCTTCCGACGCCGATCCAGTGGACCGGACACCAAACGCAAGGCCGGCATGCTCCATATCCAAGTTTAAGTTAAATCTTCAATCCCAAGTTCATCTTGCAACTTCATCCTTTTATTTAATCTTCAACAGAACATCGTTTAAGCTCCTTCATTGCCATGCAAGCGTACCTACAAGATAATCAAAGCGTGCAAAATGTAGAACCATATATATTGATGGAAGAATCATCGATAAAAACACGTAATAAGCTCGATTTTGCATTTAACCCAATTTCATATGCATTCTCTCAATAAATCCTTTAAACACTTACTTTTCTATAAAAAGTAATAAAACACGAAGGAAATTGCTACGAAATAATATCATATATATCGTAAAAATCACCGTTAACAGTTGGCTACGTAGATTTTCGAGTTGGAACGTTAGAAGGTATATGTTCACTCTCTAGTAGCTAGTAGCAGGCAAGGGTGAAACCAGCCTATCTAGGGGAGGTCAAGTGATATACTGAAATTCGAGATTTCTTTTTAGTATTAAAATGCTTTTTGTTTTGTTGTTAGAAAATATGTTTTAGACTCTGACGATGTTACTGGAATAAGCTCCAAATCCGCACTCTTGGTGATGTTAGTTCTTTAAAATAAAAAAATCATATATATATATATATATATATATATATATATGATCAAGACAAGTTGTTGGCTTTTGGTCAAGTTCAATAAGGGGAATAAGTGGACAGGATGTTTAGATAATTTGTAATACGTTTATTAAATCAAGAATTCTCTTGCATTAAAGATTATATATAAGTCCTGTATTACACTCCAATTGGCAAATTATAGAGTAAAATCCAAATATAAGGTGCCATAGATAGATATGTGACGGCAAAGACAAAGAAGTACTTCTCTCCCAATTAATTTCTGTAACAGTGACACCAAAAATTAATCATGGCAAAAGTGTTGAGAAATTCATGGCCTTTGATTCATGGACTTTTCAGTTCAAACTTCTTCAACTTTCTTCCCTTTGTTCTTGGTTTATCACTTGGTGTAGTCTCTACTCTCTGCATCAAAACCTTCTATATTTCCTCACCGTCGAATGCACTTGTCTCTGCACTTCCGATCATCGTTTCAAAAACCCAAGAAAATTCCACCTCACTTTTTCCTCCACCGCCACCACCTCCAGCGGCTAAGGAGGATATGAAGCTTATGCATAATATGAGTGATAAAGAGTTGTTATGGAGAGCTTCAATGGTCCCTTTAGTGGAAGAATTTCCATTTCCATACGAACCAAAGGTGGCGTTTATGTTCTTGACACCGGGACCTATGCCGTTGGGTCCTCTATGGGAGAAGTTTTTTAAAGGACATGAAGGGCTTTACTCCATTTACGTTCATACTCATCCTGCATACAACATCACTGCGCCGGAAACTTCCGTCTTTTACGGCAGAACAATACCTAGCCAGGTTAGTTGTTTCAATTCTTTTTTTTTTCTTGTATTGGTGGTTTTTTTTTTCTTCTAAATATATGAGACCAACAAATAATAATGAGATCTCGGTTAAGTTTTGGACCATCAAATTATTATATGTGTGTCACACCAAATAAAATTTGGAGGGAGTGGTCTAAAAGGATTATAAAAAAAAAAGGGGGAGAAAATAGGAATTAGGACAGTGGAAAGAGAAATTATGTGATAAGACAAATCTATTGTTCATAACCCAAAATCCACTGTTTGCTGCGGTGGAATTGACCTCAAATCCAATGTTTTACTGTTCACAGTTTATGTGTTTTTTACAAAAATGACCTCGAAAATAACGTTGAAAAAATATCAAATGAGATGTCTAAATAAAGAGGACGTGGAGAGGAAAAATATGATGAAAGAATTACCATCTTTCGACAATCAGATCAAAAGATATATTCGTTTTTGTAGTTGAATACGAAAGAATATAAATCACAGTGAAATAAGATATGTCTTTTTTACCCAAAAAAATATTTCACTGCCTTATTTGCATATTTGTACGTTCAATTTGTCCTTTTTGACAATAAACCCATAAAATTTGTCCGTGTTCGTATATATCCTGCTCAAATAGATCATTTTTTCATACATTACGAAAATTGTAATGCATTTTATTTTATTTTTGTATAAAAAGAAGACTAACCATTCAAAAATTCTCATTAATTGAAAATGAAGGCATATTTAAATCTCACCTCGGCGTAGCTAACATGACGGTTGAGGAGCCGTTTGTCCGCATGATTAGTAAGTGGCTCAAAGATACCATGTGGTACGGGAGTCACTTGTTCCACCGTATAAAGCTCAACGTAGTATTGGCGAACCATATCAGTTAGGGCCGCATGCTCACTGATCCAATTGCCCATATTGTCCTTTAGAGATAGAATTTGATTTTTCCGCCTCCTTCGTTTGGTAGATAAGTGGAAATACCGAGTATTTCTTTCTCCATCCTCAATCCATTGCAATCTACATTTTTGGTACCATAAGTCTCCTCCTGAGATAAAATGTCATCATACTCCTGCAAAAGAAAATTATTCAATTTTATCAAAAAAGCCGACAGGGCATTAGATAAAGAGTGTTGGATCCCTTCGATCCTGGATTTGCAGTATGTTTTGCGATCCGTGTTTTTAGTACCGTGTTTTGGTACTAAGGTTGTCAAGCGCTGCGTGCAAATCATCATCAACAAAGTGCCACGACTCCTGTAAAAAAGTCAAAAAATCCACATGTTTCAACCAGCAGGCCTGAAACCTGATGGGTTTATCCCCATGAGCTTGAGTGCGTAAAGGATCCAAAGTGAGGAGAATGGGGTGGTGGTCCGAATGTACACGCAGGAGGTGATAAATGCAAGAGTTCGGGTAAGTATTCCACCATTTCGAGTTGCACAAACCTTGGTCAATATGTTGTTCAATGGCTGAGGAACTGTGAATAGACTTAGATCAAGTAAAGCGAGGGCCATGAAAAGGTAGTTCAAATAAATCAGCACTGTTAATAAGATCCCGTAGACGATCTACCGACTGCCCAGAAACCGGTCAACCTCCTCATTTATGAAACCATGTTTGTGAAATTACCAAGACGGAGGATTCGGCCCACTTTATTGCTTGATGTTCTAGTTTCCATGAGAAAAAGTATTGTTGGTTGGTGTTTCAAAAGAAGATCTTTTAAATGACGGAAAAATTAAAAGCGGGGGAGCTAGCTCCATGGCAGTTCCAGGATAAGACTTTCATTGGGAGACATGGTGAGCGTTATGAGAGTGCCCAGGAGCATCAATATTTGGCGGGATTTGATTTGGTAAAGTACCGGTGGTGCTTACTGTGTGTACAATGTCGGGTGGACTGGCTTTAATGTAGGCGGAGTCATGTTCAGTAGCATTTTCCTCCTCTATAATCGCGTCCACAACCATGGCTTCACCTACAGTTTTTGAAATAATTTCCCTTTGTTCCTGAGGCATTTTTGGGGCGTTGGTGATGTCATTTAGGGGAGCTTGGGGGAGGCTCGAACCGGAAGGGGGGGAACGAATCAATACTTGGAACAACCATCTATTTTCCTTGACTTGGGGGGGGTATTCGAGACACGAGAGGAAACTCCATGTCCTCTACCTCAGGTATTTGTATTACGGTCACCCCGTGTTACTTGATGAATGGAAGGGCCAGCGTTAAAAGATGGAATGCTGTTAAATTTTTGTTGCAAGGTGTTAACCGGAGCTCCTACACTTTCTACAATTTCTGCATCAACAAGAGATGAGAAGAGGTTGGATGTGGCCTCATTGGTTGTGCTTTTGTAGGGAGCAGAAGGCCTAGTTGAATGCGTGGGTAGGGGCGCCTGCGGGGTGGAAGCTGGAAATGGGTTCGCCGTATGTGGTGGGGTTCGTTGGGGAGTGGGTTTTCTTCTTCGGCTTGAAGCTAGCATCCAAGGGCCAAAGGGGCTCGAATCGGTGGGTAGATTGACACTGACAGGTAGGTGCTTATGTGATGTGTCCATCTCTTTCACTTTCTGTGGGCAATCTTCCGTTTTATGGCCGTAAACACCACATTCGAAGCAGACCATATGCAAGCCCTCGTATTCGATTTTGTAGATTTTCTCATTGAGCATAACCGCAACCGGGAGGGGTTTATTGAGCTCCACTTCAACACAAACATGTACTAGCCGTTCCAATGCAATTTCCAAGATGTAGCAGCTTCTCCGCTTCGAAATACTCAATCGGTACCCGAGAAATGTGAATCCAGATCAAAGTGAATTGGATAGTATCGCTCGAGGGGTGGAAAGAGGGGCTCCATTTTGAAATGGTAATATAATGATCTTTTCATTTTTAATGTCCTCAATTTAACTTTTTTTTTTTCCTTCTTCTTTTTAACTTGTAATTACTTGGCCGAACTGCAAAGACAGATCAACCACGATGCCTAAGAGTGAAATACAATCCGAACCACTCATTATGTGGGATCGGGCGAATGGGAACCCTTAAGGTTAGGGTTTTAAAAAGAAATACAATCCGAAATTAGGGTTTGGATTATATTGTACATCTTAGGATATAAAGTTATAAACTGTACTAAAGGTGTAGATATATATAAAAATTTTATTTTATATTTATTCCATGATTGTACTACATTATAATTTTATAAACATGTTTCTCTATGAATATTTTCTTCATAATACGTAAACCTTTTAAAAACTCTATATTGTACCCATTACACATAAACATTTTCTATATTTGATACATATAAATCTTTTCTCTACTCTACACACAAAACTATATAAATAAATCGCAGCCTTTTGTACACCTTGCTTTGATAACTCGTTGCTAATCCAATCGTTCAGTCAACTTTCTAAGTGGGTTCCTTTTAAAATGGTTCTGTCCAATTAATATATACACAAGTTGAAGTGCAATTCCATTTGATGGAGGATCCTCCCAATTGATCTGTCTAAATATGTATATTTGTTTTATTATATTATTATTATTATTATTATTATTATTATTTATTTCAATACCTATAAATAACATTGGTTTCATCGTTGAAGCAAAGTACAAATGAAGTCAAAACCTTGTCTTAATTAGCTGGGTTGACTAAGCACAAATAATGAATGAAAACTAATAAAAGTATAGCCGTAAAAGATGGAGGCTTAGGCCATGGACATGATGGAGAAAAGCTCGGAGAATTAAAGAATTAGAACAATTGCGCGCATTAGACTTTTTTTTACCAATAGTACAAACATCATTTACTCCTTTTTAATGATCGAGAAATTAAATCTATAAGAAATGCCCTCCATGTGACATAAATTCTTACATATTTTATATTTCAACAAAAGAGTATATTTATGACTCTATTGTTTCGCAAGAATGAAATAAAAAATCATTTCAACTAAATAAAAATTGGGTGTCGTAAAGTAGGTGACGAGATAGGTCAGGTAGGTGGGTAGATTTTCGAGTTGGAACATTAGAGTGTATATGTTCACTCTGTAGTTAGTTGTAGATAGCCAGAGTGAGGGGTGCACTCTAATTTTATCAGGGGGTCAGTGACTTCATCAAGCCTCGAGAATTTTTTTCGTATTAAAACGATTTTATTTTCTTGTTAAAATTGTAGTCTTATTGTGAGAATATGTAAATTTAGACTCGGAAGACGCACTGAAATAAATTCCTAGATCACCCGCTTTAACGGCGTGTGCTATTAAGTTATAAATATAAAAAATAAAATAAAAAATCATATACGATCAAGACATGCTAGTTGTTGGCTTTATTAGGTCATGTCGATCAATAAGGGGAATAACTGGACAGGATGTTTAGATAATTTGTAATTCGTATAAATGAAGAATTCTCTAACATTAAAGATTATAGATAAGTCCTTTAATTATTACACTCTCCAATTGGCAAATTATACAGTAATGCCAAATATAAGTCTTAGTAGGGTCATCTTTCTTTTTCCTACGCTGAGTGATTTTCCCACACCGGGTTTGTCGCGCGATAGGTTTTAAGGAAGTCGGGGTTACGCTTCATCTACGTAATTTGGTATAAGGCTTAGGGATGCGATACACAGATTTAACTTTTTCTTCTTTCTAATAAAAGAAAAAAAAAAAAAAAAAAGACGAAGAAGTACTTCTCTTCCAATTTCTGTAAACATCTGCTACAGAAACACCAAAATCATGG
Organism: Gentiana macrophylla; assembly: GCA_026214975.1. NCBI lineage: Eukaryota > Viridiplantae > Streptophyta > Magnoliopsida > Gentianales > Gentianaceae > Gentiana > Gentiana macrophylla. The sequence continues at coordinate 129,206,880 of CM047807.1, read as the reverse complement.
CAAAAGTGTTGAGAAATTCATGGCCTTTGATTCATGGACTTGTCAATTCAAACTTCTTCAACTTTCTTCTCTTTGTTCTTGGTTTTTCAGTTGGTGTAGCCTCTACTTTCTGCATCAAAACCTATTTTCCTAACACATTGATGCTATTTTTCTAAACCAGGTTGTACGGGACCACCATGTCATCACATTGTCCACTAATTCTAAACATGTGAAATCCATCCAAAATAAGCAAATTCGATCCGGACCACAAAGTCATATTTGTGGTTGGACCACCATAAAATTTGTCTTCCGGAGCAACAAAAAAAATAATGAAATCTGATTGATTTCGGATTAAAAATCATAAAAGAAAACTATCATTTAAAATTTTTCACTAATCGAAAATGATGACATATTTAAATCTCGAGTTTTCGAGATATTTAAATCCTTAATTGTTGGAATGATCATATTCTTTAGATCACTTTTCGTAAATAATAAAGTAACGATCGCTGGTGACGAGAAAAATATATATTAAATTGTAAAATAATTGTCACATAATTTTGCGCAAATTTTGTTATGATAGCCTATTATTTTAAAACAATGGTCTTTAAGGGCACCCTAAATCTACCGTTACTTTTGTTATAACAGGATAGGGAATCCAGATGCAAAATAAATAATTAACAGATGTAATCTAACATAAACAATCACACAGAGGAACGAAAACAAGAAGAACACATGATTTAACGTGGTTTCTGGCGTTGTGCCGACTACTCCACGCACAAGAAGAGTTATTTTATTATGCATTGAAATTCAGACGGATTACACACATTACAATGACTAATACAGTTGGTATTTATAGACACTGATCCCTAAATCCTAACCGCCAAGAATATTTGTCGGATTTCCATAAATGCCCCAGATGCTGGATCACTCTGCTGATCCAACTCAGCTGATCATTGCACAGATGTAGAACTCTGCTACACCCAAAACCTTATGAGACTCTCAAAGAGTCAGCCGACACCGTAAGAAACTCAAAGAGACTCCCACCGACTTTCACAGACTTGGATACACTTCTCAGCAGACAATCACTCTACTGATGACCATATTAGTTTCACCAAATTTAGAGTTTAAGTCACTTTGCTGACTATTTTTATGGGATAAAACATTTTTCAAATATAGACACTTTTTATGAGACGGAAGTAGTATATTTTTAAAATTTACTATGGTGTCTCAAATAGATTTGGTGCGGTGCTCTTAAAAGCTCCTTTTTAAATAACTAGCATTGTGAAGTGTGTTTTGTCGATTATTATAATCATTGTATTGTGGCAGTTTTTTTTTAAGTAGATACTCCCTCTGTTTTTTTTATCTCTTGCATAGAGAAAATTCAAACAGATTAAAATGTAATTAATTTGTCTGAAAAAGAGAGTAATATCACAAAATTATCTACCCCTCTTTATGCATTGAAAATCATACCAAATTTTAGATTATTAAAATTAAGGATAAAGGTGAAAAAAAATAATAAATATTGTATTAATAATGTAAAATAACAGATAAATAAAAACAAAGTAAATTTTGAAAATGACAGTTAAAAAAAGAACAGTGGGAGAGGGAGTAACTATTTTCCGATTTTTACCGTTTTCATGAGTAGCTAGTTGCTTACAATGATTGATAAAATTATATAGTTTTCCATTTCTTTTTAGTATCAGTATTTATCTTTACCTAGCGATGCTATCTGTATATCATAGACTATTTGTATACCATGATAAATTGATTGACTTTTTTTTTTTAGTGGAAAATTGATTGACTTTTTCAAACTCGTTTTTAAAATGAAAAAAATCGGTTTTTGGAAATTTTCAATTGATATAGTCCTCTTTTTGAAAATTAATTCTTAAATTAATAATTGACTTCTAAAAGGGAGTCAGTGTTGTATGTATATAGTGTGGTGTATATTACTGAATTCCGAGAGAGGGGTAGGGGTAGGGGTAGGGGTGGGTTGGCCACTTGTCCTTTCAAGTTGTTATTGTCTCTTAGTCTTGCATTGAACGTATAAATTATTACTCAATAACTATTGTATTAATATAGTCAATGAGTATTTTAGACATTAACCTTTAAACTAGTGATATTCAACAACTTTCTTAATCTGTATTTAAATTTTTAAGATGAATTATATTTTGGACCGAAGATACTAAAAAATACCAATAGTAATATTACCGTTTAAGTAATATAAAAGAAAAGGTAATCATAATGTCAAACTGTTTTTGTCTTTTTCTTTTTCTTTTTTAACCTGCAATTAGTCTTTTAATTGACTTCTAATTTCTTGATGATAAAATTACTCTACACTAAACCAGCAGGACAAGTACTATGAGGTGGAATATTATTGCTTAATTTTTAATATATTTTCGGTGTAGTTTTCAATATATTGATTTTTTTTTCTTCATATTTTGTTAAATATGTTTAATGCAGCCAGTAGAATGGGGAACAATATCCATGCTAAATGCAGAAAGAAGAATATTAGCAAATTCACTTCTTGATTTCTCCAATCAAAGATTCATCCTCCTCTCAGATTCATGCATTCCTTTATTCAATTTCTCCACGATTTACACATACCTAATCCACTCCAAACATACCTACATTGGTTCATTTGATGATCCAAGAAAACCGGCCGAGGTCGGTATAACCGTACAATGTCACCCACGATCGTAATCGACCAATGGCGTAAAGGGTCTCAATGGTTCGAAGTTCATCGCGGTCTTGCTCTACGGATAGTAGCCGACAAGAAATATTACGACACATTTCACCGGCATTGTTTGCCGCCTTGTTACCACGACGAGCATTATCTGCCTACATTGATCAACATTCTTTACCCGGAATTGAATTCGAACCGGAGTGTTACTTGGGTTGATTGGTCGAGAGGCGGATCTCATCCGAAGAAATATGGATGGAGAGATATAAGCGAGGAAGTATTGAACCGTATTCGATTCGGTTCACAATGTAGCTATGATGGAATGAATACAAATATATGCTTCCTTTTTGGCCGAAAATTTAAACCGGATACTCTTAAGCCCTTGTTGAGGGTTGGTGGTTTTTAATAATGCATAAGTTAAAAGGCTAATTATACAGTTAAGGTAGAATACATCAATGTAGATTTGAAGTAGTCTATTATTCACCATTTCCTCCTCCCCAACTTTGAATAATTTTAATTTTTTCTGGCTGTAAGTTACATAAATGATCTTTTCCGAGCTGCATTAGATATAAAAACCATCTCTAGTGGTCTTTTTCTATCGTTATGATAGAACTCAATCTTTGTTGCGTCATTACCAAAGACTTAAGATAAGTTCTTAGAAATCTTCAAAATTCAATATTGTCATACTTGTACATTTTCATGCTAAGGCATCTCTCGCTACCCACAACTGGACTCTTGATTTCAAGACATTTCATTTATGATGGTACTTATGCTAAATGCTGTAGTTAATTAGCTACGATAGTGGTTTAATTATAAGATAAATTAATTTACCTGCATGGTTATAATATGCAAAGAGTATCATCATAAACTCAATTCTCATGTACTAAACTCAATCGAAATGCATATTTGTGCATTCAGTATTATTGTCACAAATGGTTCATTGCAAGAGATTATTTCGTTGCGATAACATTATTTCGTTCGGCAACTCGTATGCAAGAGATTACAAAAAATATTTATGAAGAAAATATCTAACAAAAGGCCCCAATAAAAATTTTACTTACCCAAAAGACTACTTTGTAGGTATGATGTTTTGGCACTATCAATAAATTGAATTTTGTAGATTTACTGGATGTTAAAAAACACGATAAATAAAAAAAAAAAAAAAAAAAAAAAAAAACAACTTCAATTAAAAGGCCCAATTCAGGGACTTTATTTTAAACCCAATATACGCCAGAATCGAATTCTGGATAGATATTGTCAAACTTGTACCTACTTATACTCATTGTCATCCGATCAACTCGCGACTCTCTATGAGTGAAACAAACTAATCATCAATGGTTGTTCCATTGCTTCTTTGATTAAGTTTTCGTGAGAAAAAATTTAGTTCACCCTTTTAATCCCTAAGAAGTATTTATTAATTAGTTGCTCCATTCATACCATTTCAAGGGTAACACTTTATTTTTATCATACGACGACTTGAGAAAAAATGTTCTTAGTGCATTGATGATTGATTGTCATCAGTTGATACACGATTTTACACTTATACCTTTCAAGTATATATACTTGTACTCTTAAGTGCTTATTGCAATATTTAATGATATACACCTTATTACATTCAAAATGTGACTTTACAATGACATTTCTCCTTTAAAAAATATATACAATGACATTTAAGGAAAAATATCAATAAATTTATTAAGTGTAACACTTATATTTTTTTTTTGTTTTGGGCCAAAGACCCAAAAGTACACAAAACGGATTTATTGGACTTATAAGAACAAAAAGGAATCTGTTTAACTTATAAGGACAAAAATTAGATGGATAGACTCAAATACCCTTAATGAAAAAAAAAATAAAAAAATAGAGAGTGAGACAAGAGGCGCTGTTTGTTGTTTAGTTTTTTTTTTTTTTAATCTTTTTTTTTTCTTCAAGCGTAGAGGGAAATTTTTTTTTTTTTTTCTTCAGGCGTTCAGGGAATATTATTTGTTTTTTTTTTTTAACCGATATATTGACCATCGCGATAGAATGACCACCCCCGATACATTGACCACTGCGATTCAATGACCACCGCGACGCATTGACCACCTCGATGCAATGACCATCCTGATGCATTGACCACCGTGAAGCCCGATGCGATGACCATCGCGATGCAAAGACACCAAGATGAAGTGACACCGCGATGCAGTGACCACCCCCGATGCAGAGACACTGTGATGCAGAGACGCCGCATTGCAGAGACACCTCGATGAAGTGATACAGCGACGTAGTGACCACCCGCGATGCAGAGACGCTTCAATGAAGTGACCACGATGCATTGACCATGCCAGATCCAGAGACACCACATGCGATGTTATAACATTTGACGATGCAGAGACACCGCAATGCAGAGACACCGTATTGCAGAGACACCACGATGAAATGACACCGCAATGCAGAGACACTACGATGCAGAGACACCGCGATGAAGTGACAACGCGATGCAAAGACACAGCGATGAAGTGACACCGCAATGCAGAGACACAGCGATGCAGAGACACCGCGATGAAGTGACACCGCGATGCAGTGACCACCCCCAATACATTGACCACCGCGATTCAATGACCGCCGCGACGCATTGACCACCTCGATGCATTGACCACCTCGATGCAATGACCATCCTGATGCATTGACCACCTCAACGCCCAATGCGATGACCATCGCGATGCAGAGACACGGCGATGAAGTGACACCGTGATGTAGAGACACGGCGATGAAGCGACACCGTGATGCAGAGACACCGCGATAAAGTGACACCGCATTGCAGAGACACAACGATGAAATGACACCGCAATGCAGAGACACCGCGATGTTATAACATTTGACGATGCAGAGACACCGCGATGCAGAGACACCGCGATGCAGAGACACCGCGATGAAGTGACACCGCGATGCAGAGCAGTGACCACCCCCGATGCAGAGACACTGAGATGCAGAGACGCCGCATTGTAGAGACACCTCGATGAAGTGACGTCATATTGTATCGATTTATACAATGACATCATAATGTATCAATTTATGCCGTGACGTCTTATGGTATCGATTTATGCAGTGACGTCTTACAATGACGTCTTATTATATCGATTTATACAGTGACGTTTTATGGTATCGATTTATGCAGTGACGTCTTATTGTATCGATTTATGCAGTGGCGTCTTATTATATCGATTTATGCAGTGAAGCCATGCAGTGACATCATGCAGTGACGTCGTATTATATCGATTTATGCAGTGACATCATGCAGTGACATCATGCAGTGACACGGAGAATTCATTAGTCTTGAACAGAAATCCATATAAAAACTCTTTAATAAATGGGGTAAGATAAGCATCCACACTAGTAGGAACAAAACGACACACCGATCTCGCAACACATCGACATGACCAAACAACATGTTCAGAGCCTAGTTTCAAAGCGAGCCTCTCTATAACAAGTTCAAAGTTATATAAGCGTACAAAAGTTTCAGGCTGATTGTTGATATCTTTCTCGTGCATCGGTTGTAGTTGTGTATCCTTCGAAGGAGGCTCCAACATAAGCTTATGAGCAAACAGCTTGGAAAAGCATTCTACTGAACTTCCATTTCTTTCAAGGAAAACATTTCTTAGATTTTGAACTCCGATGATTCATCGAAACTTGCAGCACATACACCAAATGGCAAGCAATCCCATTCCAAATGATACTACCGCAGCAGAGAAAACCAAAGTAACACAGACGAAGATGATTCTTTGCAAATTCCAATCAAAAAATCGAATATAAGAAAAAGCAAACAAGTGAGACAAAGGTCAGATATATGTATAGCTCATTTATTAATTAATGATCAATCTCAGGAATGCACCCAAATTTTACTTAAATAACCCACTGGCCACTCTCTAATTATAAGGGACAACCGTACGTGTTTAGGCCAAATTAAGTAGTACCAACTAACCTTTAGTGTGTAGTAATATATACCGTAATACTTTCAATTTGGTACCTCTCTTAACTATGAAAGCTTGTTGTTTAACCAATCTCCCAAATTTGTGCAGGGGTCTTCCTTACACGGTTACTGTTGGATGTACTATGCATCAAATGGTCTAGTCCAATGAAAACTCATTGCAATAGAATTTTCCCAAACTTCAATTGTAGAACATGGTGTGAGACCCTTGAAGTCAGAAACAAATGTTACAGGGACCTCTTTGCTTTGCTCAATTAAACTAGGTGGTGGAAAAGGTGAGTATGTGTGATACTTAGTAAACATAAACTACGATGCACCTTGAGTATTCCATCCTCACACCACCCGACCTTCCTTCCACCGCCAAAGTTGCCCCACCCGGCGAGAAAGTTGGAATGATGAAAGATTCCTTTCTTTTTTCGATAAGAAAAAATAAAACCATATGAGACTTACATTGGTTAGTGATAGAGTGTTCGGTCATTATCAACTCTTTAGTCCTCACCTCGCCAAAGATAAAGCCTTTTAGAGGTGCTCATAACGAAGATCCACTTTGCTCCAGGTGATCCTTTAGTAATATCAAGAAGATTTATAGTCTGCTTGTGCAATATTTTCCCCTCATTGATGATATATTCATAATGCTCTCTTTCTTGCTGTTGTGGCACAAAAATCATTATCAAGCACAAATCACAAAATATATAACCTGAATAAAGCTGTATCATTTGTTGCACTTTAAGGACAACATGCATGGCATGCACCCTTACTGGAAACGAATCAGAAATTTTGCCTTCTGGTAATAGTTTACTAATATACACAAAAAAACAGAGTATACTGATCACATACCGGTCCAACATATATAATGCACTGTTTCCGAAGCTTCGATCGAGGATATTGTGGAAGATCAACATCTTTTCCATCTCCAAGATCTAACCTGCATAAATTGCATATGGAAATTTTCAACTACTGGTTGCCAAACTTGTAGTATTAAGACCAAATATAAGTTACATATAGCTGCAGTTATTTCCTTATAGCTATTACTAGGTTATCATGTAACTCACCCAGCAATAAGTGGAATTTGCAGAAATTAAGCATGCAGCTACTATGATTGGTGTAATGAAGACCCCAATCTTCTTCCTTACCATTCAATCTTAGCTAGCTAGTTCAGCAAGGGAATCCACATATCGTAGACTATCGGAATTCGCCAATTCACTCGGATTGCCGTTCGATTCTTCAATTAATACACGCCTTCGATCATAGGCAATCATCAGCTAGAGATTGAAAAATAAATTAAAGAGAAAAACAAATTGATTAATGAATTAATCAAATTAATTACCTGGATGAGAAAAGATGATTGGGTAGCCATTGCCGACGTAGTCATGAAGCTTCAACTTGCCATGCAGGGTGATATGAATCAACTTGCAGGTTGCAGGTTGGGAAGAGGATCTCCGATTGTAAAAGCCCCGGCATCTAATATATTCAGAAAATTAGACAGGTGATTTTGAGGGTAATTTATTAGAATAGATGATTTTGGTCCACGTAGATTATGTCTTATGTTCAACAGATTCCTTTATGTCCCTTATGCCATTAATAAGATAAAAACTATACTTTTAAGTAATTAACCTTTTTTTTAACGTAACAATTATATTAAGACCTTAAGAAAAACGTGGCTCTTTAACAACGACCATTGTTCCTCAAAAATAACAAAAACAACAACGATTGCTACCCATAAAATTACTTGAATTTTTTTCTTCTTTTCCCCAAGGAAACTACGTAAAAAATAAAAAAAAAAACGAATGTATAAATGTAAGATTCTACTCCATATATAGTTGCAAATGTAAATTAAGGATCTTATATATCCTGCTGTTATAAAAATTATTAAGTAAAAAGTACATTAAATATATCGTTACATTTTTCCAAAAAAAATATATATATATATATATCGTTACATATAGTGCATTACATATATGATTCTCTCTTATAATCGTAAGAGAGAATGGAATAAAACTTTCCTTTAAAACCTCAACCAAACAAACGTGAAAAAAGTAACTTAATTTCATGCCAGAATTGCGTCTAAAGAGATAAAAACGGAACCAAGAATACAGGAATTCATGCATTTGATACCTACTAAAGATTAAAGTGATGCCAATAACATGCGCAGATGCATTTTGCTCCATATGTTGACTCTTTCGTTCTGCAGCAAACTTTTCTACTTTTTCGACTCCTTTGGGGGGTTTTTTACGATAACATCACTCATATCAGATTCTCTTAACGAATACTTTATTTTACCGTTTTAATTACACATTTTTTTTCTAGTTTACAGAATCACTATACAAAATGAAATGCAACAAATTCTCAATTTACATTATGCGGTAGATATAAAAAAAAACTTACAGAGTTTGAATAAATACAGTAGATGTAAATGAAATTTTACAGACTATGTATTTTACGGTAAAAAATGGAATATCTACCCGAGTGTTAATTTTTTTCATCAAATCCAGTGGCGAACTAAAAATTTGAATTGGCACACAGATATAAACCGCTACTATTATTTTGAGACGGAGGTAGTACATACCTGATAAGAAGCTCAGAGATGGGTTGAGAAGAAAAGATAGGAGATTTATCTCCATTTGCAACCTTGAGCATGAACAGTAAATTTTTTTGCTGGTCTGTGATATAAAAAGCAAAGCCTAAAAAAAATCTGGAAAAAAAATAAAAAAATGTTGGTAATGAGATTTGAACTTACAACCTAGAATTATGGTGATCGAAAAAGATTTGTTCTTAAACCACTAGGATATAAGGTCCTTTGTTCAATAAAAAGACACATAACATACTAATATTAACACTACTACTAATACAATAATAAAATTTTATGGCTTTGGCTTGAGACCATATGGGTGGGGGGGAGGGAGGGGGGGCTTGAGACCACCCTAGCTATAGGGTGGTTCCGCCCCTGCTGAAATCTCTAAATGAGTATTAAAAAGATTTACAGCATCTACTATTATTTTTATGGATAACACAATCGATTCTCCCCGTGAAACCTTAATTATAAAGCAGAGGTAGGTCCGAGCCATGATCCCAAGGGCGCTCGCAAGACGGCCAACAAGCGCCACGCCTCCAGATCCTCTTTTTTTTTTTTTTTTTTTTTTTTTTTTTTTTTTCCACGAAATACGAAAGCTTTTATTAATCGGATAAACCGAACTTACAACGCTCCAGGATCCTCCTTATAAGTGACATTTTTTGGGCCTCCTTTTAAATATCAGTAGTGTATTTTAGATATATTTTTATTCTACTTAAATTCAGAAAACTTAGTAATACTCAAATAAATGCACATATTTAATCGAAAAATTGTTAAACCAACTTATATACCCTTTTATACGCTCGTAAACATAGTTTAGCCTACAAATAACAGTTACATCGTAATTTTTAACACAATCGATAGCCCTAAAACAAAATTTTGGCCAGGGACCTCAATTGTTGTGACGCCCCTGTAGGATTCTCACAGGCGATGGCCCACAACCCCTCTCCAAAATCCATGAATTTAAGGGCTCAATGAATATTTGACTCAATAGTGTGTGTGTATATATATATGTATATATATTGTATTTTCACATTGGGTTCAATAATCTACCAACCCAATAAGTTTTTTATATATATAAATCCATGTCTAGGTGTTGCCGGCTGGACATTAATCTGTACGCAGTTTTTTATTTTTATTTTTAAAGAAACAGGTTTGACACTTTGACTTCCAAAAAAAAAAAATTGACATTATTTGTTATTGTTTTTTAGAAGGACCCTAAAACAATATTTGACCCCGAAACTAAATTTGAACAGAGACGTCCATGTGTAAACACGGGCTTTGGTGGTCTTTGGACTTTGATATGATGTACTTTTTGGTTTCTCGCACACACCTATAATGATCTCATGAGTCGCTCTTTGTTTTCCGCAACAAAATAGAGAAACCACTCCATGTTTTATGAAAATAATGGAGAAAACATTGATGACCTGTAAAATTACCATCTCAAGCTTCATCATTTCTTTTCTCCGTAGAAAACAAAATACAGAAAGTCACATATTTCTTCGGCGTTTGAACATAGGCGCTCTTCGCCATTGACATGTTAAAGTGTCGCATTTGGGAAGCTTGTGGTTGTTTCACCCACCATATTAAGAGATTAACTTACTCTCACCTCACAACCTGGTTTTAGGGATGGCGCCTCCTCTTATATGGGTTTGGGCTACATTTTTTACGTGATCGGAGCCACCCTTTATTATAAGTGTTGGCCTATTTGTTGGCCTTGTGTGCCCGACCCACACTTGAGGGGCGTGTTAAAGTGTCACACATTTTAACTTCATGTGGTTGTTTCACCCACCATATTAAGAGATGGACTTCCTCACCTCACAACTTAGGTTTTGAGATGAGGCCTCCTCTTATATGGGTTTGGGCCTATGTTTTCTACATAACGGTGGGGTAAGGTTTCACTGCGGTTCAAGGTGTAAGGACGATTTAGGTTGAGTTTCTTCAATTAAGGTTAGAGGTTTTTAATTAGGAGTTAAGGGTTCTTCAATTAGGGTTAGGTGTTCTTCAATTAGAAGTTAATGGTTCTCAGGGTTAGGGTTCTTCAATTAGGGTGATGAGAAGTATCGTAGGTATAAGCGTTAATTGTAGGAAACATATTTAAATAAAATAACTTGCAAAAGATTATTCAAATAATTTTCAACCACACTTTTTCAAACTAGCTTAATCAGCCGCCCACAATCAGGGAACGTATGTAGTAAGGTCTCTATGAGTTTGACACATCATACACAAATCCTCGTTCATCACATGCCTATCAGAAATAAAAGCCGTTGTAGGTAAAACACCTCGTCGATGAACCACGACAACAAGTTATCCTTTTGAGGATCTTCAATGAACCAAATAGTTTTCCACTCATGTTCATCATTATTCATACTCGGAGAAGCAAGTTGAGCATGATAAGCACTCGTGGCGCTAAATTTACTAGAAGTAGCCAACTATTCCACCTTACCCAGTTACCCTCCTCGTTAATCCCCAATGTGTCCCGAACACACTCCGTCGTCATACAAATACTCCGCAACATGAATGAACAACATGCTTTAGGCTTATTGACGGGACATCCATATTTAGATTCAACAACTTGAACCAATAAAACATCATTGTCAATAACGATTTTACAAAGCTACCTTCGCGACAATAGCAATGTTGATGTTACGAAGACGGCGCACTCCCAAACCCTAACAACTTCTGGTCGACAAATATCCTACCAAGCCTCATCATGCTCTTAAGAGAATCATTATCAGCGCGCATAAAAAGTGATCAAGACGCTTTTTCAACCTCCTCCGACATAAAATCTGGCAGATCAAAGCTTGAGGCGGTTTAAAGCAAATTAAGAGTGCGTATGTTAACTTTTGGTTTGTGTAAAAAAAATTAAAATAATTGGGCCCACCTAATTTCGTTAAAAAGGTAAATAAAGATTTTATACCATAGAAATATGAGCATAAATGGCAATAAGTTAAATAATTTTATCCCCACCGGATAATTTGGCAAATTAAATGCAGGATAATAGTAATTGACTAGTACATCTGTCCCATATCATGAATCGTCGTAGCTTTATAGATAGAAATCCAATAAATGATTCAATTTTGATAGTTTTGGATTGAAATACCTTCAGAATGATTAGAATAAAAAAATAAGAGTAAAACAAAAAAATAGCATTAATTAATATGTTAAAATATGATAATGATTTATATTGTGAGACGAATAAAAAATTGTAGTATAACTTATAATAGGAGACGATGTATTAAAACAAAAACAAAACTCCGGGATAGGTGTGTTACGCGGCGCCTCGACGATTCCAATCTCACCCCAATCCTTTAAACAAAGGGTTCAATGACGTAAGCTGCGGGGCCCATCCCCTCTCCCCCGACCCGATATAAATACATCAGAGATTTTCATTCACTTTCTGAAACAGTTACAAAAAAAAATCATCACACTTTTCTCCTCCGACCGACCGATCATGGCTGCGGATCAGCTCTGCAACATTCTTCCTCGCGTACTTATTGTTTCTAGACGTACCCTTCGTAAGAACAAGTTTGTCGACTTCGTCGGTACGTTTTCAATTTCCATTATTCCTCATCCCTGCTCTGCATTTTTCTATCAAACATTTGATGTTTTTGAATTTTTTTTTTAAATAGGGGAGTATCATCTTGATCTTATAGTAAATTATGGAGCAGTCCCGGTTATTGTGCCTAGAGTCACTGGTGTTCATATGTTATTGGAAAGTTTTGAGCCGATCCATGGTGTTCTTCTTTGTGAAGGAGAAGATATTGATCCCTCTTTTTACGAGGCTGAAAACTCCGGTTTATCGCCGGAAGAATTAGACGAGATCCGGAGACTACACTCCAGCGACACGGCTGTTGATAAAGAGAAGGATACTATTGAATTAGGATTAGCTAAACTTTGCCTTGAAAGAAACATTCCTTTTTTGGGGATTTGCAGAGGATCCCAGGTCCTAAATGTTGCATGTGGGGGTACCCTTTATCAAGATGTAGGCAAAGAAATAGGTAATAATCAAGTGATGCATATAGATTATGATAATTATGATGGGCATAGACATGTTATTAATGTAGTTGAAGGTACACCATTGAAGGATTGGTTTAGGGATTCTTTAGAGGAAGATGATGGGAGCAGGAAAAAGGAGATTTTGGTGAATAGTTATCATCATCAAGGGGTTAAGAGGCTAGCACAAAGGTTTGTACCCATGGCATTTGCAAATGATGGTTTGATTGAAGGGTTCTATGATCCTGATGCTTATAATCCTGAGGATGGTAAATTCATTATGGGACTCCAGTTTCATCCTGAAAGAATGAGGCAACCATATTCTGATGACTTCGATTATCCCGGATGTCCCTTCGCGTATAAGGTGAAAAATTAACCTCTATATATCTTGTTATATACTTATGTTTTTGTTTGCTACTTTTTTTTTTTTTTTTTTTGGGCACAATAGGATGCTCCCACATGTGTATACTTCAAAGTTGGAGCGTGCCCCCCGTATTCGATACTTATCCGACATTGGATACTTAGGATGGATCCACACCTAGCTAGCAGTGAATTTTTACTTTTTAAAAGTTAGGATACATGATTTGTATATGCATATCTATAACTCGGATATTCCATGTTGAAAAATTGGGTAAATGCCGCCAGATAAAGGAATTAAAGATGTCCTAAACAGTGAAACACTACCAAAATTGAAGGGAACTTGTCCTTGTATTTTTTATATTTACACGAATGTCTTTCGTATCCGTATCCTATATTTTTCAAAATTGATGCACCCACGTGTATCTCGTATCTGAGTAAATTTGGTTAAAGTTCAGCCGTCTTTACTTGTATGATCACTTGTTTCATGGAGAACTTGTGATGGGGTCAACTGTTTATTTAATTTGTGAAACTGTTCCAAAAGTGACATCTATCAAACTTGTGACAGCTGACAGTCAAGAAATACTATCTTATGCAACTAATCAATTATTGCAATATATACTTGTATATATAATAAGAACACAAAAACAATTTATCATGCTTTTAGGAATGTCACTGTATAAACTATTCTTGTGTAGTAGTATATGTTTTAGTGTATAACTCCCCAATCATCAATTATTTGTGGTACAATTGTGAATAATTAATTTGTACAGGAGTTTGTGAAGGCAGTTGTTGCCTACCAAAAAAAACTGATCAACAATACAGAAAGTCATGTCCCAAAATCCCTAAAGCTTGATAATGAGATGGAGAAGAAAAGGAAAAGCATTGTTAAAAGTTTCTCCCTTGCTAAAGACTTATACAAAGGCGGCGGTGCCAACATGCCCCTCACATCTAAGCAATCTGAACTTGATATCGGAGCTGAATTTCTCGAGGTTAGGACACCGTCGTCAAAAAACATTGTCTTTTTACACACATGTCACTGTCACTGTCACTGTCTGATGGTATGTTGCAATGTTTGTTATTGGGATTTTTTTTTGGCAGTCAAACACAGCATTAACATTGGAGCAAGAAAGTAGGCTAAAGCAGATGGGGGCAACAGTTAGGAATGCAACTAATTACTTTGATAGATTGAAGATGAATGAGAAAGGGGAGACATTGGCAAGGAAGGTGATGTGGAAGATGCCTGTAGAACAGTTGTCTGATCTTTTGTCTTTTTATCATAGGATGGGACAAATTTGTTCAGAGGTTTTGGAGGAAAAACTCCATGACATTGTTAATGAACTTGCCAATCCTTGACACACATGTACATGCATGCATGCATGCCCATTTGGACATGAATTGAAATGTCATTATGTCAATATATATCCATTTCACGGTGGCGGATCTAAAAATATGTTCGAGCAAATTCAAAGTTTCATAGGGGCATTACGATATTTTTATATTTTGCCATAACAAAAGTACAAGACACATCGTTTTATTACAAAAGAATTAAATAAATCTGGATTTCTGTAGAGGCATTGCCCCCTCTCCAATAGTTAGATGTGGATCTGCCCCTGTTTATGCAAAGGGGTTTAGGATTTCCCTCAAAATGAAAATGTGACGACCCTGATCCGGATACTGAGTCCTTAACCGGAAAAGAACGCCCGGCACGTATATTTAAAATAAATCAATTATATACGTAAGTCTGACATCATCAATAACAGAGAATAAGCGAAAACGAAACCAAAGACTCAGGGAAAAAAAAAACTTTAAAAGATCACTACAACGATCGACAGGTAACACGGGCTGCAACTAAAACAAAATCCTAAGAAATAATACACAAGGTTGAATATCCATTCAACTATTACAACTCTCTGTTACAACCCAAGGTACATTTATCTTATCTATCACAAAAGGAAAGAGAAGATTCTATACCGTTGCTACAACAACAAAAAGAAAGGTAGACTTCAACTGCTGGAACTCCGGGAATCACTCTTAAGCGATCTCGAACTCAACCTACAACAAAACCACCTTCTCGTGATGGGGAAAACAATATACTAAAGGGTAAGTACAAACGTACTTAGCAAAGGGTAGAAGCACCGAATCTACACCTGCTATAACACACGGATTAGCAATAATAACAATACTAATAATATGACAGGGCAAGTCAAACAATCATATTTGCATATATGTTTCACTCGCTCACCACACTCTACTAGTACTCTCACTAGTTGACTCAACCACATAAGACATTTGTTACATGTTAAACCAAGGACACTTTGCCGGGTGAGAATGCACCGAGACATTTCCTCAACGCCTCTAATGGACATGGTTTCTAACCATGTGGTTTATTACGCGAGTCCGGTTGATATCTGATCATGTGGAGGCGTAATAATACCGTGAAGCGATGCATAAACGTGTCTTACCAAGGAATAACATGTTTTAGCTTTTAGACACATCACGTACGTATTTAAGCGATAAATCTAACCACCTAAGTTCATTCCACATAAAAGGCTTCTTAGAGACCACTAGACCCTAGACCAACTCTACATTACACTACTTAACACATTGCACAGAAATATTGGGATCTAATCCAATATCCATGAGGCTAAGAAATAAGGCTTCCGGTGATCCCAAGTTTCTCCCCGCAGAGGGTCTCCACAAGGTGCTGAGCCGAATACACTAGAAACCGAACCCTTAACTTCGTCATGTTACAAGTACGATATTGATCTTAAGTCAACATCTCGTAAGGCTAAGTGTAGAGTGTTCCAATAATCCCGTGAGGCACGATGCAGAGCCAAAATCACTAAAACACATACACTTAACTTTACAGCTTACCACAAAAGGCTTTAAATTAAAGCATGCTTCAAACGGGCTTTAAAATACATTTTTCACACCAAATAGGGTCGAGTGGGCTTGTAAGTGTGAGGCATATACTCCTGGCACTGCTGTGTCGGTCGAGGAGTGGGCTTGCCTCTTACAGCGTGGTCCCGAGCATCCTGTTTCATCTTTTCAAGTCAAGAGAGTGGGCCGCCTACTAAGCGTGGTCCTGAGATCGCAAATTATCAAAAACTACAACTTTCAACTCGTTTCCATGGCGATTTTGCCACCACTTTCAACACCAAAAATCATACCAAAACATGCTAGAATCTTCCCTAAACATTATCATACTTTTCGTATCAAAAAGCTAGATGTAAAACATGAATTAACACATTTTGATTGCGGTTTAACACCCCATTTACCTCGAATCCTTAGACCAAAAGATGATTCTTCAAACTTGAGCTTCAAGAACACCAAGAGCACCATGAAGAAAGCTTGAGGATTCAACCACCAACTCGAAAGCTCGCAAACAAAACTGGTTCTACGATCATTACAACCTTTAAAACATTAAAAAGCTAAGAAAACACCCAAGAACACTTATAGATCTAGAAAATGGGTTTTCGAAACTCTTATCCGATCGTAGAAACACTTGTACAAAAATGAAGCTCTCAACAAGGGACGCATTTTGGTGAAGACGGTTTGTGAATCCGACGGTCGGATTGACCGGAAAGGCGGAATCTCTCTTCTTTTTCCTCTCTTTTCTTTTTTCCTCTCCATTTCTCTCACTCTCAGCCATAGGAAATTTGGGAAAGGTAATGAAATGGGTTTTGGGGTGAAGGGGTATAAATAGAGGTTGAATAAATTACCGTTTTTCCCTTACTAAAATAACACGTTTTAAATACCGTAAATACCCTTTAACAAATATATTGACTCTATTTATTTAATTAAAACATAACTCATTAAATTATCGACACACATAAAATCGTAAGAAGGCATTTATACCATTTACGGAGATACGGGGTATCACAGAAAATGACACTAAATTTTATCAATGAAAAAAGAATTATGCATCTGCTGATGGATTGTGATGTTCCTATATATGTTCACCGGGCGGATGCAGGATCCCGAGTAAATGGGGCCTATAATTCTAAAAAAAAGTTGTAGTGAAAAAATATATAGTGATGTTTATCTATCCTCTCAGATCCAAAAATAAGCATTACTATGTATCTTTACAAAAAAATACATTTATACATTTTACGTTATATAATACATTTATACATTTTACGTTATATAATGTAAAAAAACACTACTATATATCATAGATTCTAAACACATTTACCCTTCTATTCCAATCAATAAGGCTTCATAACGCTACAAACAATTTTTTGACGGAAAGAAACCTTCTATTCTATTGTCCTTGGACCCACGACATGTGGAAAAATGTTATTCACCGGCAACATTGGGACCACTTTGTCCGTCCATTCGACACACCCTCCTGGTTGGAGAATTGTTTGAAAATAAATATGTATAAATACGATAACACTGTGTTTTGGACATTCTTGTTCCGTGAAATCGTGATGAGTCTTTGGTATTGGAGGAATAAAGAAAGCCACCACTCGGACCTTCCACGCCTGATGAGAGACAAATTAATGATCATTATTACGACATTTTACCCCAATATTGATACCACTTTGAACATTATTGTACCAATTTAAGTCAATAATTACTTAATTTTATCCAAATATATAAATAGTGGTTATTATATAAATTATCGTATTTTTATAAGTTTTTATAAGTTTTGTACCGGTTTAGTAACCGGAGTGTCGTGTCACATTTACACGGGTATTTGTGGTATTTTTATTGCAGATTTATGATAAACCAAGACCCCGAGTAACGACATTTATTTTTGAAATCATGATCATATCTTATGAAGGTTATACGAGAGTGTCACTGCTAAGTCAGTGGTCGAGTGAATTGCCAATCGATTCGATTTAGTGGAAATCGGAAATATATTCGATTTAACGAATGGCCCATCAAAAACATTTTCTGAAGAAGAGTCCTTCATGAAAGTTGTAGATCATTCAACGAGCTTTCCAATGCCTCTTGAATCATGTCATTTGGAGATCTAGAACTCAAGATATGAATTTTATAAGTTTTATTTCAAAATATAAAATTATATCCGGAAATTGGATAATTAAGGGGATGAATGCAATCATTAGTTCGGCCCGGTCCGCCCTTACCCGCCCAGTCCGCCCCCCCCCCCCCCTCCCCTTTTGTAGCCTATATATACATGCTTCATTGTACTAAATGAAGTTTGCCTCTTCTTTCCCATTTCCTTCTTTCTTCTCGTCCATCCTCTTCTTCTTCTTTTTTTTTTTTTTTTAGATCATATATATATATATGTCATATATATATATATATATGTTAGATATCTATCTATATATCATCTTCTTCTCTTCTCGTTGATTTTTATTTTGGTACTGCATGTGTATACATATGTACATGTATGTATATATATATGTTTTTATATATATAAATAAAGTAGTTATAAACTGAATTGTAATGGCGGAATAATTATCGAAGAATGTTAAAATCGAAGCTTTGTTATACTACATCCGTGGAAACGACCCGATTCAAAGAGATTGTAATCGGTAATATATTCTAATATTATTATGTTTACTATTTCTATTTCTATTTATATATTATATATGTTAATTATGTTAAGCTAAAAAATATATCTAGCCAAGATATGAATCAATTAGTTAATCTTTTTGGTAAAATGGATGATCGACTACGTAATAATGATTAAAACCAATTATAATGAATCTCTTTCTATTTTGACTTAATGAAAGTAAAAATTGAATTAGCCACTCGATTTTTACTAGAAACGTAATCTAATGAATTGACAACTCGCGATTAGAATACGAGATCGTAATAGAAAGACCGGAGGGTAAAATTGGCCGAGTGAAAACGTGACAACGGAATCCGATTTCCTACCCGGGGGCAGATTTGTCTTGGGAGAGATAAATCTTATTAAAATTGTGCTCACGATATTATTACGTTAAATCACCTGTTTAATTGATATCTTAAAACTGGCCGTATGACAAAACGGGAGTGACTCATGCTTAAGATGACATTGGACATGTTAGGTGTGATGCCCAAAAGACAATTCTGTAATTGTTTTATTTAATAAATGAAATGATATTATTATTCATATTTATTATTCTCATAATCACCGATGTGACAATAGTATTTACACTACGTAAAACCCTAAAGTATATCGTTTATGTAATCACTTAACTTGGTGTATGGTATATACACGGAGGATTGAGTTAATGAAGATGTACTTAAAATACAATTAGCCCGTAGTGAAGTTAATCGGCAGTATCGGGTCTCTCCTTTAACGTGCTATTAATGCGCTTAACACACATAGGTGTGATTGTCTTATCCGGACTTTCGGTTAAGAGAACCTAATGGGGCATTTATATATGATAGATATATCATGTAGAAATTTGGACCGATTTGATTAGAGTTCACGATATAATTCCGTAATCGAAGTCTTATCGAATCAATGGATGATCATATTTATGGATATATCTTAATCACGAGGTGATCACCATCAAGCGCTGAATCGAATCGATTATGAGGTTTGACTTGACGGTTAAGGATTACACCGAAGTGAGTCGTGGTCCGAATTACCCCATCTTGGCATTGTCTTTGGATTGAGTGAGTAGTCCGTGTTATCACAGATACGGAATCCATTCCTTCCATTTATGGAAGTAGATAGACAGATTCCTTATTTGTTAATCCTAGAAACCGATCGATCGCGCGAGTTCATATTGCATCGATTAGCTACCAAAGTGAGTTGTATGAATTAATTGATCACTAGGGGTTAATGGTAAATAAGGATAAGAGGTTCTAAAAAAGGGTTAACGGTAACTTCCCGATTTGGAATGAACGATCATGGAGGATTAATCCATATGTAATGATTATATCAATGGACGCTTATTATTATTCTCGTGAGAGATAAATATAATCTCATAATCGGAGGAGTGCGATCACGGGATTATGGTGGCATATTCTGTGATTGATTTATCAAATATAATTATTCATTCGTAAGATAATTATTTATTTGATTTATCGGAGTCACTGATTATTAGTCCATGGTCCCCGACGTGCTTCTCCTAATATAGCATAGCTATTCTCGGACGTCGAATCCTAATAATATTAATTTAGTTCTTGTTGGACTTTATTAAAACGATATGTGAATTAATTGTTTAGTTGGACTAAATAATTAAATACACCGGAAAAGACATTTTAATGAATTTCTACTTGAATTGGTGTGTTGACTTTTTGACCCAATTAATTGGTCAAAACTAATGGAAAGATGCGCATGACTTGATTAGAAAAAAGGTGCGCATGCATGGTTATTTAATTAATTCAAGGAATTAGTTTTCTTGGATAATTATTTAATGTGTGATTTATTTTTTATTTGTTAAATGATAAATCATGGAATATTGATAATATATTTATTTATCCTAATTTGTTTGGGATAAATATTATATTTATCTTTTATTTGGAAAAGGATTAATGTAATAATTATCTCTTAATTATTTAATCCTTGGAGGTTAAGTTTTACTCTCCTATATAAAGAGAGTTCTCCCAAGCCTTAAACAACACAATAATTTCGACCTACACCTCTTAGAGAGGAGAAGGTGAAAATTTTCGGCCAAGGGGAATATGGGGGAAAATCTTGGAGATTTTCGGGAAAGATATCGGAAGGATTCGAGGCGAGGATTTCCTTCCACCGGGAGTTGCTTGGATCACACGAACGGAAGATCGTGGTGCTCTTCACATCTTTTTTGTTTTATTCATGCTCTTCAACTTGGATTTTGAGATCCAAGAGGTATGTTCTACAACCCCTTGTAGATATAGATCTAGTTATTTTATTACGTGTATTTTATAGATCTAGATCCTTAAATCGCTTCCGTTGCGGATGGTATTACTAACAGGACAGAGGACTAGACATATGACAATTTCATACGCTCGTGTAAGGAGGAGTTGTCTAGCTTAGGAGTACACCGGTTCATACATAATTGACCTCCTTGCATCAAGGAAAAGATCTGTCTCATTCAATTTCACTACAAAAAGATATTGATTCAGTAAAGTATTCTTGGCTAGATCCAAAAATATATATATTATCTATTTTTATATTTATATATTTTTTTACTGCTTTACTAACAATCTAACTAATCTAACTATCTAACCCGAGGAAAATGGTAAAAGCTGCGACTTAGATCGAGTTAATAATAGCTAGCTTGGTGTTTAACCACACTTTGAATTATGCCTTCATTTCCTCGAGGATACGACTTGACTCACCGGACTAGCACTACAATTTGACCCGGTACACTGCCGGTAAGGATCGTAACACCTAGAAAAGGTCCGTCAGCTTTTTGGCGCCGTTGCCGGGGAAACGACGCTAATTCATGGTGTCTATGGTTACTACTTGTATTAGCTCAAAATTCTCGAGGATAAGTCAACACTCTTCTTATCACATTTCTATTTTTGTTTTCCGTTGGTATCTACCTTCTTTTAGTTACCAATTTTCATCTTCTACCAATTTCGAGTTATTTTCTATTTTCGATAGTAGAAAGTAAACGCGTTCGTTTATTTTTGTTGGTACCTACCTATTGGTAAGATACCAATTAAAAAAATTTAAAAAATACACTCGGTAAATACCGAGTGGATTTCGTAATTACCGAGAGAGAAAAAAAAATGTGGTTTTTTATCGATTTCATGTTATTTTCTATTCGATATTTTCTATTCCACAAGAATTGTCAAATCGAGTTACGAAAATGGTCGAAACCGTTGGTGAAACACTGAACAAGGGATTGCTCATGCTCGAGGGCATGGCCAAAACCTTAATCGAATTTACCTCAACCTAATAACCGTAATCGAATAATAGAAATAATCGAATCGAATAAGCATACTCGTCGAAACCAGCAGTAACCCGAGACCTATATGTGATCGGACCGTAAGAAGGTACAGATTAATAATCCAATTCGTTTACCCAATAAAGGAGCAATTAATTTGAAATAAAATCTCATCTTTTTGGTTTAATTGACACAAGAGCCTCATTTCTAGGAGAAGATGATGAGGATCCACATCATCATCTATATCTTTTCGAAGAATTGTGTAATACAGCCAAAAATCATGGTGCTCATCGGGAATTAACGAGGATGTCTATGTTTCCTTTTTCTTTAAAAGGAAGAGCACGAGATTGGTTTCGTCACTTCCACATCATTCATTGACTAGTTGGGAGGATATTCAAACCGAGTTCTTAAAGCGATATTTTACTCTGGTAGAAAATTGGAATTAATAGTCGAGATTGCTAATTTTAGACAATGATCCGAAGAAACGCGTTTGGGAATGCGTGGGAAAGATTTAAAAAGCTACTAAGAGCTTGTCCCGATCATGGTTATTCCTTAGATATGCAAATCCAACTTTTCTGTCGTAAATTAAGGAGAGACTCACGTGCAGATGTAGATCATGCATGTGGTGGTTCGTTAATGATGAGTGAAGCCCAAATAGTTTACGATGCCATAGAAAAAATTTCCAAAAACAATCGAATGTGGGAAACCGGTTCTAGCACCAGAAAAGTAGCATTTGCATGAGAAAGTACATCGAATACAGAAGTCCTAGCACACTTGGAGAATTTGAGTAGGAAATTTGACGGCTTATTAGCCAGTAAAACGATAAACTCAGAAAATATCATATCAAATGACTACTCAAATCATGATAATGTGTCATTAGGGATGGAAGAACCAGAAGGATATTCAAGGGAAAAGGTGAGTTTTTTACAACAGCATAGGAATTTGAACAACGCGTATTCAAACTCGTTTAATGCTATTAGAAGAGATCACCCTACTCTTCGTTGGTCTGAAAACCCTAGTAAGCAAGGACAACCACCGTATTCAGTTCAATATAAGAATCCATATAACAATCTATTTTATCAAGGAGATACCTCAAATCAGAATCTACAATCATTACCTATATCGTATCCACAACATACCACTCAAAGTATACCAGTCACCCAAAGTTCAACTCAACCTGAAGGAGTTAACAAATGGGAGAAATTAATGGAAAATCTGATAGGTTTGATATCTACTCAAGCTCAGAATATGAAAATTATGATAACTTCTATAGGTACAGTCACTAAGGATATGAGTACGTTGAAAACATCTATAAGTGGACATGATACCAGAATGAGAATTGTAGAAGCTTCATTACGGATTTGGAATATCATTTGAGTAGAGAAGAGGAACGTAAAAATAGTAGACCTCCAGGAGGATTACCAAGTAATACTGAAAGACACCCGAGAGAGGTAAAAGCTGTTATTACCAAGAGTGGAAGAATCTGTGGAAGTAATGGATTAGAAAACTTGTAAATAATGAAGTAGAAGATGATTTAGATGGTAAATTTGAAAAGAATGTGGAATCTAAAGATGAACTGAATTCACCAAAGAGGAAGAGGACATTATTGAAGATTTCCTAAGACAAAGCAGATATATTAAACACGAAAGTGAGGATGAGGAATGGGTCAAGGTTCCTAGAATATTGAAAAATCCAAGATGAATGATCTAAGGACCTTGTCCAATGAGCGGAGTTAAAAGGAATCAAGTTTGAAAGGGCCAATTCAAACCGAACCTTATCGGCTCAACCCAAATTCACCTCGATTCAATCGATGATAGGCAAACACCATATCCAAGTGCATATTTTGAAGAAAAAGGTGCAGAATGATGACACACGGTGTCCTCAAAAGGCACAATCATTCCAGGAAGCTTTACCATCTTCGTTTAACGACAAGGGTAAAGGAGGTATACATTCTAACCCTACTTTAATTGATCTTGAATTACTCCCCGTTCCCGAAAAAAGGAAATCAAAGAGATGAAGTTGGATAAGAAGTATGCACATTTTCTTGACACTTTTCGGCACTTAACAATTAATAGCCCTTTCATCGATGTTTATAAGGGAGAGCTTAGTTTGGGAATTAATGATGAGCGCGTTGTCTTTAACATTTACAATTCATTGAAATATCCATGCACTACACTAGAATCTTGTTCTTGTGTGGACCCTTTGTGTCCTTTTGCTGTGGATCGTACTAACACGCAGGTAATTGAAGAAGATGACTTCAGCAATAATGTAAAAGCTCACAAACCGAAGGCTCGAAAATCAAAGAAAAAGGTCAAGAATCGTTTGGATTGGTGGAAATTGTCTAACCTCTATTGGAAACCGGTATTGAAGAAGGATGTGGTGCATGAGGATGACTCACCACCAGTACATTAGAAAACCGGAGCAGAAAGTCTAGCTATAAACTATAAATATAGTAAAAACATGGTACTATCATTCCTATTTGCTCCTTAAGCCTTTTTTTCTAGTTAGTTCACGAAATTAATTATTACATGCTTTTGTGAGTAAATGTTAGAAGTATCCTATTTTATTTTAGTATATTAGTTAATTATCATCATTTTGGTTGTTTAAGTTTGTCGAGCAAACGACGTTAACCAAAAGCGCTACCGGGAGGCAGCCCGCAAAAATGTTAAATATAATAATTACTCATACTTTGGATGATACTTTGCGAATACTTCGGATTGATTTTCATTTTGTTTCACCAAGTCTTAGGATGAATGTTTGAATGTCATTAAAAAAGGGAATGATTATGTGGTTATCCGAAAATCCCGATGGAGAAAAATTCAAATGCGTCATTTCTTGGACTTAGGTTGTTAGAACGATTTGAAATAACCCTTGAGGATTTGGGTATAAAAGACTCGAGTTAATACTTTCTCACATATTTCATATCATGATCTAGTCTGCTTTTAAATTTCAAATAATGTGTGACATGTATTAGTTCAACTATCTTGTGGAATATTGTGTGTTTTAAATCAATAAAAGTTTATGTGGTGTGTTTATCTACCCTTTTGCATTACACTGTCACACTCCACACACTTTTATTTCATTTGCACACACAACGGTCATAACTTTGACCCACCCACCCACCTATTTTATCATCCCAAAGATTTGTTTTGACTTGTTTTAGTGCACCATTGCTTTCCCAACAACTTATTTACACTCACTTTACATTGAGGACAATGTAAGTTCGTAAGTGGGGAGTGGAGTCGTTGGTTTAAGAATGGCATTGGTGCTTATTTTGTATCAATAAATCCCTTAGTTTTCGATTTTTTTCGAGCATTATTTAGTTGATTAAAATAAATTGTATAAGGTATATATTTCATGGATTTGAAGATATAATGATCAATTTGGATGTGTATAACCAACGTGAACCGTAAGTGCATTGTAATTCCAAATATATTTGTGTAACATGAATTCCTTCACGTAAAGCCTTTGATATTGAAGCGGAAAATTTTAAAGCTGTATTCATTCGAAGATCCTAGTGGTTATTCTATAGATAATTGCGAATAACTTAGTACATAACTTTTGAATGTGTCTTTGTGAATATCCGAAGGTTTGAATGTGATAGGAAGGATATAAGTTAAAGAAGAATACCAAATTAAGATGAACTATCTATATGTCGGTTGTAGCTACCAATGATTTGAGTGCGGTGAGGCGTTATCACTAAACGCGTCTATATCACTATGAGGTTTAAAAGCTCCCGATCGCTGATGATAGTAGTCCGGCTAGGGTGTTATCACGAAACGTCCTATTGCTGGGATTGAAGGCATATGCTACAAATGTGAAGAAAAAAAATAAAAAAAATGACAATATGGAAATATGGTTGAAAACTTAGTTATCTTCCGACTATCCCCAAGTATAAACCTGAATGATATGCTTTAGGGATTATCCTAATAAGTACACGGAAGGACTTTGTGTGGAAATGTTATCGCTTTATACCTAGGAAAGTCATTAGGACTATCTGAATGGATATTGGTGCGTTTGCTTGAATTATTCAAGAGATGATAGTGGAAATTGAAAAGGCTTGTCACACACACACTCTGTTATACATTTATATTGAGGTTAACGCCTGGTTGTAATTCTAATGGTTGCAGCATCTGGTTGTCCCTTATATCTTATATCTTCATGAATTTATCTCTCATTCATTTTGTTTTATCGCTTGTTTTGCTTTCGAGGACGACCAAAAGCTAAGTGGGGAGTTGTGATGAGAGACAAATTAATGATCATTATTACGACATTTTACCCCAATATTGATACCACTTTGAGCATTATTGTACCAATTTAAGTCAATAATTACTTAATTTTATCCAAATATATAAATAGTGGTTATTATATAAATTATCGTATTTTTATAAGTTTTTATAAGTTTTGTACCGGTTTAGTAACTTAGGAGTGTCGATGTCGATTTACACGGGTATTTGTGGTATTTTTATTGCGGATTTATGATAAACCAAGACCCCGAGTAACGACATTTATTTTTGAATTCATGATCATATCTTATGAAGGTTATACGAGAGTGTCACTGCTCAAGTCAGTGGTCAGTGGTAATCGATTCGATTTAGTGGAAATCGAGAAATATCTTCGACGAATGAATGGCCCATCAAAATAACATTTTTGAAGAATAGTCCTTCATGAAAGTTGTAGATCATTCAACTAGCTTTCCAATGCCTCTTGAATCATGTCATTTGGAGATCTAGAACTCAAGATATGAATTTTAAAAGTTTTATTTCAAAATATAAAATTATATCCGGAAATTGGATAATTAAGGGGATGAATGCAATCATTAGCCCGCCCGGTCCGCCCTTACCCGCCCAGTCCCCCCCTTTTGTAGCCTATATATACACGCTTCATTGCATTAAATGAAGTTTGCTCTCTTCTTTCCCATTTCCTTCTTTCTTCTCGTCCATCCTCTTCTTCTTCTTTATTTTTTTTAGATCACACATATATATATATATATACACACACACACACACTACATATATATATATATATGTCTATATATGTATATATATGTTAGATGTCTATCTATATATCATCTTCTTCTCTTCTCGTTGATTTTTATTTTGGGCCCGTATGTATACATATGTCTATGTATGTATATATATGTTTTTATATATATAAATAAAGTAGTTATAGTACCGTTGTAATGACGGAATAATTATCGAAGAATGTTAAAATCGAAGTTTTGTTATACTACATCCGGTGGAAACGACCCCGATTCAGCAGTTGTAATCGGTAATATATTCTCCGCCGAAGTTGATCTTTATATCTGAAGCTGTTCGCTGAGCCCGTGAACTTAAATTAGTTTGGCCTTGATTTTCGAGTTTCGTTCTTCTAGTTAGTGTAAATTCCCTCTCATTTGATTTGTAAAATTTGTACAGTTTGATTATTAATAAAATATCCGGTTTCGACCAAAAAAATAAGGCTCCATAACACTACAAACAATGTTTTGACGGAAACAAACATTTCAAAAGTTAGTAATATTTGTTTATATGCATCACTTTGGTAATAACTATGTATTTTATTGAATTTTTTTTCAAAGAAAAGATCTTGGATATATATTATCAAAAACGGTACACCGGATGCATGTACTAAACAACGAGAACATAAAAAACTCCTAGACCAAAAAGGGTAGTCCTTAGAGTTATCGATACATAACACATATATAGTAGTTTTTCTCCGGATCCGAGAGGGGCGGGTGCCCCCCTCTCCTAAGGATGCGTCCTCCCCTATATGTTTACATACTATATACTACATATGCATCACAACTTAAATTGGTCTTTTGAAAATCGATTATTGACTTAAAAATCGACTTTTAAAATATCGAACTTCAATTTAGTGTGGGGTATGGAAATGTAATGTATTGATAAAATTGTTGCAATGGAAATTAATACTTTCATTTGTTATAGGATTTTTATGTGAGTGTTTGGTAGATACCATTGATCTGTTAAAACTTAAAATTTATGGAGTTTTATTTTAAGATGAAAAAGTAGATAATGGTTGGCTGTCGTGTATCCATTAAAATGAAAGGAAAAAAATGGGAGGCATAAGCAAATAAAATAAAGAATAGAATCCGTAAAATACAGTAAATACAGTAAGCAGAGAGCGGCTACGGTCCAGTTGTTAAATTTAAAGGGATGATCCAGTTTATAATCTCAACCGTTGAAAACGTATGTTATTATATATCCGTTAGATCATTTTATTTATACACCATAACTAGTGTATACTTTGAAACACCTAATCTATTTTTTGAATTGTTAAATCATCTTTAAACACAAATTAAAAAAGAACATCAAGCATTACGTCTTTCAACAGAGGGATGATACTCATTTGCATGGAAAGAAACAAGTTAACAAACTGCGATGAAATGCAAGAAGTCACAAATTTTTTTGGGTCAATCAAGGAACAGATGTTAGGGTGGTGAATGTGGTGGATTTTGGTTGAGGGAGAGGCTGTCCGGTCGTGTAGTGATTTTGGCAGACAAATCTGCTATGGGACTGGTGGTTTGGGGCGTAGAGGTGGTGGGCCTATTGCAGCTTTTGCACGATTTCAGAAGAGCCGGTGCCGGGTTGGTCGGAAATGGCCATAGGAGGAGCAGAATCATGTGATAGTGGGCCGAAGGGCTTTTGAATCGGTGAAAAGATGTGGTATCCACAGTTTTCCGGAAGGCCGCCGGATGTGGTGGAGATGGTGCTCTATTTCGTCTCATGGAAGAAGGGAAGAAGAAAAAGGAAATAGAATGAGAAGGAGGAAAGGGTGGTGGAAGGAGGAGGGAAGAAGAAAAAGGAAATAGAATAAGAGCACTTGCAGTAAATCTGTATTTTACAGATTCTAACTTTCCATATCCAGCTAAAATACAGCTGTATTAGAATCTGTTAACATGATATGTATACCATATTCTATATCTAATTTATAGATTCAAATTGTTACTATTTTCAAACATTTTGAAATATATATATATATATATATATAAATGCATATTTTCTTAGAGTGACAAAAAATTGTTTTTGACAAATATTTCATTGTATGTATCTTCTATAAATATTTAGAATAAGATCTATACAAAGTAATATTTGTCTAATATAAATATTTATCACAATAAGAATAAACAGTAAATTATATATATGTATGCGTGTGTTTGTTTTTCAAAATATGTCTTATTTTTTTATGGTTTGTAGTTATTTTAATGTTGTACAATATAGATTCTAATGCAGTTGACCATTTGTAGAAATTATGTAAAGCAGATAAAAATGGTGTTGTAGTTTGTAAAATAGAGAATCTGTTAAGAGACACTGATGCGAGTGCTCTAAAGGCACTACGCTTTTTACTTTCGGCAACTTTTACTTAATTATTTTTTTACTTACACACAACAACTTACTTCACACACCACATAAAAAAATACATAACTACAATTTAGTTCCTATATTTTTTCTTAATTTTGTTTACTTCCATAATTATTGTAAATACAAATTTTCACCCCTCCTAATCTCCTAACCAAAATTCTAATTATTCCCACCTTCAAGCCGCCCCCTTCCTTTGAAAAACAGCCACCATCATTTTCCCTCAGCGACCCCCTTCCTCCTCCCCCAGCCACCCCAACTTTACCTATCCACTTCCTTCAGCCACCATTTTCCTCCTCTCCCAACTGCCCCAACTTTCCCGCTGTAAATAAAACTCCTTTCCCTGCTGCAAAATCAGCTCCACCTTCTCCGCCCATGTTGCAAATCGCGTCTCCTCCTTTCCTCTCTTCTGTCAATCGCGCCTCCTCCCTTCCCCACCTGTAAATCTTCGCTTCCCCCCTGCCTACTGACCTGCAAATCGCAAAATGATGATGGTAAGAAAATGATGGTGGTGGGTTGATGGTTGATGATGGTGGCGGGTTGATGGTGGTTGGTGGTGGGAAGAAGATGGTGATGACTGGTTGTTGGAGGGCTGGTGGCCGGGAAGAAGGTGGTGGTGGCTACTGGAAATAGGGCGCTGAGAGCATCAGGATTTTTTTTCATCGGAAAAATTAGGTTTGTGATATGTGATGTAATTACTTATTGTTTTTTTAAAGTATTGGACTAATAAAACGTTTTAGAAAATGGTGGTGTAAAAAATTACTATTTCATTTTTGTGGTGTTTGAAGTAATAAGATAATAGAAATAGCTGTGGGGTCCAAAGTAATAAACCGTGATGTCGGAAGAGAAATAATGTCAAAAGCTGAAAGTGTGGTGTCTTTAGAACCCAAAAAAATTTCTTCGCAGAAGAAGAACTACACTCTACTGAATAGATCACAAAAATACACATCATAATGGACTTAGTTGCACAATTCCTTCAATAAGATCAATAATGTCTACCAATATTTGTCAGTATCGCTAATATTGCTTGAAGATTCACATTATGTGTCTCACACCGTGTAAATCAACTAAAATCTTAAATCGAATTTTCTAACCAATCCGAGTCCTGAAAAACACAAGTCGGGTACATGGTCAGGACCAATCTTGTACAAATTAAGACCGTACGTCACTCATCCATACATTATTGTATTTCTTCAAATACATTTTACTCAACATACACCATTCAATATAGCAATTCATCCAACAACGTATTGGTTCAGTGATATTTACGACCCTTAACCTGGAGGTTCTGGGTTCGAGTCTTGGTGGAAATAAAAAGTGTGCGTTCTCATATTTCGTATCCATCAAAACAAAAATAAAATAAAATATTGCAATTCACATTTATCATGAAATTTATCATTTGATAAGTATCGTTCAACCATTAAATTGTTAGTATACGCAATAAATCTCAAATAGAATTCACTTCATATAATAATAGTGTGGTGAGCGTGATGAAATAGACTTATGACACCTAGAAAAATATTTCTCACTGGGGCATCGCCGCATCGGCATAAATTCAAACATCAAATGAGAACCTCAATAGTGTTTTTTTTTTTACATTTTTTTTATCAACAAAACTATACTGATTTCTGAATTTCAGTGGGGCACTGACCTCTCCTCTCACCATGTCGGTCCACCCCTGCATGACATATCAATACGCATACTTGAAAATTAAGAAACATAATAAAAGGACACATAATAAATTGAGAACTCATAAAATATTTGAGAACCTATCTTTTACAAATATCTACTTTACACCTTCGGTTCGATTTTCTTTTAATGCAGTAGAACCTTTACTGGTTAATTTTTGTTGGTTTGTTTGTAATTAAATAATCAAATAATGTTAGATATGAATAAACGAGTAAAGTGAACAAAATAATAGTTTTAGATGATTAATTGAGCATTTAACATTCAGATGTTCTAAATAAAACATTCTTTACGGTTTAAGATTGAATATTAGGGTTCTATTGTGTATATACTTATGCCATTTTTATGGACTTGCAAACAACGCGATTCAGGTTGTGTATCTCCTATGACTTATTTGAAAGACGAGATGCAATGCCATCTTCGAAAGGGAAGATATTTACATCTCCAAGGTAACAAACCAAGCAGCAAGCTTATGAATAAACGAGTAAAGTGAACAAAATAATAGTTTTAGATGATTAATTGAGCATTTAACATTCAGATGTTCTAAATAAAACATTCTTTACGGTTTAAGATTGAATATTAGGGTTCTATTGTGTATATACTTATGCCATTTTTATGGACTTGCAAGCAACGCGATTCAGGTTGTGTATCTCCTATGACTTATTTGAAAGACGAGATGCAATGCCATCTTCGAAAGGGAAGATATTTACATCTCCAAGGTAACAAACGAAGCAGCAAGCTTAGCCAAAGAAGTTTTGGTGTATAACAGCATGTCACATGACTTCTCATGCATGGTAAAAGTCAATTTTGATACCAGCAGGTTGGATAATAAATTATCGGGGTGTGCGGGTGCTAGGTCAGGGTTGTCATCATTGAATTTTTTAAGGAGACTGTCTACTTTAGATCCAACGTCTCGAATCACCCATTGAGGATCTGTCTGAGTTAGGAGGAATTCTGAAGACGGTGAAGAGGTCCTTCCTATGTTTAGCTCCATTTTCTTTTTTTTGTAAAAAGATTAAGAAATATACCCGCATATCTGTTAGTTAGAAAATGTTTTCTTTGCTTTCTTTTAAGGTTTGGGGGCACGATTGAAAAATATATTGGTTTTTAAAAAAGAAGAAGTTAAATATGAAATAATGTAGATTATAAATTTTACTTACTATATATTATTTATTTTAAGGGGATAAATTATTTTTTTCCCATTTTTTTAATAGATTAATTAAGTAAAAAAAACAAAGTCCAATTCCGTTCTCAATTCTGAATAACCTTAGGATAGATATCAATCACACACAAAACAAAACAAAACAAAACAAAAAAAAAACAAAAAAAACTGTTGCCGCCTTATGTCACCTTCAAATACGAAGGCTCTGCCAAACCCTAGTTACAGTTTCATCTAGACTCTTCCGTCGGGCGAGTTGTATCTTCTTCAGCTTTTCACGTTGAGCTTGATCGATCGGTAAGTCCGTATCATATACGAGTGTACGATTGTCCCATCGATTAATCCTGATTCACATCGTTTGCGAACTTTGTTTTTTTTTTTTCCCTCCCTGGGATCGGTCCTTTTGAGAAATTTTTATGAGTTATTAGCTGGCATTATTTGATTTAGGTCTGTTTATCTTGAAATTTGAATTGGTTTTGATATGTGGATTCCACTAAGCTGAATTATTGCAGAAATTGGTTGTCAATGCTATTAAGCTTGTTGTAAGTCATATTGGTCATTGGTTTGGGACTGGGTGGTGTTAGAACTTGACGTTTCTGAGTGTTTTTTCCTTACAAGTTGTTTGCTTCTAGGATATCAGTGTTCCATTGTTTTAATGGTTTATGTTTACGTTGGCATTTATGTGTGTATGTATAGAGGATAGAGTGCTTAATTTCTTCCTTCTTTTGCTGTTGTGTGGGTGGTGAAGTTTGGTGGATCGAATGATACTGCTAAGGCGTTTCCATGAGATTGTGTTCAGGGTGTGCCTGCGGGCTCTGCGTCCTGAAGTTTGGTCTTTTATTTTTTGTGTTTATAAATCTTCCGTTGACTTTTGTTGGATTGTGGAAGGTTATCATTACTTCAAATTTGGCAAACTTCCGTTTTTGTGATTACGTGTCTTGCATGTATGTAGGGATTTAATGTACACGTATTCAGTTGAGACTTGCATTCTAATTAGTCATTTCAGATTGTCTTGTGAGATTATCATGTTGTCTAATATTTGGTAAACAAAATTCGGATTGGAGGGATTGTAGTTCACTCTTTTTGTGTTTTTGTTTTCTTGTGTGGGGGGTGAGAGTTGAACTTGCATTTAATATTAGAAGAATATTTTTTATATCACACATACACTTGTTCAATCATTAAAGGGAATTGAAGTAGAAAATCTCCCCAAGGGTTCCAGATCTTTCGATTTGTGCTTGCTATACACAATTTTCAAATTATTTTTTGTCCATTTGTTCGACTAGCATCCATATCGTCGGAGCCTCTCAATTGAAGGAACACTAAACCCCATTTTAAAAATCTATTTTACCCTTCTTGCATTCGCCCAGACGGTGGTTACCAGGATTGGTCAGCTTACTTTACTGTCCATTCCTGTTTATAGTCTAATTTGGTGGTGATGCCAATTTCAGCCTTTACATGAAGGAATTTTATAAGCAGACACCTGAGAATATAAAAGGCCTTTCATATGCTTGTTGCTGAAATTAATTATGAGAATGTCATGACATAACGTCTGTGTAATTAAACAGAATAAGACATACGGATAGATGTGCATTGCAGTTAGTCCACTTTACCAGGATTCTCTTTTCTAAAGTTATCGATAAGCATGCTAAGTTTTGTGACTCATTAGTGTATGAATTTTGCCTTTTTCTGCTTCTATTATGTAATATTGAGAAGTGATATTATAGCAGTAAGAGAGCAAGCAACGATATTGTAGCAGTAAATGAGCTACTACTGCAACTTTTACACATAACATTAATTGTGGTGTGAATAGTAATTATTTCCTGATCTTTCTTGCTGTATACTTAGCTCTTTGGTTGACCTCAATTTGTTTTTCGTTTTCAATACTGTTGAGAATTTTACATGCTGTTCTGCATATGCCTTGTTGAAAACTCCCTCTACACTGAATGGTTCTATTTCTGCAGTTTACAATCAGTTTCAACTTTTGTTGGTCTGTCTGTGCCCTTGAAACTGATCTGTACTGTGAAATAATAACACAGAATACCAATCTGAATGATGTGGTCCAATAAGAGAAGGAAAGAGAGTGAAAGTAATGATTCTCTCCCTTCGCCTTATTGAATGAACAAACTTGCCACATCATTCACGTTGATGCTTCACATTTCTTTGTCAGAGTTCCATTACTCGATAGATTTTGCAATGCAACCTTTCCTTTGGTGCACTACTGCATTTGTTGCTTTTAATGGAGTGACTTTGTAGATGAGTCCCATTTTTTTTTTCAATCTCTTGTGAATGCCTGCCTTACCTTTCTAACTACTATGTGTGCTGATAAGGTTCAGGTTTGCTTCTCTTCAGATATTCAAGTTGAATTTGTTCAAGTAAAAAAGTTATTTTATGTCCGAAGAGGCCACTTTCTACTTGAGATCCATTGGATTGCTTGGAGAATATTGTCCTACGTTGAGGAAATATAGAATCCATTTCTCCAGAAGGATAGACTGCATGCATCTGGGATCATTTGCAAAATACTTTGCATGGTTGCAAAAGGGTGCGACCTTTACCAGAAGAACGGGCTTTGTGCGAAGACCATATTTTGAAAACCATCATTTCCTATCTGTGACAGAAATTAAATCCTGACAAAAAAAAAAAGATGGATATGCATAACATTGGTGTCAACAACCGAGATGATGCCTTCTATAGGTATAAGATGCCCAAAATGAACACTAAGATTGAGGGTCGTGGAAATGGCATCAAGACAAACGTTGTCAACATGGTTGAGATTGCCAAGGCTTTGGCAAGGCCAGCTTCCTACACCACCAAGTACTTTGGTTGTGAACTTGGAGCCCAGTCAAAGTTTGATGAGAAAACTGGAATTTCCCTGGTCAATGGTGCTCATGGAACAGGCATACTTGAAGGGCTTCTTGAGAACTTTATCAGGAAATATGTGCAGTGCTATAACTGTCAAAATCCTGAAACAGAGATTTTGATCACCAAAAGTCAAATGATTCAGCTCAAGTGTGCTGCCTGTGGGTTTTTGTCTGATGTTGACATGAGGGACAAACTTACTTCTTTCATCCTGAAGAACCCGCCCGAGACTAAAAAAGGATCAAAGGATAAGAAAGCTATGCGGAGGGCTGAGAAAGAGCGGTTGAAGGAAGGTGATGCAGCTGATGAGGAACAGAAGAAGCTGAAGAAAGAATCAAAGAAGAAGACTTCTTCCAAAGATGTTACGGTTAAAACTGGTTTATCTAAGAAGAAAGCTAATGGCTCGAACGAGGATCGTACGCCGTTGCCCACTCCCAGTACCAGTCCCACTGTTGATGAGGATGAGGACAGCGAAGATGATGTTGAGTGGCAAACAGACACATCCCTGGAAGCTGCTCGCCTTCAGATTCAAGAACAGTTAAATTCCGTGACAGCTGAAATGGTAATGCTATCCACACATGATGAAGATAAGAAGAAGAAGAAGACCAAAGCTGCTAATGGTGAGAAAAAGAATGGAAGTCCAAAAAGTAGTAGTTTGCCTGCTGCTGAGGATAATGGAAAAATAGAGAATGGAGGCAAAAGACATGAGATGCTTGTCCAGGAGGCCAAAGCATATCTAAAGAAAGGAGTTGCTGCTGATCAGTTCCGCCCATCTTCGGCACATTCTTCAGCCGCATCTGCGCAGGAGTTGATGACTGCTCTGTATGAGGCAATTCTTGGTGACACTGAGAAAGGGTTTGCAAAGGAGATCGCTAAGAAGAAGAAGTATCTTGCTGCTGCTGTTGCTCAGAGCGAGGAGTCCCAATCGCTGTTACTTAGAGGTATCGAGGAGTTCTGTAAGAAGCAAAACCCGGCTGCTGCTGCTGTGAAGGAAGTGGCTCTGGTACTGAAAGCCCTGTATGATGGTGATATATTGGAGGAAGAGTATATTGTGCAGTGGTATCAACAAGGTCTGACTGGAGGCAATAAAGACTCCCCTGTTTGGAAGAATGCAAAGCCCTTTGTTGATTGGCTTCAGAGCGCTGAGTCAGAAAGTGATGGAGAATGAGAAAGTCGTCTTATGTTTGCTGTGTGCGTGTGTTATGCATAAACGGTGTTTTTA
This sequence comes from Gentiana macrophylla, assembly GCA_026214975.1. Taxonomy (NCBI): domain Eukaryota; kingdom Viridiplantae; phylum Streptophyta; class Magnoliopsida; order Gentianales; family Gentianaceae; genus Gentiana; species Gentiana macrophylla. The sequence continues at coordinate 129,170,241 of CM047807.1, read as the reverse complement.
TTGTGTCTAATAATAATTTGCGTGTGTTTTCTTTCATTAGCTGAGGCGGGTGTAATGCATCGGACTAATGACAAGTGTCATGTGTACAGAAAAAAGACATTGTATTTTGTCCCTTTTTTGTACCTATATGTCACAGTGTCATCGGTTCCTTAACATAGACTCTGCCCTATTTTGTGTTTAGCCCCTTACGTCTGTTCTGGTGTTTGTTACTTAGTTAATAAACCAACCTGGGTGGTTGAGATTTGGTTTATTCCTAGACCTTTTGAAATTTAAGGTTATGTACTAATGTCGTATTTTACTTTAATCTTTTCCTTGTGCATTTAAGCCTTTCTTTTCCCTTTTGCTGGTTTATTTATTCTCCATCATCTCTATGTATGTATGTGCATTTCAGCTGGTAGTCTTGTGTTCCAAATTTGAGTGGATTTAACAAATCAGATGCTAGATAGGTAGATCTCTTTTCGTGAATAATATTGTTAAAATCAAAAAAATCGTTCGTTGGGTTTTGTTATATAACAAGTGTGAGGATAACCACTAAGAAAACGGAACGGTTTTCCTGGGAAAAAATGATGGGAAAAGTTATCCTAGTTTTAAATCATCATCGAGTAATTTGTATGTGTTGAAGAAAAAGGGCTTTGCTTTGGTCCCCAAAAGAAGATTGCAAAGCAAACAAATCATCAAGTATTTCATATGTTAGAAGAAGTAAGAATCTTGATAAACCTAAACTAAGTTATAGTTGTCCAGCCTCTTTATTTCTTATGATTTTTGACTTGTTTTAGCTTTTTCTGAGTCTTGTGTTGTCCAATTGTTGAATCTTCTTTTTATCTTTCTGCTCCTTCTTTTTGCCTTTGATCTGTTGCGCATATAATGTTACCCGATACGAATCAAGCATTGTAGCTCTTTTTCCTCATCCCCATGTATAATGGTGAATATTGCAACAACAACAAAGAGAATTTGTCATTCAGGGGGTGGATTTCATACACCAAAACTTAATACCGGATTTACCTAAAACGCGCGTGCACGCGCACACACACACACCGACACACGTGGTGTTCTGAAAACTAACTATTCTGGCAAAAATGAGTAAGCACAGATGAATGTAACTGTACATTGAAGAAAAGGTCATATTAGCAACGATTAATTGTTTGCGAGGTAGCTACATGATGCAATTGTGGACGCAACTGTTCCTTTACACTGTGGTGTCATTGTTCATATAAAAATCATAAGAAATAAGAGGCTGGACAACTAAACTACTTTATCATTTAATGAAATAACAGTAGCAAAAAAGTCTTGAACAAATTAAAAGATTTACAACTAACTGCTAACTGTGAAACTGAATTCAAAGGATGTCTTTGATTCATCAAAATTATGATTGTGGTTCAGTGAAAAAGGGCTTCAGCTAATAATCATTCCAGCGTTGGAACAGTTTGGCTATTGAATTTATGCTGTTAAATCTTATTCAGCTAGAAATCGATTCACGGAATATTGAAGGTGTTTATACTTGTCCCACACTGCTTGAATGTAGGGTGGAGCAAAGCAGAGGATCGTATAAACAAGGGCTATGGTCCTTTTGTTAAATTCATACCTTTCTCGGCCTTTTGGCTAAGATCAAGTGTAGTATAGATTCTTTATCGATTTAATATTCGATATATGGGACCATTGGTCCATACGATATTAACTCTATTTTTAAAGGGGGAAAGTCTTTAAGGTACCTTGCTATCCTGGCTTTCAAGTGTCGCCTAGGCCTTACACTGCTGCCTTGGCCTGGCACACCCCTCCAATTCCAGTTGAATTATAAAATTGTTTACTTGCCATCGTCATCATCTCTTAAATATGATTTATTATTTTTTTCACTGTATGTTTCAGAACTTCATTACTGTGAAGATTTTCATTATCTGTGGAACTTTTCTACCACCATCTATATCTATATCTATATCATCATCAACGATTAAATGAAAAGGTTACGGTTAAAAACCTGTCAAGTACCGTTATTTTTATCCTTATTTTTATGTACTGCAGGCCCTTCAAGATTCACCGTAAAACCTTATCTGCCTGGGTTTGTTACAGCACTTTTTAGGAAAACTGATGACTAAAATGTTTCATCTAAGGAGATAGCAGAAGGGAGTTTCTCAAGTCCCAAAGGAAAATACTCGGCTCATAAAATACGGCCCCACAAGAGGTGGTGCAGGGCCTATTTGAACACATTGAAACTGGCTTACAATCTTGTGGTATTATTGGGTTTATTATGATCGGATTAAGCTAATAAAGCTTTCACAGATAGGATACTGGAGCTTTGGCAATAAAAGGACTGAATAAAAGTGAGTTGAATTTGTTTTCAGAATCAGGTCGGTTCAGTAAAAGCTTAGAAACATGATATCCCATGTTGAAAAAAAGTGAAAGAAACAAGGGAACTTGATAATCTAGGTAAATGAATTTAACTCTTCTTACCAGAAACAAGAAAAAAATCCACATAAACTCATCTTTACCAGAAGCAAAAGAGGGCCACAACATTCCCATTTAACAGATATTAAATAAAATATTGATTACAAAGGAAATGGTAAAGTCTCATTTCCATGCCATTCAATATAAAAAAAACAAGATACCATGACAAACCAACAATTTAGTGCTCATACCATGACAAACCAACAATGAATTCGTCTACCTCGGTCCATGGAAGATAGATACATGTAAAAATAGGCAAGATCCATGATTCAGAGACCAAGAGATTGACAAAGAAATCCAAAGAAGAGCATATCAAACTATTCTTTATCATGTTCACTCGGGATTTCTTCTTTCCCTATAGCAAGCACTACTTTCTTCAAAATAGCTTCGGTTGACAGGTGAGAGTTCTCCACAGCCTTAGATATCGCTTGCCATTTTTCTCCATGCTTTGGTTCTGCAGCAACACACCTCTTCACAACATCCTTCCTGATCTCTTCATCGCCGTGTTGAAGTTCGAATTTGTAATATAATGCCCAGAAATCACCAATATCAGGAGCAAGGGTGACAGCCCTGTTAAGATAATGCCTAGCCTTTTCAACCTTCCTGTCATGCCAAAGCAACTTGGAAAATACAGCTACAACATAAGGATCTTGATCACATTTTTTGTATGCATCTGAAGTCCTTGACTTTCTTTTAGGCCTAGGAACCATTTCTACAGAAGTAGCCCAGAGAATACCACTGTTTGGACATTCCTGCAATGCCTTGGCCATTAGACTATCTGCTTCTTTCGTGTTTCCATGACGTGACTCGGCCCGAACCGCAGCGAGCCATATTTCAGGATTTTGAGGATTCTTCTTCCTGGCCATGGTGAGAACAGCTCTAGCTTTACTCAGCCCGTTCATCCTTTCTTCAAGATTAGCCAGTGATATCCACATGGGTATGCAATTGGGACAATGCTTCAAGCCCAACTCATATGTTTGCTTTGCTTTTTCCAAATTACCAAGTCGCTCCTCCAGCTGCCCAAGCATCAACCAGAGCTTGAAAAATGAAGGGAATCTCTTGAGCCCTTCATCTAACAGCTTTCTCTCTTCCTCTGTTTTCCCATGTTCCTCTCAACAATAGCAGACTTCATCCAGACGCGTTCTGTGCCCCCTTCTTTCGTGCCTTGGCAAGAAGCATTCTTGCTCTTTCAGGCTCATGATTCTCAAACTCGAGTTTGAAAGCAGCAAGCCAAATCTCCTCTGAATTAGGAATTGCAGCATATGCTTCCTGAAGGATTGCTCGAGCAGCAGGAACATCACCAGCTAGCCACTTCTCTTTCGCACCCATTAACCACAAAGTTTGTGCATGAGGTATATACGTAACAGCCTTCCGTAACAGAGAATCAAGTGATTCCCTGGTTCCATGACTCTTTTCAAGCTGTGCAGCTTTAAGCCATATACTCTTCTTGGTCAAGAAAATAGTGAGAGCATGTGCATAAATAGCCCTGGCTGTTTCAATTGAACCTCTCTTTTTGCACTCTTCTGCATCAGCAACCCAAGTCCTCTTCCTATCCTCTTCCTCCACTCCAACCCCTATAGTATTTCGAATTATAGCCTGGCATGTAAGAACAGAACCTGCCCGCTCAGCTGCCTCTGCCTCTTTCATCCACGCTTCACGGTCAATCTCCACACCTTCTCTCTGTAAAGTCCTGATACCTCTTTCAATAATTTTTCCAACCCATGAAGTGTTCCCATTGGCTTCCTCTAATTTAGCAGCAGTAATCCAAATGGCCTGCTCTTTAGGGAGCTTTTCCCTTGCCCTGTTGAGAACCTTCTTTGCATTTTCGTAAGTTTCTAGTCTAGCGTAAGCAATCCACAACTCCACATGTAGTGGACAACACTCAACAGCTCTCTGGAGCAATAGCCGAGCATCCTCTTCGTTAGAAAGCTCCACAACAGCTTTCCATAATCTAACAGAATCAGAAATACTTTCAAGGCCTTCCATCAACTCCCTCCTCTTAGTTGCATCATCATGTTCAAGCTTGGCAGCCTTTAACCATAATGTCACCGATTTAGGGTTTTTCTTAATGCCCCTTGCAATAAAAACTTTAGCCTCACTTGGGTTAACCAATCTGGAGGCCTCTAACCACACGTCTTCACTCGTAGGGCACTCCTCACATCCTTTTTCTATAAGTTGCCTGGCGGCCTGAAGCTTTCCCGCTACCTCCTCCAACCTCGCAGCTGCAATCCAACCTGGTGGATGTTTAGGATTAGAGTGTATGACCGAACTAAGCAACATCCTAGCTTTCTTGATATCTGATATCTCGGCGTCACTAGTGATCTTCATGCTGCCCAAATCAGTCAAATAGCCCTTTGGATCAACTACAGTTTGCCCAGAAACGGAATCAGAAAGCCTATCCAATTTCAAACTCAACACAGTTCCTCTTCCCTCACCCATCGCGTTCAAATCAGTGTGGGATGCTGGAGTCTCTGTTCCACCAACAGCCCTACTCTTAGGATCGACTGCAGTCATATGTTCCTTCTCCTGTCTAGCTTTCTCTAAAAGAGTGTCTGGAACTGGTACAAAACTCTCAAACCTCTTCTTCTTGTTCCTGGAGTAATCCCCAATATCAGGAATGGACTCCCAATCCTGACTGGACAAAGTAGATAGCTTCCTCTTCAAATCAGCAAATTGTTCTGTAATCTTAGGATTGGAAGCTCGATACTTTTCAATTTCTTCCTTCAACCTTGCCTCCCTCCTATCCTTCCTCCTAGAATCCATATTTCTGTCGACTGCCTCCCATATAGCATCAGCCTCCTTATCCTCATCATCATACTCAGAACTAGCAAGCAGCCCCATATCATTACCTTCGAATTCATCAAATTTCTGATTTTCATCATATCCCTTTTCCTCATTCTCATCATCCTCATCATCATCGCCCTTTCCACGGCCCCTACCAGCACCAGCCGCAGGAGGACCAACAGCACCAATAGATCGATCAGGAAGATCAGGAGCAGCACGAGCAGGCCCAATATCAGAACGGGTAGTAAAGCCCGTAGCACCACGCCCTAATCCGGCAACATAATTAGGCGGAGGTTTTGTGTGCAGGAAATCGAGACGATTCTTGGGCGCAACAGGAGCTTGCGTACCGCCAAGTAGAGGAACGTGAAGGGTTAAGGTTGAATTAGGGCAAATACCCAAAAGAGAGAGATGAACGTCGTTATTCTGTGGAGTCGATATAAGCCGCGGGGACAGATAAAGCCGCTGGAGAGCTGCCGGAAGGTTGAGACGGAGCTCAATTTGGTGGATAAAGGAGCTAAGTGTGGTGGTTGTGGGGTTGACATTTAGGGCTAGGGTTTTGTTTTCCGGTGACCGAACGAAAACCATGACGAAACACGCTGATCACCTTTCTCACGGAGTAAAAACGGCGGATACGTTTCGATCTAAAAATAATTTAGGGAAAGGGCTACGAGACGAAAAAAAACATAAATGGAGTGCAGGACATTTTTTTATTCGGATGTTATAAAGTGACAAAAACAAAATATTTGGACAAAAATCCCTTCATACTTTTTACCCCTCAAATAAAGAATATCGAAAACAAGTAAGAAATTCATAAAATTTCGTAAATATCCAATGAAAAATAATGCTTACAAAAGCAATAATAATAAAAAAAAAATAATCGTAACGATGAAAAAGTAATAATGAATTAAAAACAAATAAGAATGATCTTAAAACAGTAATAATGTAACGTAAAATATAAGAAACAATTTAATAAACAAGTCGTGAATAATCCCGTAAAATAAGTAACATCCTAAAAACAGTAATAATAATTAAAAAAAAGTAAGAATGACCGTAGAAATTGTAATGCCAACAATAACAAATAAGAATGTTTTACATAAAATAGATAAAATACATCAAAAAAATGTAGTAACGTTACAAAATTAATAAGAATAACCCTAAACCCTAAAAATTTTCAAAAAAAAAAAAAAAAAAAACCGCTCGCTTCCGGCAACAATGACCGCCGTTAACTCCTTCGGCGGTGCATATGGCCTGGACCGGTGGCACGGCCGTAGAGATGAACGGCGAATGGATTTTTGCAGATGAAGCAGCATTCGACCATCAATTATCCACTCAGCCGGCGAAAATCGGGAAGCCGGCCATCAAGTAACAGCCCTGCGTCTCCTTCAGCTTACTACCACCGGCGAGAAGAGAGAGGTGCTAGACAGGTTTTTCCGGCATCGGCTGCCGTCTTTCCACTAGCTTTTTCCGGCATCGGCTGCCGTCTTTCGCAAACAATCTTCTCGAGTCAAGGCCTAAGTGGCCCGATCAATCCCAGGCAACGGATTCATAAGTTCTATGGCAGCCATGGACGATGCTGCTGCTTTTTCCTTTTTTTTTTTTCCCCCCTCTTCTTCTACATATATTTTGGCTGCAAATTCTACCAAACCAATTCCGATTGGCAAAAAAAACTAATTACTACTAGACAATTTTTGAACGCTGAACGCTGATGCCATCAATTTGAATTCCGGTGATAGTTCCGACCAGAATAGTGTTTGCCGGCAAGAAGGATTTACAGATGCAAAATAGGTTTAATTAGAAAAAAGGGTATTTCGGTAATGTTAATTAAGTTTTGTCCTTTCTAGTCATCTATGTACTTGTAGCCTAATAAATATATTAGTTTGTCCTTTTGGACAAAAACCTAAATAATTTAAAGACTTGATCAAAACAAATATAAAATGGTTTTATATAAAAGGAAGAACAAGAGCCCCAAAAAAAATGCTCTTCCAGATTGCTCTACGTCTTCATTTTTCAAGAATGAATGTGGTTATGACACGTGTCATTTTTAACATTTTATTTTCTGGAAAATTAGGGATAAGGACACAATCTGGAATATTTTTAAGAATAACGACAAATTTATATTTTTTTATAGGGAGAAGGACAACTACATAATTTTTATAGCAAGAAGGACAAACAGTGAATTCCGAAAATCAGTGAATCTCCCCAATGAATCCCGAACTCAGTGAATTTCGACAGTGAATCCCGAAAATCAGTGAATTTCGACAATGAATTTTGAAAATTAGTGAATTTTCGACAAATGAATTTCGGCAAATGAATTTAAGCAGTGAATTTGAACACAAGTGAATTTCGATAAATGAATAAATAGTTTTGTCATTCATGCAAAAGTTTCAAAAGACTGTCCTTCTACTCAATTGATGAAATATTTCTGTCATTCTCCCTCATTCCCCCTTTATTTTCTTTTTCCCGTTTTCTTCATACACATCATTAAAGGTATTTTGTTCAAGAGACTTCTTATCTACTATTATAAGAGCCAAAAAAATTGCCCTTCCAGATTGCTCCGCATCTGTATTTTTCAAGAATAAATGTGGTTATGACACGTGTCCTTTTAACATTTTAATTTCTTTTTCCCGTTTTCTTCATACACATCATTAAAGGTATTCTTTTCAAGAGACTTCCAAAAATTCCTCTTCATCTCACCCGGTAGAAATAGAACTTCTCACTTTCTGTCAATAGAGCTACCGTTTCTTCGATTTCGAAGGGAGGAACGAGGATTATAGCATGCGGTGAAGGTTTTGCTGTGTTTTCTTCCGAAGGATTAAGCGTGGATACATGTTTCCGGACAAAAACTGGGAGAAAAAGAGGTGGCTGATGGAAAGTACAAGAATCCTTTTACACGTTGTATTTTGTCTACGGATATTATGTGGATGGCTAATACAATTGTCGGATTAGATATACATGCTTTCTATAGCTGTCAAGCATACACAACTGGATGATAATTAAGCACCGCACAATAGAATTCGGTGCTCTAAATAAAGGTTACCTCTACAAATTTGCAAACTTGGTCGCGGAAACTGAGCTCCACAACTCTTCAAGATTTGGTGTCAAAATCGATTAAATGAGGTAATATTTCCGGGTTAGTATGATTTTCCAACAAATTTATTTTAACCATCTTGATACGATATATGTGATATCTTCTCGGTTATCTGTTTTATTTCCGTGTTGTGTGCGCGATCTATGCTTCTATTGCTATTTATTGGTATTAGAATTTTGGTGTGTTGATACCTAATATTTTTCTGAAATTGATCCGCGTCATTATTTTCTACTGAGTGGCTATTTGGTTGTTATTGGGGTATAAAAGGATGGAGAAAGCCTTCAAATTATCTATTCTCTTTGTCTAAAGATGAGGGATTTCAATTATTTGATGGGTTTGTGATTTGTAAAGGTAATGTTATAGAAGGTGATAAAACTCAGCCATTGAATGCTTGCTTAAGCATCATTTTAGATCATCAAGCTGGTAAGAACTTTTTTCCCTCTTTCTTTTGGGAAAATTTGGGAAAGCAAAGTTCTTGCAAAAAAAGGCATTTCCATTAAATAGAGGCATTAACGCAGGTAGGTTTATGAGTGATACCATGCCTTGATCGGTTTCCATTGAATTTGAAGAAGAAATAGCATTCAAGGATAAACTGCAAGATGTACATCAACTTTGCTAAACATATGGTTACTATGTTATCTAATGATTTGGTGGAACACATGGCAAAACGAATTTGGTGAAACGCAAGGGAAATGACTCCAGTTATTGGGCGAAGTAAGGTTGAGTTGAGGTTGGAAGGTTGGAAATTGGACACACTTCTTGAAATTGGTGGTACAAAGAGAAAATGTTAGAAGTTTTTCACGATGTTCAATTAGCTTCCAGAATCTTTGGTTTTGATTTAACATTATAGTGATGCCATATAGTTCTTTGATTGGTTTAGAATTGATATTTAGAAAACTCTAGGTGGTGTGGTTGTGCTTTGTTGCAGTTATAGAAGAATAAGATCAAGATGATAAAATATGTTATATGGTGAACTCATATTTTGTGTTGACCGGTTCATTAGGAATTGAATTATGTTGTCGATGTTCACCAATTAACATGCCAAAACATCATTGTATATGTAGAATCATCCTAAGGCGTTGTTTTCCAAACTCTTGAGATTTATTGTTATTCTAAAACAAATGTTTTATCCTTTTTTAATTGATTTATTATTGAATGAGATAATGTAAGTGAATGAATAAGGTACTTATTAGAGCAAGGAACAATTGCCTTTTTCCGATGTCGTTGGTACACTCTGCAAGACCTACTACTTATTGTCTATGTTTTGTGTGATATCTTTCGTGCTTATAACGTATATTTTCTTACGATTTTTGAAGCTATCAACGACAAAATGATAAAGCCCTTATAATTTTTTATAAGGTGGATATGGTTCTTACGTGTGATGATCATATATTGATTTTTTTTTGTTTTTATATTTTGAGCGACAAAAGTTTTGTTAAGCGGCCATCAAGAAATTGGATACAGGGTTACAAATTTACCATGCATGCAATTTCTATGATATGATGATGTTTAATTATATAGTTCTGTTAAGATGATTCTTCTCATTCTAAAAGAAATTAGACTACGAAAAATATAAGCGCACAACATATATCCATGTAGAATGATGTATTATACGCTGATGTTGCTGTGTGATATTAACATACATCGCTCCATATGTTGTTATATATCAACCATGAAGTCTAATTTTTACGTGCTTGGTATGTAAGGTTTTCTTACGAATCTATTATATCGCATGTGTGATATAACATAATATAAGTAAAAATGGAAAAAAGTTGCATTGAGAAAAATGTTGAAAGAGTTCCATTGTTTTGTTGTACTTTATGGAGAACATAAAATCATGACTCTTTCAAATGGACTTGATTCAAAAGAAAGCCAAAATCAAAGGAATACAAGAGGTCATGAACTCCAGGTTGTGGTTCACTCGTTATTTTCAAAATTTCTTGTATTTTGTCTGCAAGAGTTGGTGGTTCTGTGGTGCTTCATTTTCATTGTAGATCAGCTTTGTTTTGCTTTACTGGACAATGCACACTTCCGGTGTTGGCTTAATCCCCTTCTTTGACTTTATGTCAATCTTTGTTTACTTTGTTTTATGGTGCTTTTGGTAAATTTTGCCAAGACTACGAGGTTTCTTTGTATGAATATAAGGGTGCATCATGACTTTTTGGAGATCCTTGCCCATGAGCAGAATGGATGGCATAAGGGCTGGAGTTTGATTTAGTATCTCTCTGGCGTTTCTACTTCTATTTATTTTATGTTGCAGGCTTTCGGAAAATATGCTGCTGATTATGGAGTGTGAATCTAAAATGCTTGTTAGGTTTGGAACATAGAGATACTCTACCCGGTGAATCTAGAATGCTTGTTTAGGTTTGGACATGGAGATGTGGATGTGACAGCTCCTTCAAAAGCAAATAAACATGCGGCAAAAAGAAAAAGGGAAAAAGAATCTACCTTACTAATACTAATGTTCTTATGTAATCTTTGATTGCGGAAGTTAAGCCATGCGCCAGCAGCGTTGCTAACACCAAGATTGAAACAAGCTATGAGCTTGAAAGCCCAATAAAGAGAAGCAAGATTTTATGAAGAGTTGTGTTAAGGTGTGATGATATTTTGCCAATGAACCTTGTATATAAAACCATACAATTACACTAACTGTATCAATTCTTTGAATGATCAATGGATACACTTCATGCTGAGCCCCCTGATGTATGTCAACCAGATGATGTATTTTAATGCATTTTTAATCCCATTTCCTAAGTTTTTAGTGGTAGTTTTATATCATATATAATAAATATCGTGATAATACGGTTTGTTTTTATATATAGTAGATATAATAAAATCTCACTATTTTGACATATTTATAGGCTTATCGGCCTATTTTTATTATCGAAATTAAAGTGGTTTTTCTCGTTTTGTTTTATTCTGAGATACCACGCATGACGCCTTGGGTCGTGACATAAAGCTCGATGGATACGGAAAAATAATTATCGGAACAATTTTTATAAATTTCCGTTACATTCCCTTAAAAGTGACAAGATCCGGCGCAGACCGGAAGAAACCGGCGCACGCCGGAATATTTCACAGATTTGTCAAATATTTGGCAATTATTGGGAGAATATTGGCATTTATGGTGCACATGACAATTGCACATGCCAAGATTCCGGCTCAGGCCGGGAATTACCGTCTTAAACCGGGAAATGGGGCCCTTCAATTATTCTCCTTGTCTACTACTATTCATATTATGTATATATATATATATATATGAACGAAGGAAACAATAAGAAGGGGGAGCTGGGCCTTCATCTTCTCCATATTTCCTCTTGCAGGCACCATCACTTAAAAGGCTCTTAGAGCCGAAAATTAGTTACAATATTTAGCTATTTTCATCTCAAAATTAATTCTTTGAATGTTAACTCAACCGGTTGGGGTAGTTAATTGGATGAAGCTCAACACCAAGATCAGTCGGCTCCATGAATGCTTTACAAAGATGATTGAAGCTTTTCCTTTGAAATTCAACGGTTGTAATCGGTAACATTCTAGTTTTATTTTTGTTTTGATAATCTTATTGCTATGAATACTAATTTCAATGTATTAGTAATTGTAGTAATGAGTAGCTAAATTTGTAACTAGCCAATATGATGTTGTTGTGATAATTATTAATCTCTATTATGTTAATTGGAAATGTTAATTCATGTATTTCATAGTTTTTTGTGTTGTTGTTATCTTTTCCTATTTTCACTGTATTGCTTGTTGGTGTTGAATTGATCATCTAACACTAGCACACACACACACTTAGTTGAGACCGAACGGAGATATTAGGTGTGGGAGAAGGAATAGGAGAACCGGAAGGTAAAATTGGCCGTCTGACGGAACCCTCTTTCTTATCCGGGGAAAGATTATTTGTACTCGAGAACTTTATCATGTCAAATCATTAGGTTTAGGACTCTTAGACCAAGGAGGAGACATAGAACAATTTCGTGCACTCGTATGAGGGGAAATTGTTAGCTTAGGAGTGCACCGGTAACACACACTTGAACACTAAAGGAAGGTTGGTAGGTAGTTCAATGCATTGTCTTGGCTAGGCTTTTTATAATTTTATTACCCTTTGTAGTGGTAGATTTTAGATAAATTTACCTTATTGTTAATTTGCGACTTAGATCAAGATAATAATAGCTTTTTGGTGTTCAACCTCACAATCCTTGTGGGATACGACCTTGACCACTTACTAGACTACAATTGACCCGGTACACTGCCGGTAAGATTGGACACCTAGAAAGTCTCGATCAAGTTTTTGGCGCCGTTGCCGGGGATTGTGTAACGGTTGATACTTATACTAGCTCAAAATTCTTGAGAATAAGTCAAAACTTTTTCTAATCTTTTCTTTTTTTACTTTTTTGGTGCTTACCTCTTTGGTAAGTCACCAAGTGCTAGTAATTGTGTTTTTGTTGTTTCCTATCTTGTAGTTGATGAACTGTTCTCTACGTTGTAAGACCTTCCAATACTCATTACACCCCGGATATCAACACTTATATTAGGGATGGTTTGTTTGAGATAAAGGTTGGCCAAGCTCGTAGTGAATTGGATCTTGGTGAAGCATCTTCACAAGAGACATCACACCAAGAAGAGAAATGGGCGAGGTGCAAGAAATGCACAAGGATGGCATAACCACGAAAATGCCCTTTTGAACAAAATCCCTTAAATTCAAATGACTATCCTCCACCACCACCACAAGAACCATATCCACAAAGTCCACCACCTCCACTTGAACCACCTCCACCAATTCCTCCACCACCCTATGAACCATATCCATAAGATCCAACCCCAAATCCACCTTACCAATATAGACCGCTTTGTGAGCAAGCCACTCAAAGAAAAAACCATGTCCATAATCCAATTCAGCTACCTCACATTGATGCAAAAAAAATTTCAATCAAGTCTCATATGTTCGGTCTAGTGGAGAGTAGAGCTCAATTCCATGGAAAGATCCATGACGACCCGCATTCACATCTTTATAACTTTGAAGAAATATGCAATATGGGATTCCAAAATAATGCTTGTCAAGAATTTACCCGTCTTGCATTATTTCCTTTTTCATTGAAAGGTCAAGCAAGGGAATGGCTTATGTCACTTCCCCACCATCACTTGCAATCATGGGAGGATATACAAACCGAGTTTTTGAAGCAATACTTTCCACCGGGTAGATATTTGGAGTTGAAGGTAAGAGTTGCTAATTTCAAGCAAGATTTAATTGAATCTTTGGACAATGCTTGGGACCGTTTTAAGAAGCTTTTGAGGGCGTGTCCAAATCATGATTATACTTTAGAAATGCAAGTCCAACTATTTTGTAGAGGCTTGCATAAATTGTCAAGGAAAAAAATTGATTTGGCATGCCATGGATCACTTATGATGAGCACGGCCCAAGATGTTTATAAGGCCCTTGAAAAAGTGACAAGAAATGAGAAATTGTGGGATCCCGGCCCAAGTGAATTGGAAGTTGCCATTGGGGATGAGCACAATTCAAATAATAAAGAAATTTTGAGAGAAATGGCGGGGATAAACGAGAGGATGGATGAATTACAAGCGGGGAAAAGAGAGTTAAAGCGTAGAAAATGTGATGATGCGACATTGGTGTTTTTCATATCGAAGAAGTATCAAACTCTGATGTATCTACACAAGAAGAAATGAGTTTATTGAGACAATATCGGGATTTGAACAACACTCACACCAATGTTCTTGAACCACATCCTTTTTACCAACAAATTTCTACTCAACAAGCCCCTGTTCAACAAAGTTCTCAATCAATGCAGGATGTCTCCCATTTGAAAATTTTGATGGAAAACTTGATGGGAGTTGTGTCTACTCAAGCCGCCAATATGCAAACAATGATGACTTCTATTGGTATGATGTCTCAAGAGGTTGGTACTTTGAAAACATCTATGAGTGGGCACGAAATGAGAATGAGAACGATGGAAGCCTCAATAAGAGTTATTGAAGACCTTTTGACTAGGAAAGGCGAGAGAAATAATAGTAGACCCCCGGGTAGATTACCAAGCAACACCGAGAGAAACCCGATAGAAGTGCATGTTATTACTCGAAGTGGAAAGTCATATGGGCATAACGAGGGAAACAATGAGGTTGAAGAAGATTTGAATGACAAAAAGGAGGAAGAGTGGAGTGAAGAAGAGGAAGAAATTATTGATGATTTCTTGAAAAATGATGGCTATGTTGAGGTGGAGGAAGAAGAAGAACGGATAAAGGTTCCAAGGCTATTGAAAAATCCAAGATTGAGTGATTTGAGGACCTTGTTCAATGAGCATGTTGGAAAGGAATCAAGTTTGGAAGGGCCGGTTCAAACCGAACCTCATCCGGCTCAACCAAAACTCACCTCGGTTCAACCCGATAGGGCAGCACAACATCCAGAGCGGATTTTGAAGAAAAAGGTGCAGAATGATAACACATGGCGTCCTCCAAATGCACAAACATTCAAGGAAGCTTCACCATCTTCATCTAACGACAAGGGTAAGGGAGGTATACATTCTAACCCTACTTTAATTGATCTTGAGTCACTTCCCTATCCCCCGAGGGATGAAATTAAAAAGATGAAGTTGGATAAGAAGTATGCACGTTTTCTTGACACTTTTCGGCACTTAACCATTAATATCCCTTTCATCGAAGCACTCACTAATATGCCAGTGTATGGTAAGTTTCTTAAAGACATACTATCCAAAAAGAAACGGTTGGAAGAATATGAGACGGTGTGTCTAAGTAAGGAGTGTTCCGCCGTGCTTCAACACAAGCTTCCACCTAAACTTAAAGACCCCGGGAGTTTTACTATCCCATGTGAGATTGGGGAATTTTCGTTTCATAAGGCGCTATGTGATCTCGGTGCGAGCATAAACCTCATGTCCTACAATGATTTCATGAAACTTGGCATATGCAAGCTTAAGCGTACGGAGATGACTCTCCAACTTGCGGATAGATCCATAAAACGTCCAAAAGGAGTCATTGAGGATGTACTAGTGAAAGTTGATAAATTTTACTTCCTCGTCGATTTTGTTGTTATGGATATGGAGGTAGGGTACAATACACCCCTTATCCTCGGTAGACCATTTTTAGCAATGGTAGAAGCTGTAATCGATGTTTGTAAGGGAGAGCTTAGTTTAAGAGTGAATGATGAGCGCGTTGTCTTCAACATCTACAATTCTTTGAAATATCCATGCACTACACTAGAATCTTGTTCTTTTGTGGACACTTCGTGTCCCCTTGTTGTGGATCGTACTAACACGCAGGTAGTTGAAGAAGACGTGAGCGATAATGTGAAAGCTCACAAACCAAAAGCTCGAAAATCGAAGAAAGAGGTCAAGAATCGTTGGGATTGGTGGCATTCGTCTACATTATGTTGGAGACCGATTTTGATGAAAAGACGGATGTGGCGCGAGGATGACCCACCACGGTGCATTAAAGACCTAAGCAAGGAAAAGTCTAGCTATAGACTATAAATATAGTAAAATCACGGGTACTATCCTTCCTATTACGTACTCATTAAGTATTTATTTCCGGTTGGTTCGTGTACTTAATTGCTACGTGCTTTGGTGAGTAATTGTTAGAAGTATCCCCTTTTGTTTAATATATTAATTATTCATCATCATTTTGGTAGTTTAAGTCTGTCGAGCAAACGACGTTAAACAAAAGCGCTACCGGGAGGCAGCCCGTAAAAATGTTAAATATAATAATTACTCATACTTTGAATGATACTATCCTCATACTTGGGATGATACTTTGCTAATAACCGGATTGATTTTCATTTTGTTTCACCAAGTCTCGGGATGAATGTTTGAATGTCATTAAAGCGGGGAGCGATTAGGTGGTTATCCGAAAATCACGATGGAAAGCAGAGAAAATTCAAATGCATCATTTCTTGGACTAAGGTTGATAGAGCGATTTGAAATAACCCTTGAGGATTTGGCTATAAAAGACTCGGTGTTTAGCTACCTTTTGTTACTACTGTTTGTCACACTCACACACTTTTATTTCATTTGCACACACAACGGTCATAACTTTGACCCACCCACCCACCCTTTTTATCATCCCGGTATTTGTTTTGACTTGTTTTAGTGCCCCATTGCTTTTCCAACAACTTATTTACACTAACTTTACATTGGGGACAATGTAAGTTCGTAAGTGGGGAGTGGAGTCGTGGTTGGTCTAGCAATGACATTAATGCTTATTTTGTATCAATAAATCCCTTAGTTTTCGAAAGAAAAAAATTCGAGCATTATTTAGTTGATTAAAATAAACTGTACAACGCATATATTTCATGGATTTGAAGATGTAATGATCAATTTGGATGTATATAACCAACGTGAACCGTAAGTGCATTTTAACCCCAAATCTATTTGTGTAACATGAATTCCTTGTGTACGTATAGTTTCAATCTTTTGTTAACATGCAACTTTTGTATGATATCATGTAAGCACGCTTCCATAGAAACTAGAACTTAGGCTTGATATCCTTTCGAGGCAAAATAGAAAGGTGTTTGGAATCGAAGTTAGGGATGACGGTCATGGCGTCTCTTTGACCTACCACGACCAAATAAGCTAAAGCCGAACATTTGACCATCGTAGCCCTACTCGGCCTTGATAGAATGGTCGACCACCATTCTCTTTATATTTGTTTTGTTACTTAGTCGAAACCTACCCTTGAGCTTTAATTATGGTCACATTCCCTTCATTTAACCCTACTAGTGGACTTAGTCTTTTGTTGGACCACATTTGCTAAAACGAGTGTGGGGTGGGGGAAATGATGTTTCTAGTTGGGTTGATGTTTCTTGGTTTTGAGCTATAAGGAGAGGAAGAGCTTGGTGTTGAGCTTGGTGCTCGGTTTTTGGGCCAGCTAAAAAAAATAAAAACAGAAAAAAAAGGTTCAAAATAATTTGAGAAGTTCCCAATGAATAAAAGTTTGGATGTATATAGAAATATGGGGTTGGAATCAAAGTGATGAGTTCAAGTTAATTTTTAAGATGTTAGGATAGTTAGATAGGTGCTAATGTATTCAATCTCACCTCATGACGCTTAAAACATAGTCGAGTTTGGCAATGAGTTCGAATATGTTAGTATCCTATGGTTCTCAAAGTGTTGAAAGTAATCAAAAAGGAGTTTGGATGGTTTGTATGGTAGAGATGAGGTGGTACATGAATTGATTATGTTCACTCGTACTTCTTTTTCTCCAGTTCCCAAAATATCCTTTTCGATTAACCGAAATTACCCTGGCCTAACGTTATAACCCTTCAAGTCCTACCCGATCTAACTTCTTGACTCCAAATGCCTCGATTAGTGGAGATTGGTATCATTCTTAAGCCTATGGTTTGTATTTTACAAGTATTGCCTTCATGATATCATAATTAATTGCTTGATAATAATTTTAAGAGACTGTTCATACACACACTCTGTTATACACTTATATTAAGGTTAACGCCTGGTTGTAATTCTAATGGTTGCAACATCTGGTTGTCCCTTACATCTTATATCTTCATGAATTTGTCCTCATTCAATTTTTATCGCTTGTTTTGCTTAGAGGACGACCAAAATTTAAGTGGGAGTGGTTGATGTATGTCAACCGGATGATGTATTTTAATGCATTTTTAATCCCATTTCCTAAGTTTTTAGTGATAGTTTTATATCATATATAATAAATATCGTGATAATACGGTTTGTTTTTATATATAGTAGATATAATAAAATCCCACTATTTTGACATATTTATAGGCTTATCGGCCTATTTTTATTATCGAAATTACCCGTGGTTTTTTCGTTTTGTTTTATTCTGAATACCACGTGGTGGCCTTGCAGGGTCGTGACATAAAGCTCGATGGATACGGAAAAATAATTATCGAAACAATTTTTATAAATTTCCGTTACATTCCTTAAAAGTGACAAGATCCGTGTGAGGCCAGGAAGAAGCCGGCGACGCGGAATATATCATGATTTGTCAAATATTTGGCAATTATTGGGAGAATATTGGCATTTATGGTGCACATGACAATTGCACATGCCAAGATTCCGGCTCAGGCCGGGAATTACCGGCTTAAACCGGGAAATGGGGCCCTTCAATTATTCTCCTTGTCTACTACTATTCATATTATGTATATATATATATGAACGAAGGAAACAAGAAGAAAAGGGGAGCTGGGCCTTCATCTTCTCCATATTTCTTCTTGCAGGCACCATCACTTAAAAGGCTCTTAGAGCCGAAAATTAGTTACAATATTTAGCTATTTTCATCTCAAAATTAATTCTTTGAATGTTAACTCAACCGGTTGGGGTAGTTAATTGGATGAAGCTCAACACCAAGATCAGTCGGCTCCATGAATGCTCTACAAAGATGATTGAAGCTTTTCCTTTGAAATTCAACGGTTGTAATCGGTAACATTCTAGTTTTATTTTTGTTTTGATAATCTTATTGCTATGAATACTAATTTCAATGTATTAGTAATTGTAGTAATGAGTAGCTAAATTTGTAACTAGCCAATATGATGTTGTTGTGATAATTATTAATCTCTATTATGTTAATTGGAAATGTTAATTCATGTATTTCATAGTTTTTTGTGTTGTTGTTATCTTTTCCTATTTTCACTGTATTGCTTGTTGGTGTTGAATTGATCATCTAACACTAGCACACACACACACTTAGTTGAGACCGAACGGAGATATTAGGTGTGGGAGAAGGAATAGGAGAACCAGGAAGGTAAAATTGGCCGTCTGACGGAACCTCTTTCTTATCCAGGAAAGATTATTTGTACTCAAGAACTTTATCATGTCAAATCATTAGGTTTAGGACTCTTAGACCAGGAGGAGGAGACATAGAACAAATTTCGTGCACTTTCATTATGAGGAAATTGTTAGAGCAGGAAGTGCACGGTAACACACACTTGAACACTAAAGGAAGGTTGATAGGTAGTTCATTCCCAAAGTGCTAGTAGAGTTATACTTGATCAATGCATTGTCTTGGCTAGGCTTTTTATAATTTTATTACCCTTTGTAGTGGTAGATTTTAGATAAATTTACCTTATTGTTAATTTGCGACTTAGATCAAGATAATAATAGCTTTTTGGTGTTCAACCTCACAATCCTTGTGGGATACGACCTTGACCACTTACTAGACTACAATTGACCCGGTACACTGCCGGTAAGATTGGACACCTAGAAAGTCTCGATCACCCGCCGTGCCTTGTACGGCGTTTGCATCTACTAGTCTTATTAGAAATGGAAAACGACTTCACAAACCGGGGTTTTTAAGAAAAAATAAAAGAGTAGCCTCAATAAATAAATAAAATAAAAAATAAAAAAGAGAGAGAAAATTTTCCTTTAAAAAAGAGAGAGAAGAGAATATAGACAAAATCTTATTAGAAACAAAAAACGACCTCACAAACCGGGGGCTTTAAGAAAAAACAAAAGAGAGAAAAATTTCCAAAAAAAAATATGATTTTCTCAAGTATAGATGAATACTGGCAAGAGTTTACACCAACCTTCAGGTCATAAGTTGATATGGACTTATGATAGGATAACTCTAATAGTTAATTTGATTGATGACTAAGGAACGACATATGTTAATTTAACATTACAAGATCCAAGACTTTTGAAATGTAGAAGAGATTTCTAATGTAAGACGAAAGGCCACCATGTCTGAAGAGTTTTTAACGAGATCAAATAAGTGAGTATTCGAATACTCAGTTTAAGGAATGATGGCGTATAATGCAATGGATTAATATTCAAGAACCCCATAGCTAGTGAAATTGTTAAGCTATAAGAGGAGGCCGTATAATGCTCAAGATGGCTAAGTGTAGTTGGTGAAGTGTTTTTTTTCATCACATGACTTGATTTTAGGATATGCGATACAAGTGATGGTTTAAATTTTAAATGTAGGCACCATATAAGTCTATCCAAAATGACACTACTAGAGTTGTGGCTAAGGGAGTAAAGTTAGCTTACCCTACTTTCGTAGGTAGCAGGGTCCAACACTTGTTCTAATTAGGACTAGCCTGATTTATTGAATGTTACCTTCAAAATGTGATTGTCCATTAGATATCTTATTAGAACCATAATAGTTTGATTATATAATTCTCAAAACATAAAGCTGATAAGCGTCGACTACTATTGTCGATTCGAAGAATGATCATATGACACCTTTGAACCTCAAAGTAAATTAGTTACGAGGAGTTATTATATGATTTGATCAGACTTCATCCAACAATAGTTGGATGGAAAACGCTTATAAAACCACCATGCCAGATCATAATGTCGGATCACCTAAGTGTAGTGAGAATATGGCTAGACCATTAATCCGCCGGCATTGAGACAACAAATCAACAAGTGTTGTTGACCGCATAGGATGAAGAATGACCATATTCTTTTAGAGAAATGATGGATTATTCTGATAAAGAGAGGTGGCTAGAATCAATAAGCTAAGAAAATGAGCTCAAATATTCTGTTTTATCTGAACCCTATGGATTGTCCTAAGGGTAATGTACCCAAGGAAGGAGAATAATTCTACACGATATAAAAGAGAGAATGATAGGAAATTGGAGACTTTCAAAGCGAGACTTCTAGCATAAGGGTCATACCCAAAAAGAAGGAGTCGACCCTGAGAAGAATTTATCTCTAGTAGCCTTGCTTAAATCCATCAGTATTCTTTGGATGTCAAAGAGAGCTCTTATGAAAGCCTATCTTGATAAAAAAAAAATATTTATGTGTAGCAACCAAAGTGGTTTATTGAACCTAGCCAAAAGTAGAAAGTCTGCAAGTCGCTAGATCCTTTTTATGGATCAATGCAAACCTCTAGGTCTTGAAACCATAGACCTGATATGATCTAGTCTAATGGATTTAAACGATATATTGATGATGAAACGTGTGTTGACAAGTAGAATAATGGTGGAAATATGGTGTTGAAGTGTTGTTAGCAATGCATACATTAAGAATGATGCATGAATGTTTTACAGAGTTAGATATTGACTAACCAAACTATTTTAAATGACTGATTTGGAAATATGAATTTTAGGTTTGAAATTCAAGTTGTTCGAGTTCATTAGAATGAGTTGTTGGTGCTATCTCAATAATCTTATACCGATGAAATAGAAAAGCATTATTGAACGCAAGATTCCACGACATGTCTCTTACCAACTTGACATGAAATGGTTATATGCAAATGTCGGTATATGACATAGCGGACAAGGGATGAGTACTCTTTTTGTAATAATTAGTCAGGTCATTACAATTATATCTATGATTTGATTACTGGATACACACTAAAGAACATTTTCAAGTATCTTTATAAAACCTATATTATTACTGTAATCATACACAAGTTGGGATCTCATAAGTAGGAGCACACTATTGTTCAAAGGTGCAAATAATATAATGATCACAATATCTGTGAATGATACAAAACTTTGAGATATCAGGTGAGTGACAATGGATCCAGGGCAACATTAAATAACGTTCAGGCATAAGGAATCCCACACACTGAGTACAACTGTAGTATCAACTCACCCTTACGCACTATTACTATGTGAAAAAATTGTTTTTGAAAAAAATGGTCACATCATGTCCATCCACTTGATACAACGCGGTTGTACCTTAAAATTTTCTGTATAGTGTTTGAATCAATCCGTATGGAAAAAGCCGCCATATACTCCTCTTTCTGCTTCAACTTCAGCTTCCTTCGTATAAAAAGCTCGTTCTTCATCATTAAAGACCGGATAATTGTATATGTGTTGACATCTGGATCATCGTGTCTGCACATGTGGAGACACTAGGTAAAAATCTCCCGCACCCGATTAGTAGTTGTCAGACGGAATTGACAGAGTCTCCATCACTGCTTTCACTATCAGAGCTGCTGCTGCTCCCACTTCCACTGCCACTTCCGCTCCCACTGCTGTCACTCCCACTGCTGTCGCTAGAGCTTGAAGTTTCTTGCTTCTTTTCCTCTGCATGCACTTGTGCTCTAAGGGCTTCAGCGGCACTGGGACCCGTGGTTGCTTCATCGTCGCTAGCATCCACATCAGCTATCTCATCATCTGTATCATTTTGATGTGGTATGTTGATATCGATTCCTGTTGTGTGGAACTCTTTAACCTCATTACTACGTTCATTGACTGCAGCATCATCATTGTCGTCGTTCAATATATCCAATTGTTCCTCAAGATCATCAAACTTGTCTGGTGAATCGTTTGATGTGTTTTCAGGTATGAATGGTAGTTGCTCAACCGTCTTCTCGTTTTGGGGTTTTTTATCTGGAGGAAAGGCAAAACTAGTTAGTCCCTTGTAATAATAACAGAAGTCACAAACAAAAGTTCAACACAATACTCAAGAACATAGAAAAACGTCCAGGAGGAATACAGTATATGGCTTTCATATCCCCTTTTACTATTATTGGTTATTTGGATGTCAAAGCTAGTTAGATCAGAAAACATAAGCTTATTGTTCTTCTAAAGCATCATGTGCTTAAAATCTGGTCAATAGATAGTAAAGCTACACACTCAACAGCTATAGAAGTATTTTCATTTTTCACCATTCAAAGTAAAGAATCTAAGTTGCTTAAAATTTATCTTCCATTAGTGATTGGACATTTGACATGATATTCTAATACCTGAGTGACAAAGAAGCAAGCGAAATTATCTAACAGAATAAGAATTGAAATTTCAAATTACAACTTGATTTTGTTTTTGTCGGTACAAGAGTATGGCAGCAACCACCAATAACTTGGGATGGATAAAGAGAGGGAACAGTATATCAAACACATTGTCAAAGACCTGCAAAATATTAGTGAATATTGCACAAGAAAGTGAGCATACCAGAAGCCTTGAAGTCCCCGATTTCGATCCTTTCAACCTCACCCTGCACGTGGAGCAGAGTTTTTAGATTCATGTCACGAGGAAGCATTCTTAACAAACACTAGTCTATCTTACTACCATCAAATTCATTGCTGCAACAGCCAGTAAAATAGCAATATTACATGGCTTAAAATCGAATAGTTCTACTCCAATCAGATACCATATATGCCCCTATTAAATGGTATAATTTCAAACTACAATTCATCCCAACAGTTTTAGATTTTAGGTTAGATGATATGGATATCAAAGCAAGAGCGTTTAAGATCAAACCTAGTCGTTTCCCGTACATATGTAGTATTGAAAGGGCTGCATTTCTATCGCTACTAGCCGCCAATGGCAATAAATCAATGTCAACAGTAAAATAACACAAAAACAGATATAGATCACAAAGGAAACACCATGGGATTTCAGCATCTGATATGATATCATGTGATTCTGTTTGGGAAAGACCATAAAGGCTTGGACTTCTAGTAAAGTAAACGTTTCTAACATGTCCACTCAAATCAAGGACCTTCAAATTCAATGCACGGCACGCATAAGTAGGTGTGAGCCACGATTAATGTAAGCTGTACTACCCTCAACGACTCACTATACTACGTTAACTCATCTATACTTTTCTAGTATCAAAAGGCCAAGGTAGTTCCTTTGATTCTAACAAACATGAAATCAGCCCCTCTTAAGAACACATACAAAATCATAAGAAACATAAAAACCATAGCTTATTCAAAACATGAGAGCCTACTATCTTTCATATAATATAATAAAAAGAAACAGCAAAGCTTTTAACAGAGAAAGCAACTTACAGGGCCAGCCAGGAATCCATTTTTATTAGGAGTCTGAAATTTGCTCCCTTTTTCAAGATGAGGCGAACCAGATTCAGAAGCAGCTCCAGCCCAACCAGATGAGCCACCAGAAACAGCAGAAGCAGGCGCGGCTGCAGCAGAAGCGGATTCCCCAGGCTGCCAGACACGCTTGAGTCGCTTCACCGCCCGGTGAAGCCGTTCAAGACGAAACGATTCACCGTCAAAAAGCAATACGGCATCGTTCTCTTTGTAATCGTCGCTGCTTGTCCCTTCAAACACCGTTTTGGGTTTCCCAGGGATATTACTATGGAATTCAACAGTAACCTTATTGTCTTTGGTCTTATTCAACGTCCCAGGTTGATTCTTATCAATCGATGCCGGCTTAAATTCATCTGAAAATTAAGAGAACCCAATGAAACAATTACACACCACCGATTTCGAGAAGCAAAAGTATCCAAAAACAATGATTTAGAGAAAAAAAAAATTTGAATCTTACAACGTAAAGTGCAGAACTTTGATGAAGGCGGGTCGTCCTTGAAGGATGAACCTAAAGATAGATTATACCAGCGATCGGGCTGCGGCGCCGTGCTGGGCTCGATTTTGTTGTTGTTGTTGATATTGGCCATCTTCTTCAATAAATATTTCTACTACTACTACTTCGATCTCATTTGATGATCTTTAGAATAATGGCGTATTGGTTCCCCCTCCCCCCAGTTGAGTGGAGTTTGTGACCCCTTTTTATATCCACTTTATTTACTTCGCCTATAAACCAACTATTTCTTCTTGCCCCCATCATATTTATTTATTTATTTTTGTTGTTGAGAATTTGCCCTATGATTTTTTTTTTTTTTTTTTGAGGGGACCCTATCATATTGAGTCCACCAAAATTCTATTAGTGAAATTATATATATTTTAGGGGTTCTATCAAGACACCTTTATTTCTTTATTGACATCCTATCGCTTCTCGGCGATTATAAAAATTCTTGACGTCGGTGATTTTTATAAATGGATCGTCGATGACACATGGCGTTCGCTTGTGTGAACACCAGCGGCGGCGTTGGTGTTCAATGAGAACACCAAATATTAACCGACGTTCACTATATAATAAATGTTAAAACTTAGATCGTCGATCGCGATTTTTTTTGGTATTCGCTTGTCAGACACCAACATCGATGGCGGTGTTCAACAAAACGCCGGTATCACCGAAACGTTTTTTTAAGTCTAAAAATAATCGATAAATGAATGTCGGTAGTAATTTGGGATGTCTGAAAGCGAGTTTATGTATTATATACCGTCAACATTATTAACTCTAATATTAAAATTTATGAAAAAAATCAGGCAAAGCTACCGACACCATCATTCAATATAACAATAAAACACAAAATGAATTACGATTGATTATCATGTATAAAACTTATTGATCATTTTAATCATGATATAAGACGCGTGATAATGAATGATATAAAATCGATTGTGTAATTGTGGCTAAATAGTAACGGCAATAACATTACCCAAAAAAATTCAATGTCTTGTTCCTTCTGACAAGACGGGAGGAAAAAAAAACATCAAAAGCACCGAGAAACACATAAAAAAAAAACAGCAATCGCTACTACTTGGCGTCAGTGTCTTGCTATGACGGTGTCTTGTGGCTGATGATCTTGCGTTGATCATCTTGAGATCACAGATGATCATCACAGATCTGCATGTGATCAACGATGAAGATCACCGTTATAAGACACTTGATAATAAGATAAAGACCACTCTAAAAAAAAATATTGTTATCTGCATGTCTAAAAACGCTGCCATGAATCAACGACTCGACGCCCTCGATTAACGTATATCAAAATTATTGACGTGGCAAAGGGAATTCGTGTAAAATGCCAAGAGCTTTTGGTCTTCGCACATAAAAATAGTGCCAAAGTCACTGTACGACTTCTCTCATGCTGTGACATATGATCAACTTCACCTAAAAATGTGCATTGTTTCCCGCGTCACATCCCTTATGTCATAGCACATGATTAATCCTTTGACCTTATACAATTACTGTCCTAGGTAAGACATCACGTGCAACTGGATCGCCATGAATCCACCTGATAAGCGCAACCAAGGCGGGCGAGGAATTATGTCGGAAATTTAGAATAATTTTTTTCATCATAGTTGTTTTGTACCGATTTTTTTCAAAACACTGACGAAAGAAAAAATTCTGAAAAACACCCGATAGATAACATTTTATAAAAGTTATGAAAAAAAGCGATAAAATAGAATTTGGATACAATACGTATACTACTACCCGATTTCATCATTCAAAACTTGTTTTTCATTTAAAATGTCAGCATTACTGAATACTAAATCTCGAATCACTTCAATTGCACTCTACGATGTTTCGGAAATTGAATTCATCAATAACGGAATCAACATCAAGATTTTGAGAGAAGTCTCTTTCAATATAAACCGTCATGGAATCCGCAAGGAACTCTTCGTCCATTTTACTACTACGGAGAATGGATTTAACATACTTCATAGTTGAAAATGCCCTCTCTGTGGTTGCCGTTGAGACCGGGAGAGTTAAGATGAGACGAATCAACTTATCAATCAAAAAGTATATTTGAGATTTGTTTGTCTCAACTAATTTACGACACAAATACGAAATGGTGGACAAACTTTGAAACATTGGATGTTGAATGACATCATACTCATAATGTGCCAATTGCGATTTAAGTTGATGCATATCTTGGCAAGTGAAGTCGTTGGGATAAAAGTCTTTTGCAAGGGTGCATATATTCTCAATGTTGAAGGACTTGAAATCATCCTTTGGATCCAAAGATGCACTTAGTTTGAGGAGCTCAACTGCTTCATCACTAAATCTGTCGTTTAACTCCTGCAACTGAAAATCAATTGCATTGTTAAATATGTCAAAATGGTAGTAATGCTCAACCGTGATATTGCCTCTTTGTTGACATGAGCGACCCGATAGCATCTACATGGCGAGAACTCATATGCGGAATGGGAAAATTATTTTCTATGCAAACTTTTATCACACCCTCCATCAACGTATCGAAACCTTGATACTTAGCGACCAAGAAGTTTCTTGGTAGATGAGACAACATCCATGGCACTCAAGATATCAACATTTTTCTCTGCAAGGCTTTAGAAAGTAACTCGGTTATTGCCATGATTTTTTTTTCCTAAGGTGAAATTTTGAACTAGTTGGAGCTCTTGAAGGTGGAATTTATTATTGCTATATACCTAATTAAAAAAAAAAGTGCAGGTGGGCTTAGCCCACCCGAGTCCACATGTAAGTCCATGCCACAACCCAAGAAGCGGCTAACACTCGCAACCACAGTGGAATATGCTCACCCGCAGAAGCCAATTCCAACATACCCGATTTTGTTAGCTCTTGTCGAAGTGATTCATACTTACTGTCAGGTAGAAGATTTTGATGATCTTATTGGAGAAGAATGTGAAGATAGTAATGCTCCTGAAGAAAATGTTAATGAATCTTCTAAATATGTTGAAAAATGGGAATGTTGATTCTTGATAACATCTACTTCAAATTTCCAAGATCTAATTTTACATGCGGTGACACGAATTTTACAACTTGGTTGTATAAAGGTGATTAATCATGACGCATCGTCCACCCATCCCGAAAGCTGCCATTCAAATAAGGATGTACTAGATGGTTCATATGTGACGGTTTAGTTGTTGTATTTATGGTGGAAATTAAGGGAGGTTATTGTGTGGTATTTCAAATTCATCTCAAATTCTCCCACCACACGAAAACTTTCCGAAAATTAAATATCATGACACAATTTTTCATGATTTTAGATTTGATGTTGGTTATCTAACGTGCGTTATGATGCGAAATACTTTAAGTCCTCTTCCTTTTATGATGCCAAACTCGGATTGAATGCCTCATTTACGTGGCGTAGCATTCATGCAGGCAAAGAGACCCTTCTAAAGGACATTCGTTGGAATGTGGGAACCGGCACTAGAATCAAAGTCTATGACGACCCTTGGATTGATTGTCCATCAATGCGCAACAGACCCATTTTCAGAGACACTTTACCGAGAGATATCACTGTTCAAGATCTTTTTATACCGGAGAAAAGGGAATGGAATTCACCGTTGATTTTGTCCTCCTTTCTTCCACATGAAGCAGCCGCGATTCTTTCACTGCCATTGCCACCACATGCCATTGAAGATAAATTATTCTGGCCACACACCCCTAATGGCTTATACACCGTTAAATCGGGCTACCGGAGGATATGTTTCCAAAAACATTTTGGGAACTCTTTATCTTCCGAACCTTCTAGCTCTAAACCGAACAACTTTTGGAACCGGCTTTCGGGCTTAAAAGTGTCCCCCCGCGTGATTCATTTCCTTTGGCGTTGTGCACAAAATTGTCTCCCCACGGCTGAAAATTTGGCAATTCGTAAGGTATGTCCCAGCCTTTGTTCTTTATGTGAAAATGCCCGAGAGGACCTCGCCCATTGCTTAATCCATTGTGGACATTCCCAACTCAACTTGGAGTAGAGTCGCCGAAAGCAAAGCTTGGGGTGACCTCAAGCTTCAAAGTTTCCACGACATTTTTGATTACCTTATAAGCTTGGAGGATGAACATATATGTTCTCGGATTTGTTGCCTCTTCTGGATAATTTGGAAAGCCCGCTGCGATTGGATCTTTGACGGTAAGGGAGTAAACATTGCCTCTCTCATTTCACACGCTTTCTCTATGAGTGATGATTTTTGGAAATATGGAGCCTCTCTCCCCAAATGTGTCATAAACCACCTGAATGGAACCAAGTGTGGACACCACCCCAGTCCGGTTGTTTTAAAATAAATGTGGATGCATCGATTCGGAACAACTCATGCTCCGTTGGTGGCATTATCCGTGACTCTCACGGTCAAGTCCTTCACTCGTATTCCTTTTTTATTGACTCGGCTTTGAAAGCTATTTCTAGTGAGGCTTACGCTTTTTACCACGGCATTGCCTTTGCTTTGGGTTACGGTTACCACAACATTATCGTTGAAGGGGACTGCTTAAACGTTGTGCAGAAGCTTATTAAAGCGGAAGAAGACTTATCGGCTGTAGGGAATATAATTTCTGCATGCATCTCTTTTGTCCTTTTATTCGATCGTGTTGATTTCTCTAAAGGCACTACGCTTTTTACTTTCGGCAACTTTTACTTAATTGTTTTTTTTTACTTACACACAACAACTTACTTCACACACCACATAAAAAAATACATAACTACAATTTAGTTCCTATATTTTTTCTTAATTTTGTTTACTTCCATAATTATTGTAAATACAAATTTTCACCCTCCTAATCTCTAACCAAAACTCTAATTATTCCCACCTTCAAGCCGCCTCCCTTTGAAAAACAGCCACCATCATTTTTCCTCGTGACCCCCTTCCTCCTCCCCACCACCCCAACTTTTACTATCCACTTCCTTCACCACCATTTTCCTCCTCTCCAACCGCGCCCAACTTTCCATTTGTAAATAAAACTCCTTTCCCTTGCCAAAATCAGCTCCACCTTCTCCGCCCATGTTGCAAATCGCGTCTCCTCCCTTTCTCTCTCTTACGTCAATCGCGCGCCTCCTCCCCCCACCTGTAAATCTTCGCTTCCCCGCCACTCTTGACACTGCAAATCGCAAAATGATGATGGTAAGAAAATGATGGTGGTGGGTTGATGGTTGATGATGGTGGCGGGTTGATGGTGGTTGGTGGTGGGAAGAAGATGGTGATATTTGGTTGTTGGAGGGCTGGTGGCCGGGAAGAAGGTGGTGGTGGCTACTGGAAATGGGGCGCTGAGAGCATCAGGATTTTTTTTCATCGGAAAAATTAGGTTTGTGATATGTGATGTAATTACTTATTGTTTTTTTTTAAGTATTGGACTAATAAAACGTTTTAGAAAATGGTGGTGTAAAAATTACTATTTCATTTTTGTGGTGTTTGAAGTAATAAGATAATAGAAATATTTGTGGGTCCAAAGTAATAAACCGTGGTGTCGGAAGAGAAATAATGTCAAAATTTGAAAGTGTGGTGTCTTTAGAACCCAAAAAAATTTCTTCATGAGAAGAAGAACTACACTCTCTTGAATAGATCACAAAAATACACATCATAATGGACTTAGTTGCACAATTCCTTCAATAAGATCAATAATGTCTACCAATATTTGTCAGTATCGCTAATATTGCTTGAAGATTCACATTATGTGTCTCACACCGTGTAAATCAACTAAAATCTTAAATCGAATTTTCTAACCAATCCGAGTCTGAAAAACACAAGTCGAGTACATGGTGGGACCAATCTTGTACAAATTAAGACCGTCGTCACTCATCCATACATTATTGTATTTCTTCAAATACATTTTACTCAACATACACCATTCAATATAGCAATTCATCCAACAACGTATTGGTTCGATGATATTTACGACCCTTAACCTGGAGGTTTAGGTTGAGTCTTAGTGGAAATAAAAAGTGTGCGTTCTCATATTTCGTATCATCAAAACAAAAATAAAATAAAATATTGCAATTCACATTTATCATGAAATTTATCATTTGATAAGTATCGTTCAACCATTAAATTGTTAGTATACATAATAAATCTCAAATAGAATTCACTTCATATAATAATAGTGTGGTGGCGTGATGAAATAGACTTATGACACCTAGAAAAATATTTCTCACTGGGGCATCGCCGCATCGGCATAAATTCAAACATAAAATGAGAACCTCAATAGTGTTTTTTTTACATTTTTTTTATCAACAAAACTATACCGATTTCTGAATTTCAGTGGGGCACTGACCTCTCCTCTCACCATGTCGGTCCACCCCTGCATGACATATCAATACGCATACTTGAAAATTAAGAAACATAATAAAAGGACACATAATAAATTGAGAACTCATAAAATATTTGAGAACCTATCTTTTACAAATATCTACTTTACACCTTCGGTTCGATTTTCTTTTAATGCAGTAGAACCTTTCTTGGTTAATTTTTGTTGGTTTGTTTGTAATTAAATAATCAAATAATGTTAGATATGAATAAGCGAGTAAAGTGAACAAAATAATAGTTTTAGATGATTAATTGAGCATTTAACATTCGGATGTTCTAAATAAAACATTCTTTACGGTTTAAGATTGAATATTAGGGTTCTATTGTGTATATACTTATATGCCATTTTATGGACTTGCAAACAACGCGATTCAGGGTTGTGTATCTCCTATGACTTATTTGAAAGGCGAGATGCAATGCCATCTTGAAAGGAAGATATTTACATCTCCAAGGTAACAAACCAAGCAGCAAGCTTATGAATAAGCGAGTAAAGTGAACAAAATAATAGTTTTAGATGATTAATTGAGCATTTAACATTCGGATGTTCTAAATAAAACATTCTTTACGGTTTAAGATTGAATATTAGGGTTCTATTGTGTATATACTTATGCCATTTTTATGGACTTGCAAGCAACGCGATTCGGGTTATGTATCTCCTATGACTTATTTGAAAGGCGAGATGCAATGCCATCTTGAAAAGGAAGATATTTACATCTCCAAGGTAACAAAGCGAAGCAGCAAGCTTAGCCAAAGAAGTTATGGTGTATAACAGCATGTCACATGACTTCTCATGCATGGTAAAAGTCAATTTTGATACCAGCAGGTTGGATAATAAATTATCGGGGTGTCTTGGTGCTAGAGTCAGGAGTTGTCATCATTGAATTTTTAAGGAGGTGTCTACTTTAGATCCAACGTCTCGAATCACCCATTGAGGATCTGTCTGAGTTAGGAGGAATTACGAAGGCGGTGAAGAGGTCCTTCCTATGTTTAGCTCCATTTTTTTTTGTAAAAGATTAAGAAATATACCCGCATATCTGTTAGTTAGAAAATGTTTTCTTTGCTTTCTTTTAAGGTTTGGGAGCACGATTGAAAAATATATTGGTTTTAAAAAAGAAGAAGTTAAATATGAAATAATGTAGATTATAAATTTTACTTACTATATATTATTTATTTTAAGGGGATAAATTATTTTTTTCCCATTTTTTAATAGATTAATTAAGTAAAAAAACAAAGTCAATTCCGTTCTCAATTCTGAATAACCTTAGGATAGATATCAATCACACACAAAACAAAACAAAACAAAACAAAAAAACAAAAAAACTGTTGCCGCCTTATGTCACCTTCAAATACGAAGGCTCTGCCAAACCCTAGTTACAGTTTCATCTAGACTCTTGCGTCGGGCGAGTTGTATCTTCTTCAGCTTTTCAGGTTGAGCTTGAACGATCGGTAAGTCCGTATCATATACGAGTGTACGATTGTCCCATCGATTAATCCTGATTCACATCGTTTGCGAACTTTGTTTTTTTTTTTTACCTCCCTGGGATAGGTCCTTTTGAGAAATTTTTATGAGTTATTAGCTGGCATTATTTGATTTAGGTCTGTTTATCTTGAAATTTGAATTGGTTTTGATATGTGGATTCCACTAAGCTGAATTATTGCAGAAATTGGTTGTCAATGCTATTAAGCTTGTTGTAAGTCATATTGGTCATTGGTTTGGGACTGGGTGGTGTTAGAACTTGACGTTTCTGAGTGTTTTTTCCTTACAAGTTGTTTGCTTCTAGGATATCAGTGTTCCATTGTTTTAATGGTTTATGTTTACGTTGGCATTTATGTGTGTATGTATAGAGGATAGAGTGCTTAATTTCTTCCTTCTTTTGCTGTTGTGTGGGTGGTGAAGTTTGGTGGATCGAATGATACTGCTAAGGCGTTTCCATGAGATTGTGTTCAGGGTGTGCCTGCGGGCTCTGCGTCCTGAAGTTTGGTCTTTTATTTTTTGTGTTTATAAATCTTCCGTTGACTTTTGTTGGATTGTGGAAGGTTATCATTACTTCAAATTTGGCAAACTTCCGTTTTTGTGATTACGTGTCTTGCATGTATGTAGGGATTTAATGTACACGTATTCAGTTGAGACTTGCATTCTAATTAGTCATTTCAGATTGTCTTGTGAGATTATCATGTTGTCTAATATTTGGTAAACAAAATTCGGATTGGAGGGATTGTAGTTCACTCTTTTGTGTTTTTGTTTTTTCTTGTGTGGGGGTGAGAGTTGAACTTGCATTTAATATTAGAAGAATATTTTTATATCACACATACACTTGTTCAATCATTAAAGGGAATTGAAGTAGAAAATCTCCCCAAGGGTTCCAGATCTTCGATTTGTGCTTGCTATACACAATTTTCAAATTATTTTTTGTCCATTTGTTCGACTAGCATCCATATCGTCGGAGCCTCTCAATTGAAGGAACACTAAACCCCATTTTAAAAATCTATTTTACCCTTCTTGCATTCGCCCAGACGGTGGTTACCAGGATTGGTCAGCTTACTTTACTGTCCATTCCTGTTTATAGTCTAATTTGGTGGTGATGCCAATTTCAGCCTTTTACATGAAGGAATTTTATAAGCAGACACCTGAGAATATAAAAGGCCTTTCATATGCTTGTTGCTGAAATTAATTATGAGAATGTCATGACATAACGTCTGTGTAATTAAACAGAATAAGACATACGGATAGATGTGCATTGCAGTTAGTCCACTTTACCAGGATTCTCTTTTCTAAAGTTATCGATAAGCATGCTAAGTTTTGTGACTCATTAGTGTATGAATTTTGCCTTTTTCTGCTTCTATTATGTAATATTGAGAAGTGATATTATAGCAGTAAGTGAGCAAGCAACGATATTGTAGCAGTAAATGAGCTACTACTGCAACTTTTACACATAACATTAATTGTGGTGTGAATAGTAATTATTTCCTGATCTTTCTTGCTGTATACTTAGCTCTTTGGTTGACCTCAATTTGTTTTTCGTTTTCCATACTGTTGAGAATTTTACATGTTGTTCTGGATATGCCTTGTTGAAAACTCCCTCTACACTGAATGGTTCTATTTCTGCAGTTTACAATCAGTTTCAACTTTTGTTGCTCTGTCTGTGCCCTTGAAACTGATCTGTACTGTGAAACAATAACACAGAATACCAATCTGAATGTTGTGGTCCAATAAGAGAAGGAAAGAGAGTGAAAGTAATGATTCTCTCCCTTCGCCTTATTGAATGAACAAACTTGCCACATCATTCACGTTGATGCTTCACATTTCTTTGTCAGAGTTCCATTACTCGATAGATTTTGCAATGCAACCTTTCCTTTGGTGCACTACTGCATTTGTTGCTTTTAATGGAGTGACTTTGTAGATGAGTCCCATTTTTTTTTTTCAATCTCTTGTGAATGCCTGTCTTACCTTTCTAACTACTATGTGTGCTGATAAGGTTTAGGTTTGCTTCTCTTCAGATATTCAAGTTGAATTTGTTCAAGTAAAAAAGTTATTTTATGTCCGAAGAGGCCACTTTCTACTTGAGATCCATTGGATTGCTTGGAGAATATTGTCCTACGTTGAGGAAATATAGAATCCATTTCTCCAGAAGGATAGACTGCATGCATCTGGGATCATTTGCAAAATACTTTGCATGGTTGCAAAAGGGTGCGACCTTTACCAGAAGAACGGGCTTTGTGCGAAGACCATATTTTGAAAACCATCATTTCCTATCTGTGACAGAAATTAAATCCTGACAAAAAAAAAAGATGGATATGCATAACATTGGTGTCAACAACCGAGATGATGCCTTCTATAGGTATAAGATGCCCAAAATGAACACTAAGATTGAGGGTCGTGGAAATGGCATCAAGACAAACGTTGTCAACATGGTTGAGATTGCCAAGGCTTTGGCAAGGCCAGCTTCCTACACCACCAAGTACTTTGGTTGTGAACTTGGAGCCCAGTCAAAGTTTGATGAGAAAACTGGAATTTCCCTGGTCAATGGTGCTCATGGAACAGGCATACTTGAAGGGCTTCTTGAGAACTTTATCAGGAAATATGTGCAGTGCTATAACTGTCAAAATCCTGAAACAGAGATTTTGATCACCAAAAGTCAAATGATTCAGCTCAAGTGTGCTGCCTGTGGGTTTTTGTCTGATGTTGACATGAGGGACAAACTTACTTCTTTCATCCTGAAGAACCCGCCCGAGACTAAAAAAAGGATCAAAGGATAAGAAAGCTATGCGGAGGGCTGAGAAAGAGCGGTTGAAGGAAGGTGATGCAGCTGATGAGGAACAGAAGAAGCTGAAGAAAGAATCAAAGAAGAAGACTTCTTCCAAAGATGTTACGGTTAAAACTGGTTTATCTAAGAAGAAAGCTAATGGCTCGGACGAGGATCGTACGCCGTTGCCCACTCCCAGTCCCAGTCCCACTGTTGATGAGGATGAGGACAACGAAGATGATGTTGAGTGGCAAACAGACACATCCCTGGAAGCTGCTCGCCTTCAGATTCAAGAACAGTTAAATTCCGTGACAGCTGAAATGGTAATGCTATCCACACATGATGAAGATAAGAAAAAGAAGACCAAAGCTGCTAATAGTGAGAAAAAGAATGGAAGTCCAAAAAGTAGTAGTTTGCCTGCTGCTGAGGATAATGGAAAAATAGAGAATGGAGGCAAAAGACATGAGATGCTTGTCCAGGAGGCCAAAGCATATCTAAAGAAAGGAGTTGCTGCTGATCAGTTCCGCCCATCTTCGGCACATTCTTCAGCCGCATCTGCGCAGGAGTTGATGACTGCTCTGTATGAGGCAATTCTTGGTGACACTGAGAAAGGGGTTGCAAAGGAGATCGCTAAGAAGAAGAAGTATCTTGCTGCTGCTGTTGCTCAGAGCGAGGAGTCCCAATCGCTGTTACTTGGAGGTATTGAGGAGTTCTGTAAGAAGCAAAACCCGGCTGCTGCTGCTGCTGTTGTTGTGAAGGAAGTGGCTCTGGTACTGAAAGCCCTGTATGATGGTGATATATTGGAGGAAGAGTATATTGTGCAGTGGTATCAACAAGGTCTGACTGGAGGCAATAAAGACTCCCCTGTTTGGAAGAATGCAAAGCCCTTTGTTGATTGGCTTCAGAGCGCTGAGTCAGAAAGTGATGGAGAATGAGAAAGTCGTCTTATGTTTGCTGTGTGCGTGTGTTATGCATAAACGGTGTTTTTATTGTGTCTAATAATAATTTGCGTGTGTTTTCTTTCATTAGCTGAGGCGGGTGTAATGCATCGGACTAATGACAAGTGTCGTGTGTACAGAAAAAAGACATTGTATTTTGTCCCTTTTTTTGTACCTATATGTCACAGTGTCATCGGTTCCTTAACATAGACTCTGCCCTATTTTGTGTTTAGCCCCCCTTACGTCTGTTCTGGTGTTTGTTACTTTGTTAATAAACCAACCTGGGTGGTTGAGATTTGGTTTATTCCTAGACCTTTTGAAATTTAAGGTTATGTACTAATGTCGTATTTTACTTTAATCTTTTCCTTGTGCATTTAAGCCTTTCTTTTCCCTTTTGCTGGTTTATTTATTCTCCATCATCTCTATGTATGTATGTGCATTTTCAGCTGGTAGTCTTGTGTTCCAAATTTGAGTGGATTTAACAAATCAGATGCTAGATAGGTAGATCTCTTTTCGTGAATAATATTGTTAAAATCAAAAAAATCGTTCGTTGGGTTTTGTTATATAACAAGTGTGAGGATAACCACTAAGAAAGCGGAGCGGTTTTTCTGGAAAAATGATGGGAAAAGTTATCCAGTTTTAAATCATCATCGAGTAATTTGTATGTGTTGAAGAAAAAGGGCTTTGCTTTGGTCCCCAAAGAAGATTGCAAAGCAAACAAATCATCAAGTATTTCATATGTTAGAAGAAGTAAGAATCTTGATAAACCTAAACTAAGTTATAGTTGTCCAGCCTCTTTATTTTTAACATGATTTTTGACTTGTTTTAGCTTTTACGAGTCTTGTGTTGTCCAATTGTTGAATCTTCTTTTATCTTTCTGCTCCTTCTTTTTGCCTTTGATACATTGCGCATATAATGTTACCCGATCTGAATCAAGCATTGTAGCTCTTTTCCTCATCCCCATGTATAATGGTGAATATTGCAACAACAACAAAGAGAATTTGTCATTCAGGGGTGGATTTCATACACCAAAACTTAATACCGGATTTACCTAAAAGCGCGCACGCCAGACACACACACACCGACACACGTGGTGTTACGAAAACTAACTATTTGCGGCAAAAATGAGTAAGCACGAGATGAATGTAATCTGTACATTGAAGAAAAGGTCATATTAGCGATTAATTGTTTACGAGGTAGCTACATGATGCAATTGTGGACGCAACTGTTCCTTTACACTGTGGTGTCTTTGTTCATATAAAAATCATAAGAAATAAGAGGCTGGACAACTAAACTACTTTATCATTTAATGAAATAACAGTAGCCAAAAAGTCTTGAACAAATTAAAAGATTTACAACTAACTGCTAACTGTGAAACTGAATTCAAAGGATGTCTTTGATTCATCAAAATTATGATTGTGGTTCAGTGAAAAAGGGCTTCAGCTAATAATCATTCCAGCGTTGGAATAGTTTGGCTATTGAATTTATGCTGTTAAATCTTATTCAACTAGAAATCAGTTCTGGAATATTGAAGGTGTTTATACTTGTCCCACACTGCTTGAATGTAGGGTGGAGCAAAGCAGAGGATCGTATAAACAAGGGCTATGGTCCTTTTGTTAAATTCATACCTTTCTCGGCCTTTTGGCTAAGATCAAGTATAGTATCTGTTCTTATCAGTTTAATATCTGATATATGGATTATTGGTCCATATGATATTAACTCAATTTTTAAAGGGGGAAAGTCTTTAAGGTAGCTTGCTATCCTGGCTTTCAAGTGTCGCCTAGGCCTTACCATGTTGCCTTGGCCTTGCACATCCCTCCAATTCCAGTTGAATTATAAAATTGTTTACTTGCCATCGTCATCATCTCTTAAATATGATTTATTATTTTTTTCACTGTATGTTTCAGAACTTCATTACTGTGAAGATTTTCATTATCTGTGGAACTTTTCTACCACCATCTATATCTATATCTATATCATCATCAACGATTAAATGAAAAAGGTTACGGTTAAAAACCTGTCAAGTACCGTTATTTTTATCCTTATTTTTATGTACTGCAGGCCCTTCAAGATTCACCGTAAAACCTTATCTGCCTGGGTTTGTTACAGCATTTTTTAGGAAAACTGATCTAAAATGTTTCATTTAAGGAGATAGCAGAAGGGAGTTTCTCAAGTCCCAAAGGAAAATACTCGGCCCCACAAGAGGTGGTGCAGGGTAGGGTATTTGAACACATTGAAACTGGCTTACAATCTTGTGGTATTATTGGGTTTATTATGATTGGATACTGGAGCTTTGGCAATAAAAGGACTGAATAAAAGTGAGTTGAATTTGTTTTCAGAATCGGGTCGGTTCAGTAAAAGCTTAGAAACATGATATCCCATGTTGGAAAAAAGTGAAAGAAACAAGGGAACTTGATAATCTAGGTAAATGAATTTAACTCATCTTACCAGAAACAAGAAAAAATCCACATAAACTCATCTTTACCAGAAGCAAAAGAGGGCCACAACATTCCCATTTAACAGATATTAAATAAAATATTGATTACAAAGGAAATGGTAAAGTCTCATTTCCATGCCATTCAATATAAAAAAAACAAGATACCATGACAAACCAACAATTTAGTGCTCATACCATGGAAGATAGATACATGTAAAAATAGGCAAGAATGCAAGATCCATGATTCAGAGACCAAGAGATTGACAAAGAAATCCAAAGAAGAGCATATCAAACTATTCTTTATCATGTTCACTCGGGATTTCTTCTTTCCCTATAGCAAGCACTACTTTCTTCAAAATAGCTTCGGTTGACAGGTGAGAGTTCTCCACAGCCTTAGATATCGCTTGCCATTTTTCTCCATGCTTTGGTTCTGCAGCAACACACCTCTTCACAACATCCTTCCTGATCTCTTCATCGCCGTGTTGAAGTTCGAATTTGTAATATAATGCCCAGAAATCACCAATATCAGGAGCAAGGGTGACAGCCCTGTTAAGATAATGCCTAGCCTTTTCAACCTTCCTGTCATGCCAAAGCAACTTGGCAAATACAGCTACAACATAAGGATCTTGATCACATTTTTGTATGCATCTGAAGTCCTTGACTTTCTTTTAGGCCTAGGAACCATTTCTACAGAAGTAGCCCAGAGAATACCACTGTTTGGACATTCCTGCAATGCCTTGGCCATTAGACTATCTGCTTCTTTCGTGTTTCCATGACGTGACTCGGCCCGAACCGCAGCGAGCCATATTTCAGGATTTTGAGGATTCTTCTTCCTGGCCATGGTGAGAACAGCTCTAGCTTTACTCAGCCCGTTCATCCTTTCTTC
Organism: Gentiana macrophylla; assembly: GCA_026214975.1. Lineage (NCBI taxonomy): Eukaryota > Viridiplantae > Streptophyta > Magnoliopsida > Gentianales > Gentianaceae > Gentiana > Gentiana macrophylla. The sequence continues at coordinate 129,130,889 of CM047807.1, read as the reverse complement.
AAGATTAGCCAGTGATATCCACATGGGTATGCAATTGGGACAATGCTTCAAGCCCAACTCATATGTTTGCTTTGCTTTTTCCAAATTACCAAGTCGCTCCTCCAGCTGCCCAAGCATCAACCAGAGCTTGAAAAATGAAGGGAATCTCTTGAGCCCTTCATCTAACAGCTTTCTCTCTTCCTCTGTTTTCCCAAGTTCCCTCTCAACAATAGCAGACTTCATCCAGGCTGCGTTCTGTGCCCCTCTTTCGTGCCTTGGCAAGAAGCATTCTTGCTCTTTCAGGCTCATGATTCTCAAACTCAAGTTTGAAAGCAGCAAGCCAAATCTCCTCTGAATTAGGAATTGCAGCATATGCTTCCTGAAGGATTGCTCGAGCAGCAGGAACATCACCAGCTAGCCACTTCTCTTTCGCACCCATTAACCACAAAGTTTGTGCATGAGGTATATACGTAACAGCCTTCCGTAACAGAGAATCAAGTGATTCCCTGGTTCCATGACTCTTTTCAAGCTGTGCAGCTTTAAGCCATATACTCTTCTTGGTCAAGAAAATAGTGAGAGCATGTGCATAAATAGCCCTGGCTGTTTCAATTGAACCTCTCTTTTGCACTCTTCTGCATCAGCAACCCAAGTCCTCTTCCTATCCTCTTCCTCCACTCCAACCCCTATAGTATTTGAATTATAGCCTGGCATGTAAGAACAGAACCTGCCCGCTCAGCTGCCTCTGCCTCTTTCATCCACGCTTCACGGTCAATCTCCACACCTTCTCTCTGTAAAGTCCTGATACCTCTTTCAATAATTTTTCCAACCCATGAAGTGTTCCCATTGGCTTCCTCCAATTTAGCAGCAGTAATCCAAATGGCCTGCTCTTTAGGAGCTTTTCCCTTGCCCTGTTGAGAACCTTCTTTGCATTTTCGTAAGTTTCTAGTCTAGCGTAAGCAATCCACAACTCCACATGTAGTGGACAACACTCAACAGCTCTCTGGAGCAATAGCCGAGCATCCTCTTCGTTAGAAAGCTCCACAACAGCTTTCCATAATCTAACAGAATCAGAAATACTTTCAAGGCCTTTCATCAACACCCTCCTCTTAGTTGCATCATCATGTTCAAGCTTGGCAGCCTCCAACCATAATGTCACCGATTTAGGGTTTTTCTTAATGCCCCTTGCAATAAAAACTTTAGCCTCACTTGGGTTAACCAATCTGGAGGCCTCTAACCACACGTCTTCACTCGTAGGGCACTCCTCACATCCTTTTTCTATAAGTTGCCTGGCGGCCTGAAGCTTTCCCGCTACCTCCTCCAACCTCGCAGCTGCAATCCAACCTGGTGGATGTTTAGGATTAGAGTGTATGACCGAACTAAGCAACATCCTAGCTTTCTTGATATCTGATATCTCGGCGTCACTAGTGATCTTCATGCTGCCCAAATCAGTCAAATAGCCCTTTGGATCAACTACAGTTTGCCCAGAAAGCGGAATCAGAAAGCCTATCAATTTCAAACTCAACACAGTTCCTCTTCCCTCACCCATCGCGTTCAAATCAGTGTGGGATGCTGGAGTCTCTGTTCCACCAACAGCCCTACTCTTAGGATCGACTGCAGTCATATGTTCCTTCTCCTGTCTAGCTTTCTCTAAAAGAGTGTCTGGAACTGGTACAAAACTCTCAAACCTCTTCTTCTTGTTCCTGGAGTAATCCCCAATATCAGGAATGGACTCCCAATCCTGACTGGACAAAGTAGATAGCTTCCTCTTCAAATCAGCAAATTGTTCTGTAATCTTAGGATTGGAAGCTCGATACTTTTCAATTTCTTCCTTCAACCTTGCCTCCCTCCTATCCTTCCTCCTAGAATCCATATTTCTGTCGACTGCCTCCCATATAGCATCAGCCTCCTTATCCTCATCATCATACTCAGAACTAGCAAACAGCCCCATATCATTACCTTCGAATTCATCAAATTTCTGATTTTCATCATATCCCTTTTCCTCATTCTCATCATCCTCATCATCATCGCCCTTTCCACGGCCCCTACCAGCACCAGCCGCAGGAGGACCAACAGCACCAATAGATCGATCAGGAAGATCAGGAGCAGCACGAGCAGGCCCAATATCAGAACGGGTAGTAAAGCCCGTAGCACCACGCCCTAATCCGGCAACATAATTAGGCGGAGGTTTTGTGTGCAGGAAATCGAGACGATTCTTGGGCGCAACAGGAGCTTGCATACCGCCAAGTAGAGGAACGTGAAGGGTTAAGGTTGAATTAGGGCAAATACCCAAAAGAGAGAGATGAACGTCGTTATTCTGTGGAGTCGATATAAGCCGCGGGGACAGATAAAGCCGCTGGAGAGCTGCCGGAAGGTTGAGACGGAGCTCAATTTGGTGGATAAGGGAGCTAAGTGTGGTGGTTGTGGGGTTGACATTTAGGGCTAGGGTTTTGTTTTCCGGTGACCGAACGAAAACCATGACGAAACACGCTGATCACCTTTCTCACGGAGTAAAAACGGCGGATACGTTTCGATCTAAAAAATAATTTAAAGACTTGATCAAAACAAATATAAAATGGTTTTATATAAAAGGAAGAACAAAATATATCTACTATTAAGAGCCCAAAAAAAAAATGCTCATCCAGATTGCTCCACGTCTGTATTTTTCGAGAATGAATGTGGTTATGACACGTGTCATTTTTAACATTTTATTTTCTTTTTCCCGTTTTCTTCATTCACATCATTAAATGTATTTTGTTCAAGAGACTTCTTATCTACTATTATAAGAGCCAAAAAAAATGCCCTTCCAGATTGCTCCACGTCTGTATTTTTCAAAAATGAATGTGGTTATGACACGTGTCCTTTTTAACATTTTAATTTCTTTTTCCCTTTTTCTTCATACACATCATTAAAGGTATTCTATTCAAGAGACTTCCAAAAATTCATCTTCATCTCACCCGGTAGAAAAAGAACTTCTCACTTTCTGTCTATAGAGCTACCGTTTCTTCGATTTCGAAGGGAGGAACGAGGATTATAGCATGCGGTGAAGGTTTTGCTGTGTTTTCTTCCGAAGGATTAAGCGTGGATACACGTTTCCGGACAAAAACTGGGAGAAAAAGGGGTGGCTGATGGAAAGTACAAGAATCCTTTTACACGTTGTATTTTGTCTATGGATATTATGTGGAAGGCTAATACAATTGTCGGATTAGATATACATGCTTTCTATAGCTGTCAAGCATACACAACTGGATGATAATTAAGCACCGCACAATAGAATTCGGTGCTCTAAATAAAGGTTACCTCTACAAATTTGCAAACTTGGTCGCGGAAACTGAGCTCCACAACTCTTCAAGATTTGGTGTCAAAATCGATTAAATGAGGTAATATTTCCGGGTTAGTATGATTTTCCAACAAATTTTATTTTAACCATCTTGATACGATATATGTGATATCTTCTCGGTTATCTGTTTTATTTCCGTGTTGTGTGCGCGATCTATGCTTCTATTGCTATTTATTGGTATTAGAATTTTGGTGTGTTGATACCTAATATTTTCCTGAAATTGATCCGCGTCATTATTTTCTATTGAGCGGCTATTTGGTTGTTATTGGGGTATAAAAGGATGGAGAAAGCCTTCAAATTATCTCTTCTCTTTGTCTAAAGATGAGGGATTTCAATTATTTGATGGGTTTGTGATTTGTAAAGGTAATGTTCTAGAAGGTGATAAAACTCAGCCATTGAATGCTTGCTTAAGCATCATTTTAGATCATCAAGCTGGTAAGAACTTTTTTCCCTCTTTCTTTTGGGAAAATTTGGGAAAGCAAAGTTCTTGCAAAAAAAGGCATTTCCATTAAATAGAGGCATTAACGCAGGTAGGTTTATGAGTGATACCATGCCTTGATTGGTTTCCATTGAATTTGAAGAAGAAATAGCATTCAAGGATAAACTGCAAGATGTACATCAACTTTGCTAAACATATGGTTACTATGTTATCTAATGATTTGGTGGAACACATGGCAAAACGAATTTGGTGAAACGCAAGGGAAATGACTCCAGTTATTGGGCGAAGTAAGGTTGAGTTGAGGTTGGAAGGTTGGAAATTGGACACACTTCTTGAAATTGGTGGTACAAAGAGAAAATGTTAGAAGCTTTTCACGATGTTCAATTAGCTTCCAGAATCTTTGGTTTTGATTTAACATTATGACTGATGCCATAAAGTTCTTTGATTGGTTTAGAATTGATATTTAGAAAACTCTAGGTGGTGTGGTTGTGCTTTGTTGCAGTTATAGAAGAATAAAATCAAGATGATAAAATATGTTATATGGTGAACTCATATTTTGTGTTGACCGGTTCATTAGGAATTGAATTATGTTGTCGATGTTCACCAATTAACATGCCAAAACATCATTGTATATGTAGAATCATCCTAAGGCTTTGTTTTCCAAACTCTTGAGATTTATTGTTATTCTAAAACAAATGTTTTATCCTTTTTCAGCAGATTTATTGGACAGATAATGTAAGTGAATGAATAAGGTACTTATTAGAGCAAGGAACAATTGCCTTTTTCCCGATGTCGTTGGTACACTCTACCAAGACCTACTACTGTTGTTTATGTTTTGTGTGATATCTTCCGTGCTTATAACGTATATTTTCTTCTGATTTTTGAAGCTATCACTGACAAAAATGATAAAGCCCTTATAATTTTTTTATAAGCTGGATATGGTTCTTCTGTGTGATGATCATATATTGATTTTTTTTTGTTTTTTATATTTTGAACAGCAAAAGTTTTGTTAGAAACCGGCCATCAAGAAACTGGATACATAGGGTTACAAATTTACCATGCATGCAATTTCTATGATATGATGATGTTTAATTATATAGTTCTGTTAAGATGATTCTTCTCATTCTAAAAGAAATTAGACTACGAAAAATATAAGCGCACAACATATATCCATGTAGAATGATGTATTATACGTTAATGTTGCTGTGTGATATTAACATACATCGCTCCATATGTTGTTATATATCAACCATGAAGTCTAATTTTTACGTGCTTGGTATGTCAGGTTTTCTTACGAATCTATTATATCGCATGTGTGATATAACATAATATAAGTAAAAATGGAAAAAAGTTGCATTGAGAAAAATGTTGAAAGAGTTCCATTGTTTTGTTGTACTTTATGGAGAACATAAAATCATGACTCTTTCAAATGGACTTGATTCAAAAGAAAGCCAAAATCAAAGGAATACAAGAGGTCATGAACTCCAGGTTGTGATTCACTCGTTATTTTCAAAATTTCTTGTATTTTGTCTGCAAGAGTTGGTGGTGCTGTGGTGCTTCATTTTCATTGTAGATCAGCTTTGTTTTGCTTTACTAGACAATGCACACTTCCGGTGTTGGCTTAATCCCCTTCTTTGGCTTTATGTCAATCTTTGTTTCGCTTTGTTTTATGGTGCTTTTGGTAAATTTTGTCAAGTCTCACGAGGTTTCTTTGTATGAATATAAGGGTGCATCATGACTTTTTGGAGATCCTTGCCCATGAAAGCGAGAATGGATGGCATAAAAATTTGGAGTTTGATTTAGTATCTCTCTGGGGTTTCTACTTATTTATTTTATGTTGCGAGGCTTTGAAAAATATTTCTTGATTATGGAGTGTGAATCTAAAATGCTTGTTAGGTTTGGAACATAGAGATACTCTACCCGGTGAATCTAGAATGCTTGTTTAGGTTTGGACATGGAGATGTGGATGTGATGTGACTCCTTCAAAAGCAAATAAACATGCGGCAAAAAGAAAAAGGAAAAAAGAATCCACCTTACTAATACTAATGTTCTTATGTAATCTTTGATTGCGGAAGTTAAGCCATGCGCCAGCAGCGTTGCTAACACCAAGATTCAAACAAGCTATGAGCTTGAAAGCCCAAAAAGAGAAGCAATATTTTATGAAGAGTTGTGTTAAGGTGTGATGATATTTTGCCAATGAACCTTGTATATAAAACCATACAATTACACAAACAGTATCAATTCTTTGAATGATCAATGGATACACTTCATGCTGAGCCCGCCGTGCCTTGCACGGCGTTTGCATCCACTAGTCTTATTAGAAACGGAAAACGACTTCACAAACCGGGGTTTTTAAGAAAAAATAAGAGTAGCCTCAATAAATAAATAAATAAATAATAAAAAAGAGAGAGAAAATTTTCCTTTAAAAAAAAGAGAGAAGAGAATATAGACAAAATCTTATTAGAAACAAAAAAACGACCTCACAAACCGGGGCTTTAAGAAAAAACAAAAGAGAGAAAAATTTCCAAAAAAAAAAAAAGATTTTCTGAAGTATAGATGAATACTGGCAAGAGTTTACACCAACCTTCAGGTCATAAGTTGATATGGACTTATGATAGGATAACTCTAATAGTTAATTTGATTGATGACTAAGGAACGACATATGTTAATTTAATATTACAAGATCCAAGACTTTTGAAATGTAGAAGAGATTTCTAATGTAAGACGAAAGGCCACCATGTCTGAAGAGTCTTTAACGAGATCAAATAAGTGAGTATTCGATACTCAGTTTAAGGAATGATGGCGTATAATGCAATGGATTAATATTCAAGAACCCCATAGTGAAATTGTTAAGCTATAATATAATGCTCAAGATGGCTAAGTGTAGTTGGTGAAGTGTTTTTTTCATCACATGACTTGATTTTCGGATTTGCGATGCAAGTGATGGTTTAAATTTTAAATGTAGGCACCATATAAGTCTATCCAAAATGACACTACTAGAGTTGTGGCTAAGGGAGTAAAGTTAGCTTACCCTACTTTGTAGGTAGCAGGGTCCAACACTTGTTCTAATAAGGACTAGCCTGATTTATTGAATGTTACCTTCAAAATGTGTTTGTCCATTAGATATCTTATTAGAACCATAATAGTTTGATTATATAATTCTCAAAACATAAAAGTGATAGCGTCGACTACTATTGTCGTTCTCAAGAATGATCATATGACACCTTTGAACCTCAAAGTAAATTAGTTACCTGAGGAGTTATTATATGATTTGATCAGACTTCATCCAACAATAGTTGGATGGAAAACGCTTATAAAACCACTATGCCAGATCATAATGTCGGATCACCTAAGTGTAGTGAGAATATGGCTAGACCATTAATCCGCCGGCATTGAGACAACAAATCAACAAGTGTTGTTGACCGCATAGGATGAAGAATGACCATATTCTTTTAGAGAAATGATGGATGATTCTGATAAAGAGAGGTGGCTAGAATCAATAAACTAAGAAAATGAGCTCAAATATTCTGTTTATCTGAACCCTATGGATTGTCCTAAGAATAATTCTACACGATATAAAAGAGAGAATGATAGGAAATTGGAGACTTTCAAAGCGAGACTTCTAGCATAAGGGTCATACCCAAAAAGAGGGAGTCGACTATGAGAAGAATTTATCTCTAGTAGCCTTGCTTAAATCCATCAGTATTCTTTGGATGTCAAAGAGAGCTTTTATGAAAGCCTATCTTGATTAAAAAAAAAATATTTATGTGTAGCAACCAAAGTGGTTTATTGAACCTAGCCAAAAGTAGAAAGTCTGCAAATCGGTAGATCCTTTTTATGGATCAATGCAAACCTCTAGGTCTTGAAACCATAGACCTGATATGATCTAGTCTAATGGATTTAAACGATATATTGATGATGAAAATTGTGTTGACAAGTAGAATAATGGTGGAAATATGGTGTTGAAGTGTTGTTAGCATTGCATACATTAAGAACGATGCATGGAATGTTGTACAGAGTTAGATATTGACTAACCATACATTAAGAACGATGCATGAATGTTGTACAGAGTTAGATACTCTCAAACCTCTTCTTCTTGTTCCTGGAGTAATCCCCAATAACACATTGAAACTGGCTTACGATCTCCTTCAAGGGTTCATCAGCCCATGTTCTCTGGAAGCAAGAAATACTTTTACTTGCAAAGCTGTATAATAATTATTGGTTTATGTTAAGTGCATTGATGTGATGAGATGCGTTTTTTTGGATGTGGGGAGCGGGCCCGGGGGGTTGGTTAAAGCCGATTGCAAAGTCGGTTGATGCGGGTTTTTTTTGAGTGTGTGGGTTGGTTGGTTTTGAGGCTTAAAGCCGATTGCAAAGTCGGTTTATGAAAGTGTAAGGTGTTGTGAGATGTTTCGGTGTTACATCTGAGAATGAAAGTATGAAATAAAACTACACTTTATTGGGAGATATTGTTCACTCTTAAATAAAAATTGTGTAAGTGTTGGGACAGATTGCCCACATTTGAGGGGTGTTGGGAGATTTTCACACTCTTGATTGTCTAATGAAATATAGATGCGCATTTACTACCACCAATTGATTTTAGTAGAACGGTAAGCGTTTAATCTTAACATGGTATCAGAGTTAGATGTCATGAGATCGAACTCAGGTTGAAACATTATTTAAAAAAAATTGTGCAAGTGTTGGACAGATTGCCCACACTTGAGGAGAGTATTGTGAGAGATTGTTCACATTCTTAAATAAAAATTATGCAAGGGTTGGGACAACAGATTGCCCACAGGGGGTTTTGGGAGAGATTCACACTTTTGAATGCCTAAAGAAATATAGTTTCGCCTTTACTACCATCAATTGATTTTAATATAACGGTAAACGCTTCATCTTAACACACTTCAATGAATGCTTGATCTTAGCACACTTTAGTGAATGACAAGTGTTGGGACAACCGATTGCCCACAGGGGGTGTTGGGAAAGATTCACACACTTTTGAATGCCTAAAGAAATATAGTTGCGTATTTACTACCACCAATTGATTTTAATAAAACGATAAACGCTTAATCTTAACACACTTCAATAAATGCTTGATCTTAACATACTTCAACGAATGACACATTTAATAGAATGGTAAACGTTTGATCTTAAAAACACTTCAATGAATGCTTGATCTTAACACACTTCAATGAATGACATTTGTCAATGTGTGGATAAAAATATATGAAGTAGTAAACTTTTGAATGACTACCTCAATTAGGATCATAAAAATCGTTGATGATTCTAAAATGTGAAACGACCACCTAAATTACGATCATAAAAATCGGGTTATAATTTGACTATATCGTCGAGGGTGGTTGGGTAAAACTTCGTGCCGGTGAACTCGTAAGAAAACAATTTTCTCATGTTCCATATACAAAGAATTACAAGTGAAATCACTTCACCGGAGTCTAATGTGAGAGGAATTTATCAAATTGGTCATAGTTACCGTTACGAGTGACTGATATATGGATTAATGTTGGAGTAATTTATCAATTGGGCATTGTTAGTACTATAACAATTGTGAAATAATGAATAACACAACCAAACGGTATCTAGACCAAGAGAATAGTAATGATATGGACACGCACAATTCGTTCGTTTGACACATCGGTTATGTTTGTATCATTGCGTAGAAGGTTAATTTTATATTTATGGATGGAGGAACAATTAATATATAATTAATTAAAGCATAAAAAGGGAAAATATAAAAAAGGGAAAAAAAAATGAATTGAAGTGGTGAAATTGGTTTGTTATTCAAAGAAGAAAAAGCAGATGAAGTGCAAATACATACAAGAAAACGATATTAACCCGGCCCTCGTGAGGGAGGCGCGGGGACATTTCATAACAAACAGAAAAAGCCCGACCCGAATCACAGAAAATGCAAGTAATCCATATCACCATCAGAGAGGCGAGGGGAGAGCTCAAACTGAATTATTATTAATTACTACAACAAACAAGCAAGCATGCATCAAATAGGAATGGAATTGGAGACAGAGGGATAAACAACGGTGGCCGGATGAGCCATGAGACGTCGGCCTTTAGAATGACGAAAGCAATAAACAAGAGCACCAACTGGCCACTCCACCAGCGCCGCCGCCGCAAAAGCCAAGAACCCAATCGTCGGACCCACCACCTTGCATCTACATGGGTTCTGAGCCGTCCCACACTCTACACATATCGGGAATCCAAAAACCATTTCTTTTTGTTGTATTGATTGATCTTAGACTTAGATCGTAGAAATATCAAAAAGAGAAAGAAAGAAAACGGTTTGGTTAATTTTTGAAATCAGGTACGTATTTTTTGGTAGTATGCGATTCAACGGTTTGGTTAATTTTTCTTGGGATGCATCGTTGAGCAGACGCCATTTTTATAGGAATAAATCATTGGGAAGCTGCTTAATAAAGAAAAGAAGAAGGACACCTATTGGCGTTGCTGGCTAATGGCATGCTGTATGTGTTTACTTCCCACGGGCTAGTTTACACGTGTTGCACCTATATTACACAGCTAATACACAAGTTCCAGCATTTTTTCTTTCTTTCTGCGTTTTCTTAGGGGAGATATTTGTGTGGTGTCTCCACACGTGTGCAGATACCGTTATTACGACACCACAACCACATATTTTAATTCTGTATTTAAACTGTGTGGTTCTGATCGTTTTACCCGTCACTTCACCTCCAAATTATCTCACCACACAATAATTTCCCTCTCTTAAGAGCACATACAATAGCTCTATATTTTACGTTGGTAACACAACTTTTATCAGGACCCATGTAGTGTAATTTTTCAACCCTCTACGATAACTATAAAAAAAACAAGTTGCTTGGCAATGTAATTGTGGGTCTGCTCACTCCCCTGCTCTAGTTGGCAATGTAAAAAAGGAAAATAAAAAAGGGGAGTGGTAATGTAAAAAATCCTAGGTGGCATCCCAATTACATTGCTATCTAAATTGACATCCTAATTTTTTATTTTGACAATTACGACAGTTAGATAGAAACGGAGGGAGTAATCAATTATGAGATTATATATTATGCTAAATGTTGAATTTGGTATAAAAAAAATTTCCCACTAAAATATTGAAAAGCTCTTCTTTTTTCATTTTTTAAGATTTACTATATTATTATTATTACGGAAACAATAAATTGCAATATAAACCAAAAAAGTTGCATGCTTCATTTAGTGTATAGGGAATAATTAGAAGAAGATAGAGGAATGATGAAAATAAGATAAAAATAAGAAAAAAAAGACAAGAAAAAAATAATGGTTGAGAAGAAAACAGCGTATTCATTATTGTATTCATACTACATGGTTGTGAATACGTGTAAACACATCTAAGTAATACGCGGCGTTTTTCTTCTCTAACCACTATATTTTTTTCTTGTCCTTTTTCCTCATTTTAGATCAAAAACAGTCATTTACAAACTTTAACATAATATTTAATTGTGCGAGAAATTTTTATACTCCCTCGAAATAACGGACACGATTGCTAAAAACACGCATATTAAGGATGTGATTTAATGCTTTAATTTAAATGTTAAAATGACCAAAAAAAACCTTTATTCTATAATTAATATAATGTTGTATTTATTTTTTTATTCCTTAGTAAATAAGAGTAGAGGTAGAAAAAACGCAATAAATGCTGTATTGGAAATTTAATTGACTCGTTTATTTTTAAAAAAATCTTTTTGACAATTGTTTTAGTTATTTTAGAACGGAAGTACTTTCATAAAATTTGCCTAATTCAGCAAAGAAGAAAAGAACTGAATAAATTCTATTGAGAGAAAAATTAATACACTCAAATAAATAATTTGAATGTCCTTTTTTTTTTTGGCAAAAATCGGAGAAGATATGTTCTTTCTTCCATCATTATTGTTCTCCTCTTCTACGAGGCTGTTTTGGTGGTGTTTATAGGCGAATATGGCGGATTTTGCTGGTGTTGGGCGGCCTTGATGGTGGTTTCTAACGGCTGAAGGTGGGGATGATGATGGAGAGTATATCGATCAGTTGGATCTCCTTTCGCTTTTGGTTGCAGCTTCGGTGCTGGCCGGCTTTATGCCTAGTCTTCCTTTGCTCGTCGGAATTTGCTGCTGTTACCGTACGTATCAATGCAATCAATTTCATTTCTCAATTGAAGAAGAAGAATAAGCGGAGTTAAGTATAAATGTATGATAGCCAAATTGAAAGTTGACATGGCGGAAACATTAATTAATTAAATCGCCTTGAACGATTAATGATGAGGCCGGGGCCATGAAAAACAGAGGTAGAAGAGAAGACCTAGCTTGGTGAAACACATAATTAAATAGCTTGGATGTATCCCAAAGGACGATCATCAAAATGAAATCTTACCGATTGTACTCGTATTATATACGCATGTAGACTCGCCACTGCTTGCACTCTGCTCTCCCTAATGAGTACATGACATGGTGGATAAATATAAAGACTAATTTATTCCTTAAACCCACATGCTAGCCAATAGCCTGTTAGATGAAGTGCCCGAAAGACGATTTTGTAATTGTTTTAAATTAATAAATGACAGATTTTATTCATCTTATTTACTTCGTGCTTATATAGTATACATCTGCTGCAAACCCTAAGATATCTCATATGTAACCCTTAACTTCGGTGTATGGATTACACGTGAGGATTGAGTTAGTAGTGATATACTTAAGCAGTGGTTCTTGGTGAACTTAATCGAGTTTAGGGTCTCTTGATTAAAACACCAATAATGCGCCTAACACCTTAGGGTGTGATAGTCTTATCCGATTTGTCGGTAGAGGATACCTACGTGGGGCATTTATATATGATGGCATTCATATAAATTTGGACCGATTTAATCGAATTTCTCGATATAATTCGGTAATCGAGGAATCTTATTAAATCATTAGATGATCATCATGGATCAACCTTAATCACGAGGTGATCACGTGGTCTTTCGCTTGTCCGGGGTAGTGTTTGATGTGTTAATTACGGTTCACTTAAATATGTGTTCCAAGCCACTTCTCATTGCAGACTATCTCTACAGATGAGTGAGTAGTTCTGTTTTTCATGACATGAAATCCATTCCTTCCTGCGGGAAGTAGAGAGACGATCACTTATTTGTTAGCCGCAAGAAAATGATCGATGGGCCCGGTTCATGTTAAGACTAATTAGCTACTAGTCATATATGTGAACTAATTGATCACTAGGGGTTAATGGTAAATAAGAATAAGATATTCGAGTCGGGTTGTGAGGCTTCCCACTCGAATGGACGATCTATGGAGGTTAATCCGTATATAGTGATTATATCAATGACGCTTATTCACTACATGGGTTGAGTATAAATATACATCTATGATCGGTAGAGTTCGATTTCGGGTTTATGGTGGCGTAATCCCGGAATTAATAATTAATGTACTTATTCGGTTCGATGAATAATTAATTATTGGAAATTCTTGGTTATAGATCCGTGGTCCCCGATGCGCACGTAAATGGACTAATAATCTTGTTATTTGGGCCTCATTGATAATTAATTGGTGGGCTAATTAATTGATATGCAAAATATTATTTAGTTGAAATTTAAATAACATAATACACATAAAAGGCATTTTATGTGAGGGCAGTAACCTACAAAGTGGCGCCAATGTCATGCTAATTAATTGTCAAGGAATTAGTTTTCTTGGATAATTATTTAATGTGTGATTTATATTTTATTTGTTAAATGATAATTCATGGAATATTAGATAATAACTTGATTTATCCTAATTTGTTTGGGATAATCATTTTATTTATCTTTTATTTGGAATTAAGGATTAATGTAATAATTATCTCTTAATTATTTAATCTTTTTGGAGACGAGTTTCTTTCTCCTATATAAAGAGAGTTCTAAAGCCTCTTAAGACATTGGCAAATTTCGACCACACTTGTAAAAGGAGAGGAAAAATTTGTTTTTTTCTTACCTAGGGTTTTAGAAGAAGAAAGCTACAAGTTTTTCTTGGTGTTGCATATCGAGGAGGTTCGTGTATCAAGAAGGGTGTCCACCAACCAACCGTTTGGAGAGAACACATCGGAAGATCTTGGCTTCTCTTCCTACTATTGGTAACATGATCTTAACCCCCTTGTAGTTGTTAAATCCTTTAATTATGTATTGTAATATAAATCGTGATCCATCCGCTGCGCGTAGATCTAATTCATTTAGATCTAAGAACCTGAATCCTTCATGTGGTATCAGAGACAGGTTCCACGATTTATGTAGTTATAATCATAAATAAACGATTTAAATGAGTGAAATTGCATGTAGATAAAATTTTAACTTTGTTTTATGCTTTGATAATGATTAATTGTTATGGTTGAAGAGATGGATTGGGGGTTGGCACTGTTTACCCGTTAGATCTATTGTAAACTCATATAAACGATGAAAATTCGTTCATATGAGTATAAGAAATTATGTAATTTATTATATTGCAATTTTAATTTCCAGAAAATAGATCTGTTTAGTAGCTGTTTAGTTATTTCATTTTTCCCGTTGATCGAGCCGTTGAAACGAAGATCCCTCCGGTCAGAATCAAGATTGAAAATTGATGAACAATCCCAAAAAATTTGGCGTCGATCGGAGTTCACTTTGATATCCGTTCGTTGCTGCAAAGAAGCTGCTGTAACAGAAAAACGCAGGATTGACAGAAACCCTACCTGTGACTTCCCCGAATTTCTGGGATATTTTGGACCGTTGAAACGCATATCCAACCGGTCATATCGATAAATATGGAGTTTTTGACGTGGCATAATAATTTCAGGTCGATCGGGTTTCATCTCGATTCCCGATCGGCCTCGGGAAGTCATTGATGCGCTGCTATAAAAGTCAGATTCAGCAGCAAGTTGGGCGGCTCACTGGAGAATATTGACAAGTCAAAGATCCGATCCAACCGTCCATATTGAAGCCCGAGGAATGAAGAACAGATCTGGAGATTTTCGTTGCGATCCGAGTTCGTTTGTTTTGCCGATCGTCGAGGTTTTGAACAGCTACAGATTAGGGTTTCTAATTTAATTTTATTAGATTAGATACGGGGGTGCCAACGGTCTATCTCGATGTTTATTTTCCGCACTAGTATACATGTTTAGATTGTATGTGTAGAACCGGAAAATTGCCATGACATGCATCATATCATGAATTCCACTCCATATGCATACATGTAGAAATTAATTCGAGGAATTAGTTAGACATGTATAAAACACGCAATTAGTTTTAATTAATTGTTTGATATTGATTAGAAACTAATTAGGGTAAAAACCGAGGAACTCGGGTTTTTTCAATCGTCGAAGTTGGGTGATGGATTCTCGATGAATCCCACTCTGCGAAAGCATAAGGAGTAAAATCCCGAAATCTCGTGGTTAAGGTGTTGGATTCTCGGTGAATTCCACCTTACCTAGACGAGATTACGTTTTTGTTCCGTAGTGTCTACGTGAAAGTTTGGTGTTTAAGGATTGGATAATCACGGGCATACATGGTTCGAAAGTGGTTTTAACCACGGTTGGGTGGTCTGTTGAAATAGTGTCCTAAACCCAATCGGGTTGAACCGGATCCGACCGGGTCGGATCATTTCTACTATTTCTTTGTGTTTATACATATATTAAATGGCTTTTATGTTGTCATATATACATTCTTCTAAAGAACCAATTATGAATTGTTATGTGATAACGTCCCTTAGTATTAAAGCGTGATAGAGAAACCATGATAGGCGATTATGGTTGATGAGATCTCTAATCACTTTAATAAGTTTGATACTTAAATGTCTCAAGGCTGATGTACTATCAAACAGGGCATTGATAGTATGAACATGCTAGCACGTATTAGATGTATTCTATCTTTAGGGCGGGGATAGATCTCGTCTATCGAAGTGTAGAGACACTTGGACCGCACGTGGGCGTGTATTAGAGAATGCGCGACGTTAGGATCGACTCCACTTACACGGATAAGTGTCACACTATGTGACGGTTGTGTAATTATCCTTAAGACCGAGTCTTCATGGCATCACGGTGTGGATTGTCATGCTTTGACACTATTGAGGTTTCCCAGCCACGGGGCGATCATGCGGTAGTGATTGGGTATGATCTTTGAAGCATGCGGAGTATACATGATTGGTCGTCCGGGAATCGCGTATCCTATGATTGGGATCGAATATCCGAAATGGCCTTCTTATAAGGAATATCTTACTACTCGTGAATCTTTGCAAAGTGGGAGTAAGCGAGTTACTTCGAGAGAGCATGATATCCAGATTATAAGATACGATCGTTAATGTTTGACACTCGACGCACGACCGTATGGATATTATTACAAATGATAGGATTGTAAGTTACACGGTAATCAAGCTGTTTCACATGAAAGGTAGTAGTCATTGCATTTGACTCTTCCGATGATCGGGGTCGCGGTGTGTTGCTAGACGCTATCCCGTGATCGTTAGGTATGAAGGGCATTTCCGTAATTTGCACTTTGTGTCTCACGGCCAACATATTCGGAAGCCTATCGGGTCACACACATAAGAACATCTAGCCGGATTAAAATGTGGTTATAGTTGATGACCAAATAAGGAAAGTTTATCTCAAGACTATAAAGGTTATAGTGGTAAATTAATATGGTGGTATTTATTTATTATGAATAAATTAAATACAAGATATTAATAATATTATATTAATTAAAGAATATTCCGGATGCCAAAATATTGGCTAAAGGTGGCGCAATTTTGTGTGTATAAGATACACTTGGATTGTGCAATTTAATTAATGGTATTACCAAATATTAATATTAGATATTAATATATATATATAACTTCTGAATCCATGCGTGGCTTGTACATATTGATGTACATGTACACATTTGGATAGTTATATATAATATATATAGATTTATATTTGTAATAATATATACATGATATATACACATGTGTAAATTGATTTATGGTAATAAGATAAATATAGTCAATATAAGATATTGACAATATCTTGGAAATATTCAATATAAGATATTGACAAAATCCTAGATTTATTTAATATAAGATATTATAATAAATGAGATAAATCAATCAATTATATTTTCCTTATTTTATTGGAAAAGGTTTTTTTCTCCTCCACTCTTCATTGGGCGCCATATTACACTATAAATATAGTGTGGGTGTCAAGCTCTTTTATGATAATGATTCCCAAGAACTAATAGTTCTTGTGTAAAATAGAGAGCATCTTATATAGAGTTGAGAGAGAGGGAAAAAGCCGGTCTAAAGAACCGGAGTTTTCAAAGTAGAAATCCATGATGGGATTCCGACGGGTCGCATTCGTGTGGTGGCGGTAGAGGCCGAACACTGGGCGGCGGCTGTGTGAACTACTCTCCTTAGGCGGTCAAAGCGTTGATCTTTTAGATCAACCAAGGTAACCACCGTCTACTACTTATTTGTTTATTGCTTAAACGAAGTCGATCTTGGGTAAAAAGAAATCAAAATTTTGAATTCCGCTGCGTTCCCGCATAGATTTCCTAACATGGTCAACAGTAGCTACGGCTCGATCGACTTCACCCTCCACGTGTGGCGTTTGCACGGGGGTCTGGCAAGGCTGAGCCATCCGAAAGAGCCACTACGGCTCAACGGTGCTCCCCGAGTCTTGACCCGTCCGACGGTCACATATGTTCCAACGAATAGGTCGGGTGGGCTACCCCACGTAACCGGCAACATTCGGGCCTATGATTTATTGTTCCTTAATGTAACATCAAGTCCAAAAACGTGATCAGTAAACCCACCACTTTTTCAAAATATTGAGTGGGAGCGGGAGAGGCGACAGCCGACCCCACGGCCTCTACTATTGACACAAGCAACGTGAGAGAATGGTGACGCCTCGTGCCGGCTTTGATTTCGGCCCCCTAAGGAAGGCCTTCACCGCTATCAAAATTCAAGGCTTGGTCTCCGAAAGGATAGGATTTTGGGTACTCGTCGGGTCACTGACCGACCCTAAGGCGGCATACTCGGGGTCTACCTAAAAATCAAAGCAGAAGAGGTCACACTCATAAAGGGTATTTTAGTAATACCTTGGCTGAAAAAGGGAAAGGTGATTGACGATCACAAATGAGATGTTTAATTCTCAATTTGATCTTCAAAATTAATCAAAACCTCATTGACCTACCCTAAGGCGGCACTGAGGTGAGAGATTAAGTCCTTGGAGCGGTAGGATAGACTATAAGTACTTATTTTATAGTTCCTAAAATATATTAGCAGTTTATGAACTTGAATTTAATTTCTGTCATTTTACTTTACAGCATCATGTCGTCTCAGATTTCTTTACTGTTAAATGATAAGTTGACCGGAAACAATTTTTCAAAGTGGAAAAGTAACCTCAACGTTGTTCTCGTCTTTGAAAATGTTCAACACACCTTGACTTCGGATATTCCAAAGACTTACCACTCAGTCTTCCAAAGCCGAAAAAGAAAATCGGCAGAAGTGGACTGAAGCAGACAATAAGGCGCGGGGCATCATGTTAGCCTCAATGTCGGAAATCATAAGGACCAAATGTGAGAACTTGGGCACTGCAAAAGAAATTATGCAGCACCTTGTTTCCATGTTCGGCTCACCTTCTGATCAGGCCCGACATGAGGCTGTCAGGATGGCTGTTAACGCGAAGATGAGGAAGGGTCAGTCGGTGACGGGTCATGTAATGAACATGATCAATTACTTCGCTGATGTTGAGACTCATGGTTCCAAGTTTGACGAAGTGACTCAGGTGAGCATGATTCTCGAATCACTGTCACCTGATTTCCTCCAGTTCAAGACCAACTACGTCATGAACAAGCTTAAGTTTGACTTGACGCGGTTGATAAATGAGCTGCAGATATTCGAGGGTTTCCAGTCTAACAGCCGGGCCCGAGAAGGGAAAAGAAAGTCAAGCCAATTTGGTACGAGGCTAAGTCGTCGAACAAAGGGACAAAGGAAAACCAAAAGCCAAGCCTGTGAAAGAAGCAGTAAATCAAAGCCCATGAAGAAGAAAGGAAAAAGGCTACACCTTCCAAACCTAAGGGTAAGTGCTTTCTTTGTGGTGAACTAGGGCATTGGCGCAAGCATTGCCGAAATATCTAAATGAGGCGAAGGAAGGAAAGTGGTCGAGCAAACAAAGGAAATGATAAGACAGGTAATTTACTTGTCTTGGAATCCTACAGTGTAGCTAAAGATGTATCGACTTGGATACTGGATTCTGGTGCTACTAACCACGTTTGTTCTTCTTTGCAGATCCTTAGTTCATATGAAGAGCTGGAGGATGGGGCGCACCAGATGAGAGTTGGCAACGGTGCAGTCGTTTCAGCTAAAGCAGTGGGAGTAGTTAGTTTAGTCTTTGGGAACAAAGTCCTT
Source organism: Gentiana macrophylla (assembly GCA_026214975.1). Lineage (NCBI taxonomy): Eukaryota > Viridiplantae > Streptophyta > Magnoliopsida > Gentianales > Gentianaceae > Gentiana > Gentiana macrophylla. The sequence continues at coordinate 129,111,736 of CM047807.1, read as the reverse complement.
AAGTTGGACAATGTCTTTTATATTCCGCACTTTAGAAGAAATTTAATTTCTATGTCTGTTTTGCAAGAACAATTGTATTCTTTATCTTTTGAGTATAATAAGATTGTTATTTCCAGAAATGGACGTGACTTATGTTCTGCAATGATAGAAAACGGACTGTATGTCATTAAACCAACCGATACTCCACTGCTTAATACTGAAATTTTTATAGTAGCACATCAAAGTTCAGCCAAAAGGCAGAAGGTTTCTCAAAATGATAAAACATACCTTTGGCACCTTAGCTAGGTCATATTTCCTTCGTAAGAATCAAAAGACTGGTTAAAGATGGTCCCTTAAGTGAGTTATTTGTTGACTCACCGCCGGTCTGTGAGTCTTGCCTGGAGGAAAGATGACCAGCGACCACTAAATCAAAAGGTAACAGGCTAAAGAACCTTTAGAATTGGTACATTCAGATCTGTGTGGTCCGATGAATATGCAAAGGCTAGAGGCGGATTCGAGTATTTTGTAACTTTCATCGACGACTACTCGAGATTCGGATATGTTTATCTCATCTGATAGAAATCCCAAACTTTTGAAAAGTTTAAGGAATTCCAGTGCGAAGCGAAAAGCGATTGGGCAAGTCTACGAAATGCCTTCGCTCGATCGCGGAGGTGAGTACATGGATACCGATTTCGCGACTACGTTTTGGAACATGGGATTTGTTCCCAACGTTCTGCGCTTAACGCCTCGGCAGAAATGGAGTTCTTTGGCGGAGAAACAGACTTTAATAGACATGGTCGATCCATGATGAGCTCACAGCGTCCTTTGCGGTGTCCTTTTGGGGACATGCCTTCAAACAATGGGTCCGTATTTTAAATATGGTGCCGTCAAAGTCTGTCGAGAAAACACCTCTCGAGTTAAGTTATGGAGTGGGAGTAAACCTAGTTTGCGTCCACTACCGTGTATGGGGGTGTCCGGCACGTGTCTTTGGTTGACAAGACTAGCAAATTGCAAGCACGCACGTCTGAAAGTATGTCTGCTTTTTGTAGGGTATCGCGCGAGGAACAAGAGGAGGTGCGTTTCTATGATCCGGAAGATCGAGAGGGTGATAGTTTCAACTCACGCCACTTTTCTCGAGGATCAATACATGAAGGACTTCAAGCCTCGGAGTAAAGTTGTACTCGAGGAGTTACTCTCGACGAAGTCGGACCACCCAGTGACACCTAGTATCACAAACAACAACACTCATCGATACACCTATCGACCACGGCGAGTCTAGATCACTCAGACGTACCACCGAGTGGTTCGGCCACCGATCTTGATACGGTATGCAACCAGAGGCAAATATCGCCGTCTCACGATGAGAGTGCAGGATGATCCAGTGTCCTATCGCAGGGCTATGAATGATTACGATAAGGACATGTAGGTTGAGGCGATGAATCGAGGAGATGATGTCTATGTACTCTAACTCAGTCTGGAAACTTGTGGATTGCCCTGAGGGTGTACAACCCATAGGCAGTAAATGGATCTACAAGAGAAAGCGAGGAGTGGATGGAAAGGTTGAAACCTTTAAAGCTCGGCTAGTGGCTAAAGGCTACACACAGAGAGAGGAATAGACTACGAAGAAACCTTCTCCCCGTGGCAATCTTTGAAATCCATTCGGATCCTCCTTTCGATTCTTTGCATGTCTAGATTATGAGATCGGTAGATGGATGTTAAGACTGACCTTCCTAAACGGCTATCTTGACGAGGAAATATATATATGCAAACAACGAAGGATTTGTCGAGAAAGGCCAAGAGCACAAAGTGTGCAAGCCGCTCGAGATCCATTTATGGGTTAAAGCAAGCATCTCGGTCTTGGAATCATAGATTTGATGAAGCAATCAAGTTGTATGGTTTCGAACGAAACTTTGATGAGCCTTGTGTATACAAGAAGGTCATCAAAGATCAGGTGGCGTTCTTGGTGTTGTATGTTGACGACATTCTGCTCATTGGACCCAATAAGGGGATGTTGTCAGATGTGAAGAATTGGTTATCCACGCAGTTCCAAATGAAAGATTTGGGGAGGCGAGTTATATTACAGGGATCCAAGTTATACGGGATCGCAAGAATAGGATGTTGGCTCATCCCAAGCATCTTACATAGATAAGATGTTGTTGCGTTCTGAGCATGATGAATGCAAAGAAGGTTTCCTACCAACCCGACACGGTATTCAACTCTCTACAGAAGCGATCTCCCACAGACTCCTGAGGAAATTGAGAGTATGTGACGAATACCATATGCTTCGGCTGTTGGTAGTCTAATGTATGCTATGTTGTGTACTAGACCAGACATCTGTTAAGGCGTGGGCTTGGTCAGCCGTTTTCAATCCAATCCGGGCATGGACCATTGGACAGCAGTGAAGAATCTCCTAAAGTATCTTAAGAGAACGAGGAATTATATGCTTGTATATTCGGGTGCAAACCTGGATATAGCAGTAGTACATCGATTCGACTTCGATCGAGATAAGGATGATCGTAAATCAACATCAGGCTCGGTGTTTACTCTGGGAGGCGGAGCAATTGTCTGGAGAAGCGTCAAGCAATCCAAAGACGGCCGACTCAACTATGAAAGCCAAATACATAGCGGCCTCTGAGGCAGCTAAAGAAGCGGTATGGCTCAAGAAGTTCTGGGAGATTTAGGAGTAATCCCAAATCTAGAAGATCCGACACGCTCTCTTTGTGACAACAACGGGCCGTGTCGAATTCGAAGAGAACCGAAGTCACGAAGTCAAAGCATATAGAGAGAAAATACCATTTGATTAGAGAGATTGCTCAAAGAGGAGACATTTCCGTCACGAAAATCCCTCACCGACAACCTTGCTTCGATCCATTTACGAAGACGCTTTCCATTGAGTTCTTTTCGAGGCACTTGGAAAACATGGGTATTAAGGACATGAGTCATTTGCTTTAGAGCAAGTGGGAGATGTAGTTCTTGTTGTAGTGGTTAGTGGGTGTGCTCTAAAACAATTATTGCTTGTCATTCGTGCAAGTGGGAGATTGTTAGATGTAGTGCCCGAAAGACGATTTTGTAATTGTTTTAAATTAATAAATGACAGATTTTATTCATCTTATTTGCTTCGTGCTTATATAGTATACACTGCTGCAAACCCTAAGTATATCTGTATGTAACCACTTAACTCAGTGTATGGATTACACGTGAGGATTGAGTTAGTAGTGATATACTTAAACAGTTAGTCCGTGGTGAACTTAATCAGAGTTTAGGGTCTCTTGATTAAAACACCAATAATGCGCCCAGAACACCTTAGGGTGTGATAGTCTTATCCGGACTGTCGGTAGAGGATACCTACGTGGGGCATTTATATATGATGGCATTCATATAGGACTGGACCGATTTAATCTGAATTTCTCGTTATAATTCCGTAATCGATGAATCTTATTAAATCATTAGATGATCATATATGGATCAACCTTAATCTGAGGTGATCTGCAGAGTCTTTGCTTGTCCGGGGTAGTATTTGATGTGTTAGTTACGGTTCACTTAAATATGTGTTCCAAGCCACTTCTCATTGGCACTATCTCCGGATGAGTGAGTAGTTCATTTTTCACAGACATGGAATCCATTCCCTTCTGCTGGGAAGTAGAGAGACAAGTCCCTTATTTGTTAGCCCTAAGAAAATGATCGATGGGCCCAGTTCATGTTAAGACTAATTAGCTACTAGTCATATATGTGAACTAATTGATCACTAGGGGGTTAATGGTAAATAAGGATAAGATATTCTGAGTCGGGTTCGCGGAGGCTTCCCACTCAGAATGGACAGTCTATGGAGGGTTAATATGTATGTAGTGATTATATCAATGGACTCTTATTCACTCTATGGGTTGAGTATAAGTATACATCTATGATCGGTAGAGTTCAGTTTCGGGTTTATGGTGGCGTAATCCCGGAATTAATAATTAATGTACTTATTCGGTTCGATGAATAATTAATTATTGGAGCTACTGGTTATAGGTCCATGGTCCCCGATGTGGTTTCTGTAATTCGGACTAATAATCTTGTTATTTGGGCCTCAGTGATAATTAATTGGTTGGGCTAATTAATTGATATGCAAAATATTATTTAGTTGGCGCCAATGTCATGCTACAAAGTGGCGCCAATGTCATGCTAATTAATTGTCAAGGTATTAGTTTTCTTGGATAATTATTTAATGTATGATTTATCTTTTATTTGTTAAATGATAATTCATGGAATATTAGATAATAACTTGATTTATCCTAATTTGTTTGGGATAATCATTTTATTTATCTTTTATTTGGAATAAAGGATTAATGTAATAATTATCTCTTAATTATTTAATCCTTGGAGGTCAAGGTTTACTCTCCTATATAAAGAGAGTTCTCCCAAGCCTTAGTACATTGGCAAATTTCGACCACACTTGTAAAAGGAGAGGAAAAATTAGTTTTCTTACCTAGGGTTTTAGAAGAAGAGAAACTCTAAGTTTTTCTTGGTGTTGCATATCGAGGAGGTTCGTGTATCAAGAAAGGTGTCCACCAACCGCCGTTTGGAGAACACATCGGAAGATCTTGGCTTCTCTTCCTACTATTGGTAACATGATCTTAACCCCCTTGTAGTTGTTAAATCCTTTAATTATGTATTGTAATATATAAATCGTGATCCATCCGCTGCGCGTAGATCTAATTCGTTTAGATCTAAGAACCTGAATCCTTCATAGCCATAGAAGTTGAGGAAAGTCCCACCGCCACCGGTAGGGTAGGGTGGGAGGGAACAAACCGAAAAACCATCAAAGGCTTAATAGAGGCTTTCTGGACAGCTGTTGCTTGGGAGTCTGAAGGGATCACAACTTTTTGTTGAAGATGATGATACAAGAGTTTCGTTCGTTGTGGTTATTCATTTGTGGGTCTCCGGAGGCTTGTGGATGGGATGCCCCTCCCTCTTGTTTTTCTCTCTTTGCGAAACTAACTTCTTCAATATATAGAATACAAAATTTAGCAGATATGAGGATGCCCTATTTATTCTTCTTTTATTTGTATAGTTTTTACTTTTGTTTGTTGTTCCAACATTGTGCTGGCGGTTGTCTCCATAATAGTTCCAAGGTTTTTCGACCCTAGTCTACATTTTGAACCTCTTTTCAAACCAACAATTTCAACCAACAATTTTTAATTTATTATTTGATACTATGGATGTCTTGTTACGGCATGGATAAGCTCACACTAACCCGTTAATTTTAGATCCAATTCGAGATTTTCCTTGGGGGTATTGGTAAGGAATTGGAATGGAATAATATCGATTCATCTGAAGAAAAAAGTTCTCTATTGATTCAAACACTGCACACATGGGATAGAGGAAGAGGAAAGCCGAAGATTTCACATAAGACGTTTGATCGAAAAGAAATCGATTTATTTTGTACCCCCTCAGAAATGGGTCAAATTCTACATGATCAAACCTATGAGACTTAACTTAAGGAATTTTGTAGGCTGGTCCGGCAGTCTATTGCTCTTTCTTTGTGCTTATTTCGCTTTAGGGCCAATCTCCGTCCGGCCCGAGAAAACCGCTGCGCGCCTCCGTTACCTTTTGGGAGGCTTATGCCCCCATAGAAACCGTATGCCTGAGACTGACCCTTGGCCCATAGGTCCTTCGTTTCTGAAGAAGAAAAAAAAACCAATAAATTTATGAAAACATGTGAGATAATACACGTTTAACCTGTTATAAACACATATAGGAATATGCAGTTTAAGAAAGAAACAAACACAGATAGCAATGCAAACGTAAAAAATGACGGAATTGATAAACACAGAAACAAGAAGAACACAGTGATTTAACGTGGTTTCCGGCGTTGTGCCGACTACTCCACAGACAGAAAATAAGATATTTTATTATACACAGAATTACAAGGTTTCCACAAGTGTGTGGACAACACTCTTGAAAGACACACATTGCATTGATTACAACATTGGAATTTATAGACACAAGTCTCAAACCCTAACCGCCATAGATCTTTGTCGGAACTACCATAAATACCCCAGATGTGGACCAAGCCCCAATTTGTATTCACTGCATTTAAACCTGGTTCAAAAGCGACTTTCCGGACTTGTAATCGATTGCTCAGATGTAGAATTCAATTATACTCAAGATAACACAAAGCAGACTAAGCTGATCACGACTTCAAGAAAAACTCAACAGACTTCATCAAACCGACTTTCACAGATCGAATATACTTAATCGAATCGACCATCAAATCTCGCCTCGCTTTTTTGAGATTAGTTCCACTGAGATATTTAGGTTTAGAGATCAAGTCACCAAAACAGACAAAACCTATTAGGGATGATAATACATATTATGTCAATTTATATAGCTTACACACTAATCAATAATATAACGTAACATAGGAGTTTCTTTAGAGAGCTAAAGGCATTTTACTTCTTCGATGTCTATTACCCAAACATGAGCAACGAGTGGGGGATGAATTACATTTCACATGTTCAACAAAATTGAGTCCCTCTCCCCCGCTAACATAGGAGCTTTTATTTACAACATACAAAGTCTATCGATACACGTCTAGCACACATAATCAATTTTTTGAAAGTCGATTTTTTTTCTTCAAAACCGACTTTCAATGTACCGATTTTTATGTGATGTATAGGTGACGTGATACATCGATAAGAATCAATATGAAAAGCCGTATAAAATATACTGCATAATTTATTCTAAATATTTAGCTACGGCACCAACCTTTCTCTTATAAAATAAAATAAAATGCATAATTCACCTACTCTAACAATCTTGACAAAAGCATGATGCATTCGAATATTTCCATCCATCCTCACCTATTTAGTAGAACACATCAACCCCCTTTCCTCCTCCCCTTGCCTTTCTCAGCTCCCCCCACCCCTCACCCCTCACCCACCCCCATCCGAACCTCTTCTTTATTAACTCCTCTCCTTGTCTACCTCTTCAATACAATGGCTAGAAATTCCAAACATGTAATATTATTATCCATTTTCTTAGCATTTAATCCACTCTTCAATTTCAAGAAATGTGTAATTATTAGTACCGTCTCTGCACAAGAGGTGGTGTATCCATCTCCACCACCGCCGCCGTCGTCTGGATGCCTATACAATTGTCTTCCCCCGCCACCTCCACCACCACCGGCATCGTCAGACTGTCCCCCTCCTCCGCCACCGTCTCCATCGACTTCTCCACCACCACCTCCAGGATCAAGTTACTACCCTCCTTATAATTATTACCCGCCTTCACCGCCTGGATATTACCCATATTTACCTCCACCAATCAACTACAATGCTCCTCCGCCACCTAATCCAATTTTGCCTTATTTCCCATTCTACTACCTCTATCCTCCTCCGCCGTACTCTTCCTCTGTGCCCGGTGCTTTTAATCTTGATATAAGATGTTTCACAGCTACCGCAATTCTACTACTATATGTATTCTTGCTCTAAAATAACACATGGGTTTTAATTTTTTTTTTTTTCCATGAAATTTGGCTCCTTCGATTGCTGAAATTATTTGCTCCATCAGCCGGGCATTGCTGCTTGTGGTTAAGGTTATCATATCTGAAATGGCCCCTTTTTTTTCCTCTTGTTGGCTGTAGCTGGAGCAATATAATGTTTGAAAATTTCATATCTTTCGTCAGGATTTATGTATTTTTTATGTAAACAAAATGCCGTAACTTTATCATTTTTGTATGTTATTCATTTGTTCTTATGTCACAAATGTATTTCGTTTGTGTTTATGTCGCATCTTCATTTTAGCTTTATAAAACTTCGCATTAATCAAATCAATTGTCCCACACACAAAAGAAGAAAAAAAATCAAGAGTAAGGAACATTTGTTAACTTTTCAGTTGCATCTCTAAAATGCCTAAGAGTATATCAAATAGGAAAATGATACATCCACTACATATAGTATGTAGTGGATATATACTACGCATCCTCTGGATATTGCCTAGTGGTGATGAGCGGTGTGTTATAATGACAGCCGAACCCTAATTAAGTTGGAGGTCAGCGGTTCGATTCCCGTAAAATGGATTGATTTCCGATTGATAACACTCCTGCTTCAGTGATGATGAGGCAAGCAGTTCTCTAACTTTAAGCTTTGTGTTATTTCGATTAACTCTCTCTCATATTCGTGTGGGATCGGGGTGGCGCCTACTAAGTTAAAGTTTAACTGCTTTTTTTTTAGTGGATATACATTACGCACATCTTATCCACATATTAAAGTGTACTAGTTCAAATGTATGGATAAGATGTGTGTACACACTATATGTAGAGGATGTATCACCACCCTATCAAATAATAATATGTTAAAGAAAGGTGTTTGTTTTCTGAATCTAATAAACGTGACACATCAACATTTACGGATTAATATACAAAGTGATGAAGATCTTATGAGAGATTAAGAGCATTTGTATTGTTCCTCCAAAAAAAAAAAAAAAAAAGCATTTGTATTGGATTTTATAACACAACACAAATTTATAAATTAGACATCCCATTTCTTTGGATTTGTCAAAAATCATCTCTAATAGAATTTTTACTGAAATTTATGAAATAAATACTCTTTTTATTATTAAAATGAAATACATACTCATTGAATTTTACATTATTTACATTGTTCATCTTATAGATTCTCAATTCAAAAATTATGTTAGAGTTTACAAAAAAAAAAAAAAAAAAAAGATTTATGTTAGAGATTCTAATAATTTTCTTGTTGTAGATTATATCCGATTCATAAAAGATGGAATTTAGGCCTATAAAATATAAAAAACGGTTTAAAAGAACTTAACACTGCAGAAGTGAATCAGTAAATTATTTAAAAACTCTTGTAGAGATTCAACGGGAAAAATAACGGTCAGCAGTGAGATACTCTATTTTTTTCAGTAAACTACATATTCTCAGAAATTTCCTTTACATCTACCGTGATTCATCCAGATTTCAAATTTTCCTTTATATCTTCCGCATTATGTAAAATAAAGAAAGTCGTCATGATTTCATCTTAAATAAAGATTCAGAAACTATAAAAACGTGTTTTTAAAATCGTATAATAAAAGATTCATTAAGATTTCACGCGACGAGTGCTTGCTTATGCATATGAGTGCTTCAAGGTGAATAAGAAATCTTACATTGATAATTTCAATTCAAGAGTTGTAAAAAAAATTGTTCCTGGTTAAGCGATAGATAACATTTTTCAAATCAACATTTATTATCGATTTTCTTATTTTAGTCCCATAATATAAGACTTGTTTGTTTTTGAAGAATTTTCTCATATAATAAAACTTTCTCACATGCCAATTTAACATTTAATACATTGTTTCTATCTATAACAATGCAATATTATAAGTCACATTTACAAACAATATAATATTTTAACTTGAAATTTTTAAAAATAACTCATTTGTGAGGCGGAACAGCGGCAAGAATTATTTGTGTTTTATGGTGGATATGGAAAAGTCGATGCAAGTTAGTGTATGAGAAGCAACCAACTCGCCCTGATTTGTTGTTGGCCCTCGCCGAGTCCGAAGCTAAAGCTTATTTAGAAGCCCAAGTTGGCCCTGTTTCCATCTTTTCCCAGCAAAATCTTAAGAGGAGTTGGGAACCTCCACAAGACCAAATGGTAAAGTTTAATGTTGACACTGCTACTAGAGGAGATACAATAGCTATTGGAGGTATTTTGCGTAATCATCGTGGTGACATTCTACACAGCTTTTCAATGAAGTTAGATGGAAGGTATGAGGTACCGATAGGTGAGGCTCTCGCGATTCACCAAGCTATCGTTTTTGCTTTAACCTGGGGGTTATTCAGTGTCGTTTTTTAAGGAGACTCTCGACAAGATACCCACGCTTAACATCGGATGAGTTGGATTTATCTCACTCAGGAAGTATCATTGATGATTGTAAAGTTACGCCCTGCTTTTTTTAAATACATTTTCTCTTTTGCCAAGAGAGAAGGAAATACTCCGGCTCATCTCTTGGCAAAAGAAGGTTTTTCTTTGGTAGGACTTAAACAATGAGGCTCTACGCCGTCTGCGAATGTAATCATGGCTTGCTCTCTCGATTTGGTAAAATAAATGTCCTTTTTCTTCTAAAAAACAACTCCTCATTGATGAGATTATTTAAATGGTGTGAAAAACCTCTCGGCGCGCAGTGTTGAAAAAAATTATTATTTACAGCTTTACTACACGAGAGTAAAGTGATTTCTGCAGAGACGATTGGCCGATCTCGGATTAATCGGATGAGTGAGTTCGGATCAAATGAGTTTTAAAGAAAAAACCAAAAATACTTATATTGTGAGACACAAGGAGTACTAACTATGTGATGAAAATAATGTTACATTAATGGCGTTCAAGAGTTCTTTAAATCATTTCACCGTTAATATTGTGTTTTTGACAATACCATTAATTAATTAATAACGAAAGAAGTAAAAAAGCAATAGTAATTAGCAACACGTAACATCATACATTTATTTTATTTTTATTTTTTTGGAAATTTACATCATTTTCAAAATACAAAAAAGTTAGCAACGCGTAACATCACACGAATACTAATTTTGAGTAGCTCGTTTTCAAAATACCATTATTAGTGATCGAGCATTCAAGGGTCTACCCTACCCAGGTCCTCATGTGTTTGGTAAAATTAATCCATGTATTTGAAAGCTCTCTTTCAAGCACATGACAACTACTATGAGTTAAGGTATTGTTATTGTGAAAAAATACAAACCTTCTTTGATATTATTTATTGCAATTATTTATTTCATCAGATGTCATTCTTTGGTTTTATCGAAATGGACGATTGGTTTTAAATTTAATAATTAACCCGTTTGTTTTACATAAATGAATTGTAATACAATGAAATAAATATAATGAATTAAATGGAATGTAGTTCCTCAAAAAAAAAAAAAAATGGAATGTAGTCATTTCATTACTGTGTTTTGAACATGAAAAGATGATAAATATCAGATTCCATGATTGGCCACACACTTCTTTTCAGCTCTATCATCTTTAAATTGTCTCATTCAGAGGCCTAGGTTCTTAAATAGGTTCTTTGGAATTGATTGCTTCGAGTGATCTTTATTTTGATTTGTTCTACGATTTAAACTCTACATGAGGGGAGTAGAAACACTAGTGATTGTGAGGGTATATATATTCTTGTTGAAACTTCAATCATGTCGAAAGAGAGGATAATTCTAGTGATGCTCGTATTCGGTTATTGGTGGATGAGACGATGACCCGATTTCAGACTATGTTAAAGGGAGTAACTGAGCAGCCTAACCGTGGTGGTACAAATATTGTTAAAAAACTTATACATGGTTGTTTTCTGTTTATTGCGATCAGTGTAAAATGAGTGATCATTACAATTATAATTGCCCTAATCTATGGCAGAAAATATGTAGTTTACGTGGAAAATCACCTAAGGACGACCAGGTGAATGTTAATATCCCAGAGAAGATTGTAGAGACCACCGTAGAGATTGTTAACACTCGAGAAGAGGTAGTCTAAGAGTACATTTTGGCAGAGGCAATCACCGAGGAGAATAAAAAGGTGGTGGAGATAAATATTGCAAAAGAGTGTGATGTTGAGAAGAAGAAAGATGATATCGCATTAGTGGTGGAGAAAATCGAGGCAGCTGAGGAAGTTGGTCCTACTTCACCGACCGCTTGTTCGAGTTCTCTCTTGTCTTCTTTGCAGGTACATGCAGACCATCCACTTGAGTAGAACATTGGGCTATCTGATATACCCAATCCAGCCCCTATATTGCCTATGGATATTATTGACCATGATAACATTCGTGGCAAACCGGAGCACAGTTTCGTTGATCCATTTTCTACGTATGTTGTTGACTGTCCGGCTGTGAATTGTACTCTTTATATTGCTTCTTGGCGGGATTTCTCCGAGTTTTTAGTAGTCGGAAGACTTCTTTGATGTTGTGTTTGTGACACTTGGTTCAACATCAAACCGTGTCATTGATGTGAAGTGGTTTGTCCAACTTGCATTTGATCCGGGTATATCTTTTTACGAAATCCTTTTGATTCGAGGTCGAATCCCTTCGAATCCAGGAGGGAATGATGTGATTCTTGTTGAAAAAGAAACTTATTAAATTTGTTTAGAGTCTTTTATTTATTTTTAGTTATTATTTCTTTTGTTTTATTTTATTATAATCTCACATTGATTTGACAGTCTTTTATTTTTGTTATTATTTTTATTTATTTTGTCCCGCATTATCAAATTAGCAATTGATTTTGAAGTCTGTAGCCTATGTAAAGACAAATAGTGTCATTGTAACAATCAGTTAAAACATTATTGAGTGAAATATATATTAAGATTTTTAGTTTTTTGTGAGCCGGAGCGGCTGCACATAGAAAGAAACCGGGAAGGCTGCACATAGAAAGAAAAGTGTCAGCCGACCCGCTAAAAAAAATATTAGACTGAATTTTTTTTTTGGGTGCACATTTATAAGTGAATTGACCCATTATTTTTATATATTGATCTCTATTGACCTGTACTGGACTATAATATATTAAATTAAGTTTAGTAATTATAAGATATGATAAATTTCCGACTCAAATCATTAAATTCCTACAGCTGTCCCCATGTTTGTACTTATCAAGGTTCTGAGCATACCTTGTGGCGTGTTTGTATACCAAGGTTCTTATGTACGAGTTATCTTAGGGTTGAGGTCATACCAAGGTTCTCAGTTACCAGTTAGCTAAGGGTCGATGTGCTCGTCTTATTGGTGCCTTCAGTCAAATCCTCAGACATTTTCGGATCTGATTCAGTTACGGATCACATCAATGTGAGTGATAAGAATCAAGAACAATAGGAGGATTATACATTTTCGTACACTGATAGCCATGCTGAGGTAACAAGTGTGTCGGGATATTTTCTAAACGCTAAGTAAAGCGAAAACAAAAGCCAGAAAAAAAAATGAAGGTAAAGACAAACAATCTAAAGCAAAACATCTAAAATCCGAGAGGCCTCAGATGGTTTAGACAAAACATTTACACACGAACAACTATCATTTTCCACCTAATACAAAGAGAGCCTTCAAAGCGACGGGCTTCGGATAGCACCGAAAAAATCGTCTTCATTTCAAAGATATCAACGTCTATATAGATAATGATTTAGTCACATAAATTTTCACAGAAAAAGTACCAAAAGTTAATCCATTGGTTGTGCTTTTTCAAAAAAATTTCCTTTCCTCCATGAATATATCGTGGGGTGCTGGTGCATTTTGCTTTGTTGTTAATTTCTCATTCACTCGTTATCCGAATTGAATGATTCCAAATCTGAATTCATCTACGACTCACGTAGTTTTTCAGGAATTAATAAAACATTACATATATTATATACAAGAATATATATCAAAATACGCTTATAAAGTCACGAATAAAATGATTATAAAATCATTTTTAATTCATTTTAAAATCAATTCCTCTATATCTCCAACAATCCCCACATGAATGGAAATTAACATAAATCACGCACTCGAAGAGATTACGGCGGCGAAAAATATTGCATCGAGAGAGGTAGGCTTTCGGCTTTGAACATGCCTTAGTGAAATACTATCGGATGCTAATTAATCGGTGAACTTAAGTCTTGAATCGTTCAACCTTTAGTGTAAAAACCGGATAATAGTACTCACACAATATTTTCCTTAGTAACGTTATTTGGTTACGATGACTAGATTCGTTTGGCCCTGAATCACACTGGTTTCGAGAAGTGCGTTAGCGAATTCTAGCCTCTGAACTCTCTTTGAAGCGCCCCACTTCACACTTACATGGGTGGCCTCCTATCAAGAGTATTCCGCCATACCCACTCGACTTTAATCAAATTATAGGAGTCATTAAAAGTTTTCACTTAACCTTCACTTCGGCAGACAACACTTTTATTCGCACGAGAATGGGTAAGTGTTCATCAATGACTTCCATAACTTAGTTGTCCCTTTGAACCAAGATCTTGGCATCTCCGTCAACATGGTAGGGTTACCATTACAAAGCTTATCTTTCAATAGGCTTCGGGTCCATTCCGAGTGTCAAAAGCGACATTTGATCACTAGGTAAACCTTTTGTAAGCGGATCCATAAGATTCTCCTTCGATTTTACATAATCGATAGAAATCACACCACTAGAGATCGCTTGTTTAATGGTATTGTGTCGTCGACGTATATGTCTAGACTTACCATTATACATACTATTTCGTGCTCGGTGTATAGCCGATTGACTATCACTGTGTATGCTAATAGGAGCAATCGGTTTTGTCCAAAATGGAATGTCCTCTAGGAAATTTTGAAGCCACTCAGCTTCTTCACCAGCTTTGTCTAATGCAATAAACTCCGCTTCCATTGTGGAACGAGATATGCACGTCTGCTTAGTGGATTTCCAGGACACCGCAGCACCACCAATCATGAAAATATATCCAGTTGTTGATTTTGATTCTTTTGTATCGTAAATCCAATTTGCATCATGATATCCTTCTAATATCTGCTTGGATATCTTGTGTAGCACAATCCGAGTTCATTGTATATTTCAATTGAGTACTCTAATAAGAGCTTTCCAATGATCCTCACTAGGATTAGTTGTAAACACTGCTCAGCTTTATTCACAAAGACATGCAATATCCGGTCTAGTACAATTCGTTATGTACATTAAGCAAACCGATAATCGAGAATATTTTAAGCGAGACACAGGGTCACCTTTATTTTTGACTAAGTGAAGACTTAAGTCAATAGGTGTTTTCACAGGACTTTCATCATAAACATCGAATCTCCTCAGACGGATTCAATGTAGTGAGGCGTGACGACAAGACTAGTCCCTCGAATATTGGAGATTTTAATCCCAAGATTACATCTGCCCGAGTCCCATATCTTTCATATCAAAGTTACGTGTCGACATCTTTTGGTATTCATGATTATATCATGAGTACTCCCCATAATTAGCATATCATCAACATATAGACACACTAACACATAAGCATTAGTTGTATGTTTGATGTAGACACATTTAATCGCACTCGTTGATCTTAAACCCATTAGATAGCATAGTTTGATCAAACTTTTGATGCCATTGCTTGGGTGCTTGTTTGAGATCCGCATACAACGACTTAACGAGTCGACACACTTTGTTTTCTCGACCTGGAACCACAAACCCCAAAGTTGTTCCATATAAATTTCTTCGCCTAATTCACCATTCGTAATGCGTTTTAACATCCATCCGATGGATTTCCAAGTTATAGATCTGCTGACAAGAGAAATTAAAACCCTTATAAGTGATTCTTATTCATTGGTGAGTAAGTATCAAAGAAATCAAGACCCTCTTTTTGCCGATAACCATTATCTACCAACCTGGCCTTATACTTATCAATAGATCCATCAGCTTTAAGCTTCCTTTTGAAAATCCACTTACACCCAGCGCTTTATGTCCCGGTGGAATATCAACCAATTTCCAAGTGTGATTTTGCATAATGGAATCTATCTCACTATTAATTGCCTCTTTCAGGAAAGGTGCTTCGATTAGACATAGCCTCAAAGATATGTCCTTGGAGTATTTTCTACCATGTAGATGAGAAAATCACGCCCAAAAGACGTTGAAGTCCTAGCCCGTTTACTCCTTCGAGGTTTCACTTCCTCGTGTTCGGAGCATTATCCCCACATTTTTCGTGTGCCCTCTTAGTGAATTTGAGTCTTCATTATGTCTTTCTTTATTTGGAAAGACATCCTCAAAAACACCGCATTTCTTGACTCCATGATTGTGTTTACATGCACATCGGGTTGTTAGATTTGTGCACAAGAAATCTAAATGCACTACTCGTTATGTGCATACCCAATAAATATGCAATCTATCGTTTTTAGGCCCAATCTTGATTTGTTTAGTTTAGAGCACTTCCACCTTTGCTAAAACACCCCACACTTTCAAGTATTTATAACTTGGTTTGTGGCCTTTCCACAACTCATATGGGTCTTATCCATCTTTTTAGATGGAATTACGGTGAGAATTGTATTGGCGGATGTAAGGCCTCCCCCACAAGTTCCGAGGTAAACCAGAACTAATCAACATAGCATTCATCATCTCTTTGAGCACGGTTTTGCGTTCAAGCAATTCCGTTAGATTGAGGTGCATATGGAGCGAGAGTTTGATGAATAATGCCGAATCTGAGACATAATCCTTCAAATGGCGATTCATACTCTCACTCTATCACTACGAACCTTCTTGATTCGTCTCGCTAAGTTGATTCTCAACTTCAATTTTATAATTTTGAATGCCTCGATAGCCTCATCTTTGCTACTTAGCAAATAAACATAATAAATATCTTGTACAATCATCGATAAAAGTTACAAAATACTTTTTACCGCTCTCGATTACTAAACTTTAAATCACACAAATCGGTGTGAATTAATTCTAAAGGTTCAGATTTCTTTCCACGGATGGAAACGGAGCTTTAGTCATTTTTGATTCAACACACACTTGGCATTTACCGGTTTGGTTAAATCTTAGTTTAGGTAACAAATCCAAATTCATCATTCTTTGAATTGATTTATTATTAACGTGTCCTAAACGATTATGCCATAAAGTACAAGACTCAATCAAGTAAGAACGGGCTGATTACAGACTGCAATAGACTAGACAATCAATAAAAAAGATGAATAATTCGTGAAGATATTTCGATTACACACAGGTTTGATTTAGAACCACTGTTCTAAAATTTTTGTCTTAAGCTGTTATTACCCGTGTATAATTAAAATAAACAATTCGAATAAAATCAACAATTTTATTGATCCAATGAAAAAAGATTACACAAAGAAATACTGAGAAAGAAATGGTAAAGGATATTGACGATCCGAGCCGAGATTTAACTCATCCCTTAAGACAAATTTGCCCTGGTATGTGCCCGCTTTATAAAGAATTGTCTCCCAGGAATTCTCAGATTACCTTTCGGAATAGCGGCATCAGTAAACTCGAACAACGATTTAACTCAATTATATAGTGCTCGTAAACTCTTCACTTGATGCAAGAACACGATGCGAGAAGAATGTATGTATGTATGCATTCAAGTATCGTGTCTATGTCCCATCTTGTGAGGACTTGTTTATATAGAGGCTCGATTGTAATGGAAGAGTCCGCGCAATTAAATTCATTTATTGCATAACTCCCACTTTACTTCAAGTATTGATGACTGCTTATATAGAGGCTCGATTGTAATGGAAGAGTCCCCGCAATTAAATTCATTTATTGCATAACTCACTGCACATGTTCTGTGTCTAATTTCTATGCCGCGGCATCACTGTCCCGTCTATATATCTCGGGATCGAAGGGTGCGAGTGAGCCTACACGATCACACCCTCAGAACTTAAAATACCTAATGGACAATTGGCACAAATTTTAGATTGGTCAAGTGCAAATCATACCTGTCTAATTTCTGGTCCGTCTATATAACGGGATAATAGTGAAATTTTGTTTATAAATTGGTTCCCTGCTTATAGAATACAATCACCAATAAATTTGTTTCAAATTAATCGTGTGATGAATTGTTTAAAAGTAAAACTTCAAACTTCATCTTGAACCAATATAAAATTAATACAATTGGAAATGATTCGTAAAATAAATGGACAATTGGAAAAACAAATTGCTAGTAAGTAGAAGGAAAAAAAATAACAAAACGAAATACTCCAAATCTTAACAAGAGATCCACAGCTATGGTAATCGATCAACTAAAAAAGGAATTGCCAAACTCATAGCGAAATCTTAGTTCCTGAATCATTGGGAAATATCATAGTATGTACAGAACAAATCAAAGTAATTAACAATGCACTGTTTATTTATTTAATTTATAATCCTTTTTTAAACAATCTAGCCATGCAAAATATATAAATAAATAAAAATACATAATTGGCCTTACGTCGAAGAATTTTTGTTGGTGCTGCTTTTGAAAATAGAATTGGGTTTAGTGTTTAGTCAACTCAATAAGCGACTTATCAGTATGCCGGAGCAAGTTATACACAGATGCTCCGACCACAGCTCCGATCAACGGCCCAACTATATACACCCATAAGCTTTTGAAAACATGCTTTACCAATGCAGGACCGATGCTTCTTGCCGGATTCATCGACGCTCCGGATACCGGTCCGGCCACCAAAACGTTCAACATAATCGTCATTCCGACTGCAATTCCGCCCAAATCTCCCACCGCTCTGGAATCTGTAGCGACGGCAGAAACCACAAACATCAGAAGGGCGGTGGCGACAATTTCAGCGGCTAATGACTGTCCATTCGACCCCACCGGTAATGTTCCGAAATAAGAATTCGATTCTACGTCGAACATTACTGCTAATGTGCAGCTCGCTAGAATCGACCCCATTAATTGTGATATTATATAAATCGGTACCTGCTTATATGAAAATATATCATTAACACCCCAAAAAAAAAACAAAAAAAAAAAAATTACTTTAGCCATTTAAAATTTACAAAACCATAAAATCGAATTTTAATAATTCTGATATTGTTACTCACATCTTTCCATGGTAACCGTCGGAAAACAGCAAGGGTAATAGTGACGGCCGGATTGAAATGAGCACCGGAAATATGACCGACCGAATAAATCATCACCATAACGATCAAGCCCCATGTCACACATATTCCCGGGAATGTAACGTTGCCGTAAATTTTATTAACAGTGACAGATCCACATCCAGCAAAAATTATAAAATATGTTCCCACTAACTCTGCAATCACCTACGCAAAAAATATACTACTAAATTATAATATCATCGTCAAAAAGATCATAGATATAATCTAATTAAAAAATGAAATTATTTTCTAGTATTAATTAATAATACCTTTTGAAAGACGGTGACAACTGCTGGTGATGAAAGGCAACCTCTCTCATTATTAGGTTTGCGAATACCTTGTTCTACCTCGGAAATTTCTATTTCATCAGAATTTGTTGACATTTTTAATAATGATGAGGATGAAAAGAAAAAAAAAAAGGTAAATGGGTAAATGAATGTGATTTTACATTTGATTTAACAGAATGAGAAAATCTCTCTAGCTCCTTGTAAAATACAATGGGAAATCAAACATATAAAACACTGAAGACAGAAAGATAAAATTAGTTAGAATTTTATTGGATAAAGTTTTATACAGATTATGGATAAGAATATTACGTCAATCCTAGTCAACCTTTTTTTTTTTTACTTTAATTAACCTTAACAACCATGCAGTAGATTCAGCGTTTTTATCCCTTATTTGATTTAATATGATTCGTAACTGGAATGTAATGGACAGATAGAAAAATTTTATTTTAGTGTAAAAAAAAAAAAGAAAAATTTTGTTTTATTTTATTAAGGACAGATAGAACTGAAAAATATATATTTAAAAATGTGCTTGCACAAAAAACAAAAATTAAAACATTCAATTTTTACTTCTTTAGAGTACAATTTTTAAACTTTATTTCCCTTTTCAAAACAAAACAAACAAAAAAAAAAAAAAAAAAATCCCAGTTTTTCAAATTTACAACATTCCTTAATTTTAACTCCCGAATTTTTAAAAATGATAAAATATTAAATGTGATTTAAATTTACTTATTTCCTATTTATGTTAACCTAAAAAGAATAATTAAAACGATTTGATTATTAAAATAGATTTATTACGTGTTTAAGGAAATAAACTACTTTAATTTCCTCACTTTCATGTTTCACGTATTCTGAGAAAGGGAAAAAAAAATCCGTTAGGATTTTGTAAAGATGAGGTAGAAGGAATTAATCGTCTCATCGTGATGAACGTTTCCACATCAACAATTCCTATTTTCGTAAGTTTTCGTCTTTTAGGCCTTTTGGAATCTTGAACGTTCTTGTTAAATTCCTTTTAGGCCTTTTAGTGCTATTAGTGTAAAAGGTTGAACTAATGGAAGTTTTGTGTTTGTGAAACGTAGATTGTTCGTAGAGATTGTGGAATCGGATGATTCAAGCCTTTAGCTTTCAAATCGCTTTTTGAATCGATTATATTCGCAATTAAGGTAATGAATATTCTTAAACGGATTTCTAAGTGTTTTGTTCTGTGTATTGCGGTTTAAATTGCACGTTTTCATCTTGGAAATAAGCTGAACTCGCGTATTTACATCGATTCATCTTGGAACTAACGTCAGCGCAGGCTTTTGCGGCGCTTTTGGCAGGCGCCAAACCACTGCCGGATCCAAGAATATTTTCTAATAGGGTCACCGAAGTGTAAAACTACATTTTTTTTTATTCAAAAATTTATTCCAGTTGGGTCAGTGGAGCATAAAATTACATTTTTAACAACGAAACGCCATTTTTAACGACAAAACTACATCGTTTTAATACTATAAAAATTCCTTGGATATCAGTGGGTTCACGTGACTCCTCTTGATTCACACAGATCCGCCCGAGGATGGCTCTGTTCAAGGCTGGCGGGTGCCTATGATGTTGACTGACGCCAATAAGCTTTGGCGGGTGTCAATGATGCATTGTAGGTTAACAGGATGTACTGACAAGGTTTGGCGCTTTGGCCAGCGACATTCTGGTGCATCGGATTATGGTTTACGTAAGATCCTGGTAGCGCTAAATGAGTCATAAATGGTCCGGTCAACTGCTTAGACCACCGTCCTCGCTTGGTCTAAAAGGGTTAACCCAAGTTGACAAGACATTTATGTCTCACACTTATATGGAGGTGCGTACAAGGACAAAGCCAGGATTTTAAATCGGGGTGGGCTAATGGACTATATCGAGTTCGTCGGGTGGGCTGGATTAAGAATATTTTATGGATCCGATTAGACTACACATATTTTTTAATGTAATATTTTTTTGTCCGGGTGGGCTTAGTCCCCCTCAATTTATACACACCTCCGTCCTTGGGTGCGTATTCATTTATTTTACCGACGTGGGATATCACAAACTACACATTACAAAACTACACATTTTTATTTTTATTTTCAATTAAACCTCTTTTTCTTAGGGATGTTAATTGCAAAGCCCGATGTGGTTACATGCAGTTGGCAAAGATCAAAACTACATGGTGATCATTATTGGTGTCTCTTTGTTTTTTTTTTTTTTTTGAGTCTTATTGCCTCAAAGCATTCAATGAGGTTGAGTTGATTGAGTTTTGTCACTAAGTCTCGTTAATTGTGACATTATTCTTCTTCGAGCATATAAAAGTCAATTATAGAGTTTACAATCAACTTTTTAAAGGTCGAATGCGTTTGTTTATAATAGCACATCCCGCCACTTTTCTAACAGCATCCCAAAACGTAGTCCCAATTTTGCCAATAACTTGTAAAGGGAATCATGAGTGGCTTCTGCTTTGATTTATTTGCATTTGTTTGATTTATATCTCACACACTTGGTTCTTTCTGGGTAGCTAGAAATGATTTTAATACTTTCTCTTTTGTCGTTTTGTTTTGTGGGTGAGTTGAGTAAGGCTGAGGTATCATACTTGTTTTTAAATACGATGTGTGCCTTAATTAGGGGACCCGAAAAATTAATAATCGAATTTCATGAGCCGGTCATGTTCTGTCCTGCCGGCGTTGTCTTGGTCTTTTCCATAAACTGATCGAGGGACTCACTCTCTCTCTCTATATATATATATATTCCAAGAACGTACCCAACGTAATTCACGAGGTGTGTTGTTCCCTGCAGCCGGCTTTGTGTCCATCATGAAATGCATATATGAGGGTATTGACAGTTGTACTTGTTGTTTATGGCAAATATATGTTGTTGTTTGCTGGTGCATTTGTCATAGTCATTCGGCAAATGATGTTAATATAAATTTGTAAACCAAATTGGTTGGGAGTATTAATTGTCTTTCATTTCATCTCTTCATCGCACTAAAAGTTCCAAATCATTTTCCTTAGTCCCTCCTCCTCATTATCCTGATCATGGCGAAATATATGTTAGTAGTGATAGTGGGAATAATATTGTTGATTGCAAATGTGTTGAATGCACGCAATCTTCCTTTAAGCGAAGGTCCACTTCTGGTACGTGTGGTGAATGATTCAACTAATGAAGAAGCAATTGAAGAAGGAAGAATTAGTAGCAGTGGCAAAAGAATTATTCTGATGTGGAAGTGTTTGAAGGATCAGAGCTGTTGGAGGTGGTGCTCCCCATGCTAGCTCATTTCAACTCACAATGTATGGAAACAACTCGTGTTTAGCCTGTGGAAAGAGGATTAATCTGTTGTGATCATTTTGTCGAGAAACTATTATTACTCTTTTTTTTTTTCTTTTTTCTTTTTTTGCATCTTCGATATATCCCGTATATATATATATATATGGGAAACAACTTTCTTTCATTTTGTATCTGATGATGGTCAGTTTAGTTATGATCATCCTTTTGAAGTGATTCGTATACGGTATACTACTGTATCAGATTCATTTTACAATCGTTGTGGCTATGTTGTGTTGGAATTAAAAAAAATGAGTATTTTCACACTTTGAAAAATTATTGTGCCTGATTCATTTAGGAATCCGAAAAAAATAATGTTTATGAGTCAGAAAATGAGAATTTTCTAGACTACGGTATAAGAAGGTGCTTTTCATACTATACGTCCAATATCCAAACAATCTCTATAAATCCACATTTCCCCTTTTATTTAAGTAATTTATAATCCACCTTCAATTTTTAGTTACAATAAGGATATTTACCTAATCATTTCCTTCAAAGAAAAAAGCTATTGATAGCTCTTCCACTTCGGAAGGATCTTCAAAATTGTAGAAGAAAAATGTCCGGCTCTAATGTTGCTGGCGGCAATAGAATCCCAACACTGAAGCTCCTAATATATATCGGCACAACAGTGCTTTATATCTCTCATTGTTTATATCTCTCTCTTGGCTTCTGTTCAAGCTTTTTGTCATTTTTCTCCCTTCTTCTTTGGGCCATTTCGAACTTTTTCTTTCTGTACGACTTAATTTCACTAGAGTCTATATTGAATTGGGTTTACTTGTTGTTGTTAACCGGGAAGATTTTGAAAAGATAAGGTTGAGCAGCCCACTGATGGTTTTTTATTTTATGATCTTTTATCTTGTTTATTTATCAATATCATCAAACATATCAATGACGTACATGTGAATAATAAAAGGATTTACAAGTTTCATTTGAAGCATAATATGAAGAGAATATGGTGGAGCTCTTACAGCTTGAAGAATGACACTTCCATGATCAAGAGAGAACATCCTAAAGTTGAGAAGAAGTGGAGCAAAACTGAAGCAGATATTTGGGACAGCTTTGAGCTGATTTCAAAGTCTCATTTTGAGAGTTGCATTAGAGCAGGTTTTTAGCAAGTAATTTAGGCTGCACTTTGAGCTTAAAACTTGGAGTAAATGGAGATGAAATACTGCCTTGAATTGAGCTAAAAATGAGGTTAAACAGGCTGCATATGTGATGACAATGGAGCAGATTTTTAGCTCTGTTTTGACAGCTTTGGAGTTGAACGAATATGGCTGTTTTGGAGTTGTTTTAAGAACAGTTTGAGGGCTGCTTTTCAAGGTAAATTCAAGCATGATATGAAGGGTATATAAGGGAGTTCTTGGAGCTTGTATAAGGGCACTTAAATTATCAAGAACTCAACACAAGATGAGCTAAACTGGAGCTGATTTTTAGTCCTGTTTTGACAGCTTTTGGGCTCAACATTATGGTTGTTTGGAGCTGTTTTTAAAGATGATCAATGGCTTCTTTTGAAGTGAGATTAAGAAGTAATATGGAGCAGCATATGGAGTGGTTCTTACAACAAGATGGAATGCAATACAATGTCCAAAGAAATCACCAAAGTAAAGTGAGATTGCAGTTGTCTTGGGGTAAATGCAATACAATGTCCAAAGAAATCACCAAAGTAAAGTGAGATTTCCTTTAACTTTTGTTGTGTTTTTTTTCAAAAGTCTTTCTCTTGTTTGATAGAATTATAATTTTTGGTGGTCAGTTGTTTGGCAATGGCTTATTTTGAGACTATTCTTGAGTCGGTTTTCGGATGATGTACCTAATGGAGTAATGCTTTAAGTGTTGTTCACTTGGTTCGTATCATTAAGCTTTCTAATACACTAGTTTTAGGGGTGTTATTGATATTGTATTCATCGACATTGATCTTGTGTTACTAATATTGTAGGCTCCTCCTCTCATTTTTAATACAAAATGCGAGTTAATGTGGTAGCAATTGAAGTAAATGGAGAAAATGCAGCTCCATTGTTTGAGTTTATGAAGAAAGGCAACAAGTCCAATGGACTTTTTCAAATTTCCTACCCAGGTGATATATAAGAATGGGCAGCGTGCTCCCCATCAGAGCTTCCGTTTTGAGGGAGTGCAAAGAGCTTGGGTAATGATGTACTTGATGTTGTTGCAGCTAATAGACTTTTTCTTGGTGTTTTAGTTTAATTTCAGAGCTTTCATTTTGTCTTTCTGTTGCTTCTTCCCACATGTTGGTGTTTTTTTTGTAGTAGATGAAACAAGTACTACATGTTCATTATAACCATATTTTTGCATTCTGGAAACTACTAGTATTATATTTAAGTGTTTTAGATCAGACGTGATGCTATTGAACCTTGAATTATATTACTGTTACTGTGATACTGTTATTGTCTTAGTGTAAACGCTGCGATTAAATTCGGCTTTCAAAAACTATGTCGAAAGGGTATCATATGAGATCTCAAAATGAACAGGAAAAAAAAACTTTGGTGAAAGAATTTTGATGATCGGTGTTCTAAATCAAAAGTTATTATAAGAAAAACATTCCGATTAATGCAAACGTTTTTTCGGCTTTCAAAATTTACGTCAAAAGGGTATCGTATGAGATCTCAAAATAAAGAGCAAAAAAAAATGAATTTTGGTGAAAAAAATTAGATGATCGGAATTCTAAATCAAAAGTTACGGTTGTTCAAAAAAATCCTAAAAACTGACTAATGTGCTGTTTAAAAAAAAAAAGAAGGTAGGGTCGAAACTGGATGAGAGGGAATAGCATGAAACGCGTTTATTGTATAATGGTATTTTTGTCCGTATGAAGAAATGGATTTTAGCCTCCTTCTCTCCTATGTTGATGTTGAATTAGGATGTTTTATGTTTTTCTTTTCTTTTTGTGAATTTCAGACCCATGAATTCTCTATTTTACCCTTGCTTATCTAATTACAGGAAGCAATTTTATGATACTTCAGGACCATCCTATCACACATTCACACTTGGTGGTCAGGACCATACTAAAATTTAAGCAGGGGCGCTTCATGCCAGTGTACAGAAGCCATGGTGTGTGGCTCAAAATCAATGAATTTGGGCGCCTCATGAAATTTTTGGCTAATATTATATATATCTTGTATTTATATGAGCAAGAATCACGAGCTTAATGGTTGCAAGACTCAGTATACTGTATACGTGAGATTTGGTTTTAAATCTTGCATTTACAATAATTTTTTTTTTTAAACTGTGAGGATGAGCCCAAATAAGTAGCTTTTTTTTCCTTCCAAACCCACGTACTATCACAGCTTTTTTTTTTTTTTTTTATTTTTATATATATTTTAGTTCTTTTTTTTTCAGAAGAGCGAGGCTTAAATTTTTTTTTTGGCGCTCAAGCTAAATTTAGACGAGTGACGCTCACGAATTTAAGTATCACAACCAGAGGATTTTGCTGGTAAATGGTAACAGATGTAAGACAAAAGAGGAAGAAAATCTACCCAATCAATATCATCACATGTAGGACAAAAGAGAAAGAAAATCTACAAGCGGTGACAATCTATTAAAAATATTACAAACCTTGAATCGGAACACCATATATAAATTCTACACAAATCATGCAGCAAATATTTTGCCTAAAATACATAGAATGATTCCAAAAACAGTGTTATTTCTATTTCACAATAAATTAGACGTCGCGATGTGTGTATCTCACTTTTACAACATTAATTATTATGTTTGATATATTGATTTGTTATTAGTTTGGGTAAATTATTCACCGATACATAGATAGTTGTTGCATCATAATTCTTCTCCCGGCTTGAATGTCAAAGCTCTGATCACATCAGTCACAAAAGCACCCATGGCTGCATACTCTGTAAATGCTCTTTCCATAGAACGGCACCTCAAAAATTCAGGGAAAAACAGCCAAAAACCCGTAACCATCACAAATCCAACGGTCAATGGCGCAGCCATTATCCTAGGAATCGTAATCCGACCGTTTATCTGCTTCTTGACAATAATCTCCACCATTAAAGAAACGCCATGTAGCAAGAAGAAGCAAGATATTTCCCAGGTGGGCCATTTCCGGCCCAAGTAAAAGAAAATCAGCTCATGCATAATAGCAGAGACCATAAATGTGCTGAATATTGCTGGTAATGGGGCCCATTTTCGACCAATGACCCGTGTCGAAATACCCAAAACCGGTTCGTAAACCGACGGGCGAAGAATCCGGGTTACCATAATGTTCCATCGTCTTCCCCAAAAGTCCTGTAACGAAGTCGAAAGGTACGGCTCATTAAATTGAGGCTCTAGCTCCACACCAAGAACAAATCTGGCTAAACCTCCAACAAGGGCAAGAATAATCTCTAAACCCACGTACATATGGATGCAATATATAGCCATGATCAGCCATGGATGAAGATATTCACTATAACCATATACCCGAAGAAATACAGGTATCAGCAATATCTTTACACCATAGCTCCATGCCGGTTTTAGACCATTTTGATTTAATTTAACAAGTGGGTTTTCATTTTTTTGTTGGATTTTGATGGGGAGAGAAGCGATTGCAAGGAAAGAACCGAGGGAAAGAGGAGGATGGTCTGCAGATAAAGGGCCTTTGCCAAAAGAGAACAAAAGTATCTTGAAATTACAGAGCCAGGCGAGAAAGAAAGCTGTTGAACCGCCAAGATGCATGGAGTGGAGTTGAAGAGGGAGAATAAGATTGAGGAAAACTACCGGAATTGTGGCAACGAATAATAATGTGGTGGTGGTGGAGGTGGTGGTTCCTTTTTTTGGGAGGATTTTTGAAGCGAAATAGCAGAAGGATAGTGATGATAAAGCTGTTAGCCATACTTTTATGAAGCTGTAGATCTCACCTTCAGTCCATAGCTTTATCACTTGAATGATTTCAAGCTCCATATATATTCGCTTAGGAAATATGTATTGAATTTCTCTATCTGTTTCTGGTATGGGGTTTTGGGTTCTTAGCGTTTGTGTTATATATGAATGTCAAAATTAAGCATCAAATCAAGAAAAGTTCAAAAAAAAAAATGGAAAATTAGGGATAAGGACACAATCTGGAATATTTTTAAGTAACAGGACAACTACATATTTTTTATAGGGAGAAGGACAACTGCATAATTTTTATAAGCGAGAAGACATGACAATGAATCAGAAAATCGGTGAATCTTCCCAGTGAATCCCAAAATCGGTGAATTTCGATGGTGAATTTTGTGATGAATAAATAGTTTTGTCGCTTTATCACAAAAGTTTTATTGTCTGTCGCCCTTCTACTCAATTGATGAAATATTTCTATCCTTCTCCCTCATTCCCCCAAAAAAAAAAAGGGAAGGAAGAAGATAACAAGTGACGCAAGATGAATGTTCTCACTATGGGATCCCAGAAATTTGATCCGGCTTAATTAAATGATTTTGTTTCATTATTAAATATCGAAAGAGTAACGATGGAGACACAATCATAATTATGTCACAACAAATGATATAAACATATATTTTTATCATTGATTTTGATTAAACTACACCATCATCAATTGGTCCGATATCGATGTGGTTGTGACATTCTCTATTATTACTTATATCAAAATAACAAGTACAATTTCATTAAAATTAAATAAAAATGAACCCCAATCCTAATGGGTAATGTTGCAGACAATATGAAATGTGTCTTAGTAATTCAGCGTATTCCGTCTATTTTTGTTGATATTAGGATCAAACGCTTACCGTTATACTAAAATCAATTAGTGTTAGTAAATGTGTTACTATATTTCCTTATATCACTTTTAACGTATACACTATGAAGTACTACCTCTGTCCTATAAAAAGTGTCCACATTTTGCTTGGCACATAGATTAAAAAATCAATTAATGTGTAGTAATTTAAGTGCTAGTGGACAAATATACCCCTATCATATAATAAATGCTTCTATTGGAATGTGAAATGAACATACAAACATTAAATGCAAACATAAGGGTATGTGTGGAAAAAATGCATTAATTGCTGTATTGGTTTTGTAAATGGACACTTTTTATGGGACAACTAATTTTTAAAATGTGGACACTTTTTATGGGACGGAGGTAGTACACCATGGCATCGGTGCAAGTATTAGAGTCGTAGCAACTGGTTTATAATGTCACAGCATACGTACGTATACACCATGAAGTACAGTTTAGTATACATCAATTCTATGTCATATTTAAATATTTTAACAATATCTTGTACTGAGTGTTTATTTCATTTTACATAAAACATGTCGTCGTATGTAATAAAACGACCGTCGTTTTGATAGTAATTTTTTGTTTTTCTTCTTTAATTCTACTGGGGCAGTTACCACCGATGGCGACAAGGACGTAGTTACATGATGGGTTTAGGGTGGCTAAGCCCACCCATTTGTTATTTTTGATACATCGAAAAACCTATATAATCCAATGTAACAAAGTTGGTTATCTTAACACAGCCACCCGACTATACTTAGATAATACACGAGCCCACCCAAAAATAAATTTCTGGCTCCGTCGTAGGATGGAGATGATGCTAGATAGATCCGCCACCGTTGAACCAAATGGATGTTATCATTAACTTCTAAACACAAATTCATACAGCATGTGCATGTGTACCTGCTCTTGCTGAATGCTGATGAACACATTAAACAGATTATGAGTTGTTTTTTCTTTTATTGGCCGGACAAGTTAGGTAGTGCTGAATTTGATTTATACACATAATTTTCATTTTGTTATTTTCAGAAATTTTACTTTTAATATATTTTGGTCTTATATTATATGTGTGTATGGGTTGGTTGGTTTACGAAAGGTTTAACACACACTAATTATACGTTATGGCTTAAATTTAGATAGAAAAAATTCAACAATCTGTATAAAATTTGAATTAGAATAAATTATAAGGATAAAATTAAAAAAATAAATATGCATACTAAAGTATTTTGCTATGTAAAAATACATTCACTTAGAGAATTACATATTTATTAAATCGGCTTTGCAGGCGATACCTACGTATATTATGCAATCTTCAAGGTACCCACCACCCTAATCCGTGAAATTGAGAAAGAGATTCGGGGATTCTTTTGGGGAGATACGGAAAACAAACATAAGGTGCACTGAAAGAACTGGGAAGCCTGTTGTCTGCCGAAGAATTTGGGGAGTCTGGGTTTCCGTGACTTGGAGTGTTTCAACTGGCCTTGTTGGCAAAGCAGTCCTAGCGAATTTTGAGCAGTCCGGGATCACTAGCGGCGTGGGTACTGCATGCTAATTACTTTGAAGATACCACAATTCTTGCGGCTGGATTAGGGACTATACCATCTTACTTGTGGCGCAGTATTTTAGAGGGGCGGGACCTTCTGTTCAATGGGATGAGGTGGAGAGGGGGGAATGGAGAGTCGGTGTATGTCTTCCACGACGCGTGGACCACTAGACAGCCTTCGTTCAGCATTCCTTTTGCAGGGCATGCACTTCCGGCACACTCTACGGTTTCAGACCTTATTATCCCGGGATCCTGATTATGGGATACTCACCGTGTGAGACAAATATTCAGTCCTTGGGAATCTGATGCTATATTTGAGACCACTGTGGCCCCTGAGCGACATCCTGACCGACGGATTTGGCACTATGACCATAGTGGAGTGAATATTGTTCGGTCTAGGTATTTCTTGGCTTTATCACCCTACAGGCCAGCGTCTGTGGTAGGACCGTCTACGTTAGGAGATGCGAGTAAGATCTGGAGAAGCTGTTGGCAACTTCCTATCCAACCACGTATTATACACTTTCTGTGGCGATGCTTGCACGATTGTCTTGCTATTGGACAAGGTATGCAGAGGCAAAATATGGGCGATCGTATTTGCCTGGCATGCGGGGAGACTCTGGAAACAACACAACATGTGATTTTTGAGTGCAAGACGGCTGAGAGGATATGGAGGGTATCGCCCTTTTATGGTATCATACATCAACTTCATGTTGCCTCATTTCCAGAGTTCTTCATGCGGTTGATTGAGAAGCAGGAAGTTCAGGACGCGGCCCGATTTGTGTGGTTGATGTGGGGGATCTGGAAGGCACGTTGCTCTGGTGTGTTTGATGGTCAGGCGGTCTATGTCTCCGTGGTATGTGTGCGCTCCTTGGCTCCTTCGACTGAGTATAGGGAGGCCTTGGACAGCTTTCGGGTACAAGCTTTGGACCGTCGCCTACCAGAAAGATGGATGAAACCGTTGGAAGGAGTGGTTAAAAGCAATATGGATGCATCAGTCACTGAGGCAGGTACGGGTATAGGTGTTATTTTCCGTGATGCGACAGGAGCAGTCCTTCACTCCTTCGCCTATCATTTTGATCCAGGCGATCCGGTAGAATACATGGAGCTCAAGGCTATCTCTCTAGCCTTGGGGGAGGCGGTGCACTGGGAGTTTAGATACTTGAGGTGGAGAGTGATTGTCTGACATGTACGCGACTTCGCCAGCCAGGAATAGACTTCACAGCTTTGGGCTGCTTAGTACATGATTGTTTGGCACATGTGCCTAGCTTTAATTATGTTTTCTTTTCCTTTATTCGACGTGTGGGGAACATCCCTGCGCATCTTTTAGTTAAACATGGATTGTATGTTACTGCCCGGACGCTATGGGCTCTTCGCCCGTGGTGATGTTCTAGCCGCTTGTTCGACAAGTATTGCTTAATAATACTTTTGTTTTTCAAGAAAAAAAAAACTCAAAAAAATGAGAATTCCATATTTTTTAAATAAAAAAAGAGAATTACATGTTATATGGCGAATTAATTTCAACATGAGATGATAGTTTACTTTTATAACTATTGAAATAGATAATCAAAAAAAAAAAAAAAAACACTATTGAAATAATAAAAGCTATTTTAATCGTTTTTAATAATATATGCGTGTTCGATCCACTCAAAAAAATAAAAATAATAATAATAATAATAATAATAATAATAATAATAATAATATGTCCTGCCTCCGATTTGGACATATACACAACCATTTACTTAGTCTTGCCTTGAATAGTAGTAGTAGCATTATTTCAACCCTTTCATGGACGAGTTCAAAGGCCCAATGTAATAACCCGTATTTTTCTAGGGGTAGCTCGGTCATTTTTCAAAGGATAAAACTAAATGTAATTATTCTATGTATGTTATAAAATAATAGAAAACAAACCAAAGATACAACAACAAAGATGTAGAAGAAAAAGGAAGAATGAACTTTCTTATTACTTCATCTCAACTTCTCTACACCCCATTCCAAAGATATGGATGAGGTATTTATACAACACAAAGGTAGATGAACCAACTACAAATGATCTGATGAATGATAATAATTGACAAGAAAACTCTTGGAATTTGTAACTTAGGTTTACATGATGAATGGTAGTGAATTAGAATTGAATAAAACCTCTTGGTATTTATGGTGTAAGTTAATGGATATTCACATCAATTATTTCATAACACTCCCTCGAATGTCCATTAAACAAAGAATATGCGCCGTTAAAACCTTACAAGGAAAAACCCTATGGAAAAAATCCAAGTGAAGGAAAATAGTACATATTCATTCGTGCTTGTATTACTCCCCATGATGAAAACGATATTTGAGAGCTTGAAGCGGCAAATGGAAATCTTATCTTGAATGTAGTAGAAAACTATGCTTCGTGAATAAATCATTCGATTTGATCACTTAATTTGAACTTGTGCATCGCTTTTCATTTGTAGATCGTCTTCAAAAGTATGATGTATAATTCCTCTTGTGTCCTTTGAAATATCGATCGAACACCATGTATCATTGCTACAATTCTTCATCATTTGAGTGTAATTGAATCTGGCTCGGGTCAACACTTTGGCTTGATTCATCGCATATCGATTTCACTTCTCTTTGAAGATCATGTGCTCTCCCACTTATGTAAATATTATTGAATTTGAGATGAACAATCTTAACTGCGGTTGTAATAGTAGATAAAGATCATTGAATATAGAAGTGATTTGAATGCTCTATCTAAGTTGCATAACGTATATGTCATGTACTATTAACTTTGCTAGAAAAACCCGATTGGGACAAAAACTAGACAAGGAAAGTAGTTCATGACATATGCGTTTTTATGTGCCTTGACCGATCGCTCGTTAAAAACCTTTAACTAAGAAAACCTTGTGGGAAAAAAACTTAGTTAAAGGAAAAAAAATGCGATCATTGTTCATACAGACCAAAGCATCAAGATTGTTTTGAAGTTGTCGCTCCCACGGCGACAACGATCATTCAAATATCACGCATTCCAATACTATAAACATAATTCTCCAAAATAGATGTTGGAATGAACTTAGTGAACAAACATGTCGGATTGTCACTATATAGCGTACTTTTTATAAGTCATATCTCTTTTAGAGTCCAATTTAAATTTAAGGGCTAAAAATTATCATACCCACTACTCATTTGTGCAACACTTGCAACACAATCAACATTATCTTCTAAATAAAAATAGGGGATGTAATATCACACAACTCATGTCATTATGCATGGACTATTTATATATATACCTTATTCATAGGAATTTCTTGATTGATTTTCTTACCTTTAACCATATTTTAAGCAATATAATGACATTTGCAACTCGGCCAATATATACAGTTGCGATTTTCATGTCTAAAATCAATCATACATTTTCATATAAATATGTCTAGTGACTATAAATATACGGTCACAACGTCATATAAAAATCCTTAGTTCTTTGCCGGATTTATTAAGTAGCGGAACATGATGTTATCCATAGTGGGAGAATGTAATTGATCAAAATCAATAATTGGTTATTCTGAGAACCAAATTCTAATCAAGATCACCTCTATTGTTTATTTAATTTTTACCCAGTCTATATGCTTCCAAAGACTCTATTATTGACATGGGTTACGGATCCAGATTATACTAGCAAATTATGAGGCAAATATGTGTCGACGACGATCGTGATAATATATTACCAATTTCTCCCGTGAAATACATTGCTAATTCGATATTAGCATAAACCGAATCCTTATCAATGCATGGATCCGGTTGTTCCGCAACCCCAATATTTTATCATTGGATGCGTGCGAATTTATTTGGGGTTTCGTTTTGAGACAAATCTCTTGAGATATTTCATGAGTGACTTAATATCAATAGTGAATTCACTTTCCGTGGATTTTATCTTTTACACCGATCGGTCTTATACACTTTCTCGTGTAGATAATATTATCAATCATATTTGATTTGGTGCATTTATAAATAGTCACTCTTTATATTCAATAAAGCATCTGGCAGTTCCTTGCTAAATACTGCAAGTTAAACTATTTACGCAACTTAGTCTGAATGATGCGTAGAAGATCTTTATAAAATTTCACGGCATTCTTATATCTTAAAATGGGGTTTTCTTATCTCCCCCTAATGCCGGGAAATGATCTTCGTTAAAAATGTAGTAATTGCACCGAGCTGTAACTTGATGCTCTGTCATTCGCTTCAAACGATTTACATATTTTCTAACACAATGATTTTTGCTAAATCAATCTCATGATCAAGTGCTATTTGACTTTTGTTTCTAATGATTATAAAAGTTATTTAATCATCTCATATCTATGAGATTAATATCTTTTGGAAACAAAACAACTTATACGTTTCATGGGTTTAATATAAATATCAACATCAAGTAGACTATGTCATGTCATTTGATTCTTCAAGAATCATTCACATTATTTTTGACATTCTTACGGGGTTTCGATAAAATAATATAATAAAACTTCATGTTCTTTTTCTCCCCCCCACATGAGATTGACAATGCTTATTGTGTCTTATATTGATATGCTATATAGCTATTTTATGACATGTCTTTCGTGATTTTTATATTACCAGAACATTCATAATTGATGACTCTTTTAGAGTTCTTAATTCATCTCATAAATTTTGTCCACACCTTTGTGTGTATTACGTGACTCAATCACGATTATTGAAATGAACTTCAAGTTCATTTATATTATAATGTTTGTCACGAGAATTGATTTAATTGTATTTATTTTTCCACCCGCTAATCTCGGACAATATATACAATCGATATCCGAATATTTGCAATAACCCGTGACGGATTCTACATTTTAATGTGATATCCTCTTATCGCGGTATCAACAAACTTCATGAATATATATCAAGCGGGGAATAATCTCTTACGGAGTTTGACATTTCAATATCGTTTCATCCGTTGTCTCATTTTGGTATGACAACGGTAATTGATATCTCCAAAAGAATAATATATTTCCACGTTCACTTCATTGAATGGAATGATACTGACTTAAAATTTTTAATTTGGTGGCATGATGCATCTTACATAATTTAATTCCAAAAATGATGCATATAGTGTTTGTCACTTTATCTTTTAGGATTTGACATGTCTCATCATTTTGAAACATATTGTTTATACTCATTTCACCCGACAAATGATATTCATAACGAGTAAATACTCTTTATTTCTCATAGTCTCGATATGATACCATAATTTTTATAGATATCTCTAAACTAATATATTCGAGACTCGGGAGAGCATAGTGCTTTATTTCAAGCGATTAAATATCAATGGCTTTTTTCGGCGCCTTATATCAATATAGCACTTGCAACAATTATTATTTGCTTCTCCCATTTTTTTTTTTTTTTTTGAGACATTCTCTGTAATGTGCATTGTCGCACTATCGATGAGACATATTTTGTCATTGCCAACAATCAATCTCAAGTTTGGCTTTAATCTTTAGGGCCAAATTCAAATTCACTGCTTCGGCCACGATCGTTCCCAAATTTTAAAAATGGAGTCACATTCACTACATGGAATGGATGTTTATCAATTGATTGGGACATTTTACTCACTTGAGCTCTCATTGTGTTGATGTTACAAAGTCCACTAACATCAATATTACGTGCATATCATATAGGAAAAACAATTGTATAATCATCATAAAGAATAAAATTTTACCTCAAATTCTTACATTATTTGTTGTGTCCAAGTGCCGTAGATGATTTATCAATATAATATACAAACATGTAGAATGTGATTCTTAAATGACTGATCACCGTGTAAGAGGCTATTACCATATGATGACCAACTATTACTAACTGATGTAAAAGACAAGTATAAGCACTAAGCGAAATGGCCAACAATACATCCCGTAATGAGAATCTCAATACCTGCATCTTAAACTCATATCTCGATGTATAAATATGTTAGCAGTATAAATAATCAAAATAACATATAAACACATGTTATTACACATGGAAATAATTTCAATATGAAATACAAAATCATGCCAGCAAATCAAAGGTATCCATTCATTCTTGTCCTTTTCAGTCAAGTAAATGCATATAACTCAACAGAATAATATTGTAAGAAGAACACCTTTAGATATCCTAGGAGTGATGAAACCAATTAATACATATATGCAACAATTCATATAGCCAATGCATTGGGCAAAATCTATGTACTGCACATTTCGAAAAAAGCAGTAGTAATAATATTCTACACAGGGTCATATAACAAGGTTTCACTCATTGGAAATTAGCATTAAAATCATCTAAATATAAAACCACAATGACAATTCCAATAATCTTAAAGATATCTAATGTCCTTATAATTCAAATAATGCACAACAACAAGTAATTCCATGGATTATGCTAACATTTAGTTTGTGTCCAAGAGAAAGTTTTATGTCTATATGCAATAATCATTCTCATCATTTCTTTTCAAAGCAACCATCTACAACTAATTGTATTAAACAAAAAAACACAAAAAAACGCATAAGCCACATTTTTTGAATTGGAGTTAACCAATAGCACAAGAACATTTAAGCAAGACTTTATTAGCATATATCAACAACCAATCATGATATTAAAGGGAAGCATCTTTGTTGCAACATCATCACATGAAATTATTGAATTCAAGAAGGCTTATTAGATCAAATGGTTGAGCAATTTTAATTATATACATTCGTTTATTCTCCACAAGCATAATAACATGATAGTAAACAAATAGTTGGCATCAAGTCATAATTCTAAATATGATAATATGAATTGCAGTGGGAAAGAAAAAAAAAAAAACTTACAACAAATTTTGCTATGTAGTTGTATAGTCTCCCCGGTCATCCAAAATTGTCAAAAATGAATGCCTTCACCTAATCAAGAAGAATTGCTACGTTGATGTTGTGACAATTTGGGAGGTAATGCTTCATATCAATTACGGGAGAACCATGATCTCAAAAAATGGTAGAGTGCCGTCTTGATAACGTGTTATAAAATAATAGAAAACAAACCAAAGATACAACAACAAAGATGTAGAGGAAAAAGGAAGAATGAAACTTTCTTATTACTTCATCTCAACTCTCTACACCCCATTCCAAAGATATGGATGAGGTATTTATACAACACCAAAGGTAGATGAACCAACTACAAATGATACAATGAATGATAATAATTGACAAGAAAACTCTTGGAATTTGTAACTTAGGTTTACATGATGAATGGTAGTGAATTCTAGAATTGAATAAAACCTCTTGGTATTTATGGTGTAAGTTAATGGACATTCACATCAATTATTTCATAACAATGTAATCTTTTTGGGAAAGAATTTATGGCTATATTTTATTATTATTTTTATTAATATGAGTTACAAAATAAAATCTACTAATTTATGACTCATAAATGTTCAACCCTCCATTTTCCCATCAGCTACATGTCATGGCTTTACTTTTGCAAATAAAAGGTGCTAGTCTTAAGCTCACATAGAAGGATAACGAGATAGGAGAGGGAAAAAAAGAAAAGAAAAAAAAAAAGAAAAAAAGAAAAAAAGAAAGAAAGACTGGGAATTCAAATAGTAGGTAGTATAGAGAATGAAGGAGCTAGGCAGTATATATATGGTGTACCAAAAATATATATGTTATGGTGATTTATTTTTTTCTAGCATGGGTTAAGAACAAGAGGGCAGAGAATTGTGTTTGTGCATGGGGGGAAAATATGAGGATACCTCCGGAGTCATTTTCTATGATTATCCGAATGTTTACTGTGGAGCAATTCAACGGTCATCTGGATAAAATGGCAATTTGGGTTTTGGCGATTCGGTAACGAATTAACAACTTGAAATCGAGGTAAGAAAGATTGTATCAATAGGCCTTTTGTTCATATTATTTATTTTCATAATTTTATTGTGTTTTTACGGAATTAAGTTTATAGGCAACATATTTCAAGATTTTCAATACACCGGGCTAATCTTTGATAAAGATAGAATTTCTATTTTTATATGGTGAGAAATAAGAAACAATGATTTATCTCAATATCTTAATTTCATTATAAATTTATGTTAGCTTATAAGTTTCTATAACCTACTAAACTAGAAGATTTTCGGTCAATAAGTTAGAATTTGAAAAGTAGATATTATTTCATGGTTAATAGCAATGATACTCTCATAAGAGGTTATTTGATAACTTATGCTATAATTACAAGTTTATTTTTCCTAAGGATTTTATGAAATGTAATCTCCAACGTAATTAAGTCTTTATGATAGCTTATTTAAATCTATTAGAAATTATGTATGTTTTAGACTATATCAGAAATAGTTATTTATGAAATTATTAGAATTATGAATAATCATTTGACAGCGAAATAAGAGAATGTGACGGTTTATGGTTAAGTATTAAATTAAGCGAGAAGCGATGAATCATAAGCCCCGCGATAACGGAAAAATTAATTTATTATTTTGATAACAATTTACCCCATTTCGATATCATTTTGAGTATTTTTATATCGTTTGAGTCTTTAATTCCTTAGTTTCATAAAAATATATAAGTAAGTAATTATTATGTAAACTATCGTGTTTTTATAAGTTTTATAAGTTTTTCTACGGTTTAATGCTTAGGTGGTGTGTTGTGGAGTTCGTTTGGTATTTTGGTGGTTCATTGCGAGAATCATAAGTGGACCAAGATCCTACGTAACGACATGTTTTGAGCCCTAAAAGAGGTGTTTAGAGGGTTAGAAGAAGGTCTTGTGAACTACGAGTTCAAATGGATCAAATTTTTCTTAAGACTTAATCGTTACATATTTTCGACGAAGATTTGACCCAGCTTAGAGGCATTTTCAGGGGATGACTTCTTAATGAAAGTTGTAGATCTTCAAATAAGCTTTCCAACGCATTTTGAATCAAGTCAATTGGACTTCTACAACTCAAATGGTGGTCAAGTAATTTAATCGGTTCATATGAGTAGAAATCCAAAAGCGACACGATTTACGAATGGCTCATCAAAACGACATTTTCTGAAGAAGAGTCCTTCATAAAAGTTGTAGAGTTTTCCGAGATCTTAATTATGACATTTGGATCACGTCATTTGGAAGTCTGTTCGAGATATGAATTTTAGAAGTTTAATATATAATTATATAATTATATATACATATGAGCACATGCAGTTAGTTAGAGGTAATGATGAGTAATGATTACACCGGACCGGTCCGGCTCCTTCAGAGACCGGTCCGGCCTCAACATTCTTTTATATATACAGAGGTTTTAGCGAGATGAAAGCTGCTTCACTTCTCTCTTCTTCTTCTTCCATCTTCTTTATTTTATGTTGGGGCCTATATGTAGTTATATATGTAGTTATAATGTCGATTGTAATAACTTGCATTAGTTATACTTTTAATATAATTTCATTTCCGCTTTTTATTGCTTTCTTTTACTTTTATGCAATTAGTATAAATAAATATATATATATTATATACATATCTATATCTATATATATATATCTATATACATATATATACATATATATATATATATTTACTTTTACGCACTTTTATTTACGCATTTTTATTTACGCAATTTACTTACGCATTTACTTTTACGCACTTATATATATATATATGATATATTTTTCTTTTCTGTTATAATGAGTAATTAAAAGTAGTCGCATAAGCCGAATTATGTGAAAGCGGGTGAAATTAACCCGTAGAGCGAGATGGGAGTTGTGTAGCACGTAATATAATGTTTTAATGATTAATCCACGTCCTAAAACTTATTATAAACGTCTTTGAATTAGATTGATCATCTAGTCCATTGTCACACACATCGAACCTATAAATGCATTTTGCGGTGAGATGTGGGAAAAGGGTTTTAGGATCGTTGCGTAGATTCGGCCTAGTTGTTAGGACCGTTTCCAATATAGAGGTTTGTCATCGTTGTTCGAGCGACTCAAAGAAGCGTAATCATGTTAGGTTAATCGGTTTTCTAAAGGAAAATTAATTAACTTCACATAGGGTGTTGAGTGAGAGTTGTTCGAGATCTTAACACCGAATTAGGAGTTGGCACCCGTGGATGTCGTTAAAATCTCGTGGAAAGGTAGGTTGGTTAAAACACACTCCTAATCAAGTTTTTCTGTGGGGAGATAACTGTTGGATCATAACTCGGCTATGCTTTTAATCTCGTTAGAATAATCTTTACTTTTTCGCATTAGCTATAACACTCCACTTAAAACTTTGATCGCCTAGACTAAGCACCACGTTCGCTTTGGTACTCACAACCACATTTCTCTTGGGACGACCTCGTACTCACTGTAGCTATCCTAGCAATCGACCCGTCTTCTCTTTGGTTAGAGAGTTAGTTTACCTGATTTTGCGAGCTTTTATAAATGTATTTTTAGTGGGTGAATTTTTCGCTCATCAGTCCCCGGCACTAGTTTCCCTACTCACGGGCTATAATAGTGAGAAAAGGCCGGAGCCGGTCAATTTCCCCGTTTATGGGCAATAATAATGAACATCCGGTCTGCAATATGTATATTAGTATCCCTTCTCATGGGTTATAATAAATGAGAGACAATCTTTCTTGAACTGTTATTAAACTAATTAAGTTATGAGCCTCTCTTAGTAGGCTATTTCGTGCAAGAGAAGAATAACACTGAAATATTACTTCATCAACATGTTATTACTATAGCATTTTATTTTTAGTAGACAATATATGTATTTTTATCTATTTTATTTACATTCATTATTTTATATCTTGCATCACTACAATTAATTAATAAAGATAATACTGTGTTACTTTTGAGAAATTGGATTAATCTAATCATGTCATTTTATTTATTTGGTATTTAACTAACAAGTTTTACAAATAATATAAATAATTTTATATCATTAAATTATCTTAATTTTAAAGTGAACTCTGGATAGCCTACCCGGTGGCTGCCTTAGTTCCCTCTTGGTACGACTCTCCTTACGGGGCATTATTGCTCACTCTTTACATCCTTGTGTTTTTCAGATAAAATATGAAGTCAATCATATGTTGGCGATCCGGAGGCTCTGGTAAGTATTGGTGACAGTGGTTATGATGTTAGTGTGATTACTTCTTGAGGTAGTACATTTGATGGATTGTATATTATAGTATTGTATTTGTGATTAGAATATGGTTGTTGTAAAGACTGTTTTTTTTTTGGTGTTAATAATTAAATGATGTAATAGCTGGATTAGAGGGAAATAATAAATTATGTTGTTAGGCCAGAGAGTTGTGTTGTTTAAGCTTCCATTATTATTTTTAAATGGATGTTTTAGTTGAAAGCTTCACGTGTTCTGAAGACTTTATCTCAAAACGTGGCCGAGCAGATCGTTTTAGAAATCTTTCGGGTTTTCGGGACGGGTCGTTACACCCAATTTAGTACTTATTACACATTGAATTAGTCCTTTATTCATTTCCAATGAGGATTGTTGAATTGAAGTGAACATGGTAGTTATTTATTTTCAGGATATCGGGATTGTATGTCTCTATTAGTGGATTATTTCTGAGTTTTGATACAATATTGGGTATCAGAAGCACGGATGTTGTCTCTAATAATACGGTCTGACATTGTACCGACCCGATACCATTGACTCGGCAACAACTTTGCTAGTTGTGAACAATATCAATTGTTTATATTTTATGTTCTGAAATTGTTTCAATGTTCAGTTTCTCTATCTTTCCATCTATTTCTGAGTTTTCACTTAAATACTTCCACGTAGCCACCATGTTCGATGCAGGTGTAAGTAAGATTAACATGTTCAATTGTCAGAGATTGGCATGTGCCGAGCGATTTTTTTCATTTTTTACCCTCAAGGTGGAATAGGTCTCTACATTATGTGACAAAGCGAATACACGGGTGAATATAAATTTTAAGGGGCAAATAAAATACATCTTATATATACTATTGTGTTCTTTTTCATAGCGAAGGGGGCAGTCACCCCACCCCCTCTTGCTTGGTTCCTCTCATGAAGTTACTATGTAATAACATTATGACATGCACAAAATAAACACGAAAGTAAACTTACTTTGTATATTTTAGTCATATAACGCATAGAA
Source organism: Gentiana macrophylla (assembly GCA_026214975.1). Classification (NCBI taxonomy): domain Eukaryota; kingdom Viridiplantae; phylum Streptophyta; class Magnoliopsida; order Gentianales; family Gentianaceae; genus Gentiana; species Gentiana macrophylla. The sequence continues at coordinate 129,070,201 of CM047807.1, read as the reverse complement.
CTAACTTTGGATCGTAATCGCAGAGAATCCCAGTTGAAGGAGGGGTTGAAAAATTCATATACTAGTAAGGGTGATTTTGGTTTGGTTTTTCTCTCAAGTATAAGTCGTATAAATCGGTTTAGTTTGTAAGAACAGTAAACCAAACCACTATGAAAACCAAATGGTTGAAATCGGTTTAATTTCAGATTACAGGTTGTTATACACAATTTTGCAGCATATATATACATATATACATTTGTATGCATGTATTTATACCTGCATGGAAATATAAATATACATAGTTATGAATGTTCCCACTCCTGCAAAACTCAAATTACAGATATCAGAGAAAAACATCCAATGAAACATCATCACTTGCTTCAACATTTAGAACTAACTACTACACCTTTTTGGTATAGCTTTCATCCATCTTCCAAGAAGAAGATTACACATAAATTCTTATATCAACATTCTTTATTGAACCGGACGGTCTCTATTGCATCAAACCATCAGATGTGTGTTCTATTGACTAGGGACATCATGGTAAGCATTTTTCAGTCACCAAAGGTTATTCACAGAAAAAAAAAAAATTTTGACAAATTCAGCAGGCTTTGGACAAATGGAGTCGTGCTAACACACATTCTTGCAGGCTACATGGGTTCCTCTTTTCATGTAAGTCAATTCATTATGCAATGAAACCGCCAAAGACATAATGATCATGCTCTCTAACACAAATGTCCGTCCAACTGTAAAGAAAGGATGTCATATAACACGAAACAACCCCCCCTCCCCCGTCTCAGGGCATTTAGGCCTAAAAATGTCCAATTGATCGAAAACATAAAACATTTTGGAAGCAGGAAAAGCAGGGTAACAAAAACCATAAAGTAAAGAATTACAGCAAAATCTGAAGAAAAGTCACAGAGTGTATCATAAAGTATGAAAGGCATACCAAAAATTGATTCCCAAGAAAGAGCACCAATATTTTTTTCACCACACTTGCTAATGGATGTCAGCTCACCTAAGGTTCATTGATTCTTGCCTAAGAGAAGCTCAGGTCTGAATCCAACTACCAGCACGCCACATTTGGCACGGCTTTTGTTATCACCACGGTAAACTTCCCTTGCATTGGGATAGGTAACCTACCATTCTCCTAAACTTTCTTATAAACAAAACTAAATAAATAAATTAGGATTACTGTTTCACCATATCACTTTTAGGTAACAAATAAGGCCTAATTTTTAAATGGAATACTCCAAATACCCTGACTTTATCGGCATGCAAAATGGAGCTAAAATGACCTATGCACGTCACTTGTTAGTCAAAACACAATACTCTGAAGGCCCCTTGTATAGTTCTTCAATTCAATTGCAACCCCGTTTTCTACCAACATTTGAGAGCGCAAGAAATCCAACATATGGAAGGCATACCATATTAAGAAATCTCGATGATAACTGAAATCGATGTCCTTCACAGATCTCTGTCATTGATGGGGAACACCAATAAGATCCGTCAACCTACCGGTTTTCCACTTTTTGATAAGTTCATCGTAAACTGGTCCTTTCCCTGCTCTTGTAAGGGTCTGTTTCAGTTTTGACAACGTAGAAGAATTCAGCTTTATCCCGCGGTCAATGATGTCCTCAGCATATTTAACAGCTTCTGAAACTCTGTTGGCATCACGAAGACCTAGTATCAACATATTCCCGGTTTCCTCCAAATCATAACTGTAATTCTCAACCATACATTTCCAGATCTTCATTGCCATATATGGTTCCCCACCATATACATATGCTGCAACAGCGTTGTTACAATTTGAATGGCTTGGCACACACTCATTCTTCACCATCTCAACAAATACTGAAGAAGCCTCTTTCAGCCTTTTGCTCTTAACCAAGGAGTGAAATAATACATTGTATGTCTCTTTATTAGGGAAAACCCCGCTATATGCCATTTCATCCAATAACTTTAGAGACAAATCAAAGTCTTTGAGATTACAATACAAGGCAATCAATGAATTATACATTTCGGTGTTAGGTATACAACCCTTTCGCCCAACCATTTCCCTCCATATCAACTCAGCATTTTTCCCATCATTCTTTCTCACACAATCGTCAACTGCAGCTTTGAGAAACTTCATTCCAGGATAACAGCCCCTAGACGTCATTAAGTCGAAGTATTTGAAAACTTCCCGCATTCCATCAGGACTTTGAAGCAAAGTAGTCAAGAACGAATCATAAGCCGGCACGTTCATTGGATTCCAGCCCATATCATTCACCATCTCAGAGAAAGTTTTCCTAGCCCCATCTACGTCCCTCGTATTCTCAAAACCCTCTAGGAGAATAGCATATGCATCACCGTCTGGCCTAATCTTATCCTTTATAATCAACAGAAAATCCTTAGCCGCCATAGGCTTACCCTCACTACAAATAGCACTGAGCAAGGAATTTAATGCCACGATGTCCTTTGGACAGCCATACTGATCCATCACCTCAAATGCCATAATCGCCTCTTGAACACGATCTGCAAGCACATAACTACTAAATACAGAGGCGAAGGTAGCTAGTGAGAGCATCTTCTCTTTATTAATCGATTTAATCGCGTCCCACATTGCATCGAAAAATTTGTTCTTTCCCAACAAGTCCACAACTAAATTCCAAGAATAAGGGCTATGATTATCTTGTAGCTGAAACCCTGCCCAACGAAAAAACTTTACAGCCTGCCCCGGAAACCCATAGGATAATTTCAGCAATTCTTCCACGTCCTCTTGTGAAACACGGATGCCCGTATCATCAAGATACCTTTCAATACTAGCAGGAGGGGTCTTAGCTACTATCTCACAGAGTAATTTAATCTTGGGTGGCAAATTGGGAACTTCAAGATATGAAATGAAATTCGAAGGCTTACCCAGTTGCTGTTCTCGAGAAGTATGATGAGGGTTTGAATTGTCGATCGGATAGATTGATGTTGAAGATGAATTATACTTCTTCTTCGTCGTCTCGATTTTGGACGATGATGACGATGATGAGGCTTCAGTGCGATGGCGCTTCCGGTCGTACTTGTCCATAACGATTGACAAAAGGACACAATTTTTTGTTAAAATCACTCCGATTCAAAACCCTAGCCGGATAGCTGGTTTACGGTGACTTCATTGAGCGATCTTCTGTTTGTTATGCCATGAACTTCCTTCCATTCAGCTAGTTGGGTTTTTTTTTTTTTTTTCTTTTCCGATACGAAATATACAATCCCACGCAGAATTGCTCCACTTTTTGTGTCGGCACCGGGACTCGCACACGCACAATCAAATGTGTACTGAAAGTTTGAAACTCAAACTCCAATATTTCGGATTAAGAACCACAATACTAACCGCGTTATTTTCAATAAAATAAACTGATGATACCCGACCAGAAATACGCCACGTGTCATCCTCTTAAATCGTATAATAGATGATTAAATTTAAAAGTAAGCGTTAAGGCCCAGAGGCGCAGGACACGCCACAGGCGCCCCTAACCCCAGTGAGAAAGCAGAACTCATCGTCCAGCCCACCGCAGTCGGCTATATGGCAGCTAAGAGGAGGCGACTGGGTTCGGCCATAGTGGCTTGGGGGCTCGGACGCCTTCAGAACCCCATTGTTATTCCACGCGTCTTTGGATAACTAAAGATAAATAAGTGAAAGAATCCAATAATATAATGACATTGATCTTGTCATTTAAATATATCCATAATTATCCCTAAATTATAGGGATTTATGCGTGTTAATCCTTAGGGGAGATAATAAATAATAATAATAATAATAATAATAATAATAATAATAATAATACAAATCCTTGCAGGACAAGGCTTTGGACGAGACGTCCTCTATATAAACAACCCCTAAGAAACTATGGAGACTTGATTCCAATTCAACTATTGGATACGTAGGCAACTTGAGAGAAATAACCCTCAAACTCAGTCTAAAAATCACCCAAAACATTCCTCGTTCAATTACCCCTAGATTAAACGGTCCGGATAACTATTAGACGAAATCCAGCATCGTCATAAACCATATCAAACGAAGATATTAGTTACTATCTTCGTCTCAAAATATAAGTTCGTTTAGATTTTTAAATTTGTCCCATATTATAAGTCCAATTATAATATCAATGGAGCATATTATATTTTTCTTCATTTTATCCTTAATTTATTATTCATTCACCTTTAATGAGGACAAAAGGTATTCTAGATTATTACCATTATTTTTAATGACATTTAATCGCTTTCATTTGACATTGTTCTTTCTCATAATAGTGATGAAATTAGATGACTTTACATGTAAGGTTTTACATCCCAAATAAATAAATTAATAATAGGTTTGTGTGTGTGTTTTATTTGTATATAGGTTATACTGCACAACAACAATGTTAAGGTGGTCATTTTTTTTCTTTTTTCTTTCTTTTCCGAAAAGAAATATATTTTATTAAAACACATAAAAAGATTACAACCGGACTTTCTCCAGACCAACACCGGTCATCCACCGGATCACTATCGGTAGTCGAATTTGGGGCTTGTGTATGGTGAACCGATGATTAGAAGATCCACAAATTAAAGAGATAGACATATAAGTTAATCTAAACTCTTAATAGTTAATATTTCATTCTTAAAGGGTTGAGACTTGAGATTGCACAACACTGACTTAGAGTATCAGCTATGGCCGATGGGCTGTGGAGGTGTAAACTTCCACATTTTAACCCACATCATCGCCTATATACATTTTCACACACTATAGCTCATTTTTCCATGCTCAAAATAATAATATAATAAAACCAATGGACCCCACGCCCCTCCCCTTCCGAGCTTTCATGTTGCTGACAGAGGGGTAATACCCATAAAAAAATAATTCATCCACGAGTTATGTGAAATCCAAGTTTGATGAAAAATGAAAACCACATCACAAAACGGCCTCTTTTTTAGTATAAAAGCATGGTGACAGATGTTCTACAATATTGCATGATCTTAAAATTGGGGCCGCAATAAAAACAAGATAAAGGATGAATGGATGCACAAGAGTCGTATACGACGAATAAATAGCATCAGCGTTACAAACCGAATCAGCTTCCATCATTTGTTGGTGAACTTTTGCAACACAAGCAATATCCTCCCAATAAACTTAGGACTTCAACCGTGACATGTTCCTTTTTTCTATTTTTTCTTTGGAGAGAAAACGGTCCAAATCTTGAGACTTCCATGTCGTAGCCTCGTAGGTATTATAAAAAAAAGGAAAATTTCAAATATTGTGTTTGTTTTTTCTTTAATCCCGATCCTTAACACCCGAAGTTATTCTCAACCCGTCTGATTCGTTTTCTTCCAACCCAATTTAGTTCAAGACATGTTTCAGGATAATCCCCATCCCAACTTGATGATATATATATATATATATATATATATATATTATTTTAAAGAAGAGGATTATTTTCTTAAAGAAGAGTTTTTATTTGTACAACACTCAATCTACTCGGACACTATCTAGATGTTCATCATAGTAGAATCGATTTTGAAAGAGTTGGGTCTAGAACTAATTTTTCGTAGGTTAAGAAACAATAAGAAACTTTATTAAAGTCGATTCTTATAATACAAATACCAAAAATCGAAAGTGGTTTTTACTATGATATATAGATAGAATATTGTAAAGTAAATTGAGATGTGATCATCGTAAAAATAAAAATAAAAGGAAATTGGGATGTGATTCAAAATTTCTTTATAAAAAAAAAAAAAAAGACTTTGGACCAACATGTCAATTTATTTATTTTTATTTTTTTCTTTTCCCCATAAAAACCTTCCGTAACTTGGACACACCGGTTCCTCCTCTCATCGGTTTTTCCCAGTTCCTTGCTTCCTTCGTCGCAGTTGGGCTGCGTGCGATTTCTGGTCGCCAATCAGTTCAACAGTGATTGAATCAGGTATCTCTTCACAACAAGCAATCAGGAATTCATGAGATTTCCTTGACTTCTATCGGCCGTTTCTTGGTATTATTTTCTTCCTCTTTTGGCATCGATGATTCCTTTCCAACAACAGTCACGATAATAACATTTTGTATCACCTTGGTGAATTTTGTTTGGATAATTTGGTGTTTGTTTTGTAAGATTTCAGTGTGCGTTTGTTAACTGTTATTTACCCTTTTTTTTTCCCCTCTTGTTGAGCTGTTTTACATTGCCTATTCGATACACTAATTAGTTTCTAAGGTTTGAATTCAAATTGGTGATAGAAATTTTATGTGTTAGAGCTCAGGTGTATTGATGGATAATATTGTGGACTCTTTGAACAATGCTTATCAAGAATTCATAGCTTCGGCGGTTGGTGTAATCGAAGGCAAGGATAACGCTGGTGGACAGAAATCCACAGCCACTGATGCTGCTCTAGAAAACTTTAAGCAACATTGGGAGTTGTTTCGGGTTTCTTGCGATGAAGCAGAAGAGTTTGTTGAGTCTGTGAAACAAAGAATCGGGTCCGAATGCCTCGTGGATGAAGCCACTGGGTCTCTTGTTGGTAAATCATCAGGGCAAAGTAGCGGTCTTCCTCCTATAAGTGCGGTTCGTTTGGAGCAGATGAGCAAAGCTGTTAGATGGTTAGTGATGGAGCTCCAAAACGGTTCTGGAATTGCTGGTGGTTCGGCGGCACACGTGCACTCTTCTGCTCCGTTTGATGCAAGATTTGCTGAGGATTCAACTCAATAGGCATTTCACCTTTGCTCTAAAACTCTTATATTTATTTTTGTTTCTTTTACGTTGCATTTGTAGCATGCTTATGGAGAGTAGGATATTGTCTCTGCTTATGAGAGCTTTGCAACCTCTTTTCAAGTGATGCAATTTTACGTTTTGTTGACGACGAGTATAGCTTTACTAACCGCACACAGTAAGCAGATACTTGAATGACATCAAATCATGGAGTACCGTTTACATTTTGGTAAAAAAAGATTCTGTAATCAAAATCACGACTTTGCTCCCTTTTGCTTTCACTTTGCACAGACATATCCTTAAGCATGTGCTTGTATCTGTTTCTGTGTGTCTTTTCTTTGCTGAAATGTTGAAATAATGTGCATATCATCAGCCTTCCATTGAAGCACATTGTTGATAAGGATTTTCCACTAATAATAGTACACTCAGACTCAGCATATTGTTTTTCACGTGCTTATCGAGATGTCGCACTTGAAGAACAACTGGTACCGATTCTCACTCCGTGTATCAATGACCTACGTTCTGCATTTATGACTTGTATCAAAGGCTCACAACTTTAGCTTGTCTGCATTTATGTTGGTTATTTTTTTTGAGTTGTACCAAAGTGATTGGTTTTGAGGTGTGTAAGTGAAGGTTTAATAGCTGGATTGTTTGACATAACGTTGAAGTGAGTTTCCTGTGTCAGCTTTAATGGTGTGTTTTAGAAGGTTGTAAAGAGTAATCTGTTTATTGAAGGTGATATGCTGAGCGTATCGAGTTCTGAATGGGATGATGCATCATCTAGTTTCTTACATTTCAGATGGTAAAAAACAAAACAGTGTTATCATCCTCACTATTCTCTCAGTGTTAATTATTTTTGACAATCACAATCTATAATACCAAAGAACTTAAAGATGTCCTCGTTTACGGGATTCTAACCTCTGTCCTCCAACTTAAGGTCCCGGCTGCCTTAAGCACACAAGTTCCTTACCAACTGGGTTATGTCTTGGGGACTTATTTATTTCATTCGCTACGTTCAACTCATAAACCAGAACTACTCATTGGTGTGATGAATAAATGGGCCGTACAAATCATAAATCAGAACTACTCATTGTTGTGATCTAATAATGGGTTCTACAAATCCTAATAAAATAATTAGAATAAAGAACTGAAACATTGTTTGATTTTTCCTCAAAAAAAAAAAAAAAAAAAATTATTGTTTGATTTGTATTAGTTTTCGAGTCGAATACAATAGACGTGATGTTTGGAAGGAAAAAATCACGAGAAAGAAAATTATTTTATTAAGATGAATAAAGTTATTTGATTTGGGGTGCTTCTATTTCTACAATCTTTTAGGGTTCCGGTGACTACCTCCCGCCGCCCCGCCAAATCCAATTCTCACTGATGGCATCGGAAAGCATGGCAGTCGATAAGAGTCAGGAGGAAAGAGATCTCCTCCATCGATCGGTAGAAAGACAGAAAAGCGCAGATTGGCAACCCCAGCGAACGGTATGGCAAAATACGAGTGGGGTAGCAGTTGTGAAAGGCAGATTTGCAGATGCTAGTATTTACACTGGAGAGGGGGAAGAAGATGAGCTAGAAGAGTATCCAGAGTTGAACGCGAATTTTATTGGTCCTGAAGAGGATGAGGACGCCTTAATCATCCCCATGGAAGAATGTCGTGAGCTTTGGAAGCCTTGGAGGAGAGCTTTGATTATTAAACTGTTGGGCAAGTCCATCACATATAACTTTTTATGCAAACGGCTATCTGATCTTTGGAAACATCAAGGGAGAATTGAAATTACAGACCTTGAACATGGTTTTTATGTGGTTCGATTTACGAGGAAGGAGGATTACGAGATTGCACTTGAAGATGGACCGTGGGTGATAATGGGACATTATCTTGCGATCCGCAAATAAAGCCCGTTTTTTCACCGGAGTCGAGAAGATTGCTACCACACTTGCCAGGGCACGCTTCTCGGTCTCGTTGGAAATCTTTAGGAGCACTGTTGATGAAAACCGGGCAATTTGGTTGGAAAAGTTGTTAAAATTGACCCCAAGATCGCGCCTTTAATGAAAGAGGAGATTTTCACGAGTGCGTGTAGAAGTGGATCTTGAAAAGAGACTAAAATCGTCAGTGGTGATAAATGGACGGAGGTACAAGATAGAGTACGAGGGGTTACAACAAATCTGCTACTGTTGTGGTAAATTTGGACATAGTAGGGAGACATGCCCTTTGCGCTTTGGCGAGGAACAAGCCAATGCACGAGAACTGGTACAATTGACAAACAAGTGCAAAAACAACAAGGACCCACACCGAAAACCCTTATGGTCCTTGGATGATTTGCAATAGACGTAGAAGATGGGCACCGGTCAAGGGAAAATGAGCACAGACACCCCATGTACTGGACGCTAGTATGGAGCAGAGAGTGGAACCCATGGATCAAACCAGAGAGGATGAACTATCAGAACCCCAATTGACTACTAACCAGGGGTCGAATCCAGCCCAGATTACTCAACCTTCTGGGTCAAAATTTTTGGCTCTGGTAGATGAGGAAGATGATACAGGGGATATACCGGAAGTGGTAAAGGATCTAAGGGAGACTGTCAGACAGATTGAGTCACACGGTGGACAAGCTACGACAAAGGAGGTACACAAATCGACCTTCTCTCGAACAAACACCAAAAATATTAAAAACACATCAACAGCTACATGAGGTAGCAGCAGTAAACAAGGAGCAAAAACATATAAGGGAAGCAATAGACCCAACCAGAGTCTGTTTGATTTGAGCAGAGGCAGAGACCAAGGTCCTGATTTGGGTATTCAAGGACACCAAATGAAGAGATCGGTTAACAACAAGCAAAAAAACATGGCTAGGGGAGCTCTAACCGATATGTCTAATGGTCTCAGTAGCACCAGCCCACCCTGCGCTACCTAAGGTAATCAGGTTCAAATCCTTAGTAGAGATGCACCCCCACCACAGCAGCAGAGTGAGCACATCAAATCTGATCCACCGGATGCTAGGACAACTCAGCAGGGGGGTGGTTTGTCTAACACCATTCTAGATGATAATCCACTTTTTGAGGTTGAAGTAAGTGTAGCTCAATCCTCAACCCCTTTTTCTCATTAGTTTTTAATGAAGATTCTGGCTTGGAATTGCAGAGGAGCCTCTTCTAGTGGCTTTTTGAGACACCTTAAATCTATCTTAAAGGATACTAAACCTGATATCATGTACCTGATGGAGACCAAAAGTTCAAGTGTGAGGGCTGAGGAGATCTTGCATAAAATGTATTTCACTGACCTCTTTGTTGTTGAAGCAAGGGGTTATGCAGGAGGACTATGGTGCTTCTGGGTTAATGCAGAAACTCCTTTACAATACATCTCGTACACGAACCAGTCTCTATCAATGGCAGTGATTAATGGAGGAGATGTGGACTGGATCTTGACTATGGTCTATGCTTCCCCCATAGCTAGTGCTAGAAATGATTTTTGGAGCTATCTCTGCAGACTTTACAATATCTTCAGAAAACCGTGGTGCTTGGTGGGAGATTTCAACCAGGTAGTCTTTCAGAGGGATAAGCAGGGTGGTAGACCTGTGGGTGGTTTTAACAGAGCTCAATTCTGGTCCATGCTGCAACACTGTGAGCTCTTGGAAGTGCCCTTTCAAGGACCCCATTTTACTTGGGAAGGGACCACCTATGAAAATCACAAAATTCACCAGAGACTTGATCAAGGTTAGAGTAATTCCGAATGGATGGGGAAGTTTGAAAATGCTCTGATTAAACATTTGCCCAGAGTACATTCTGATCATAATCCCATCTTGCTTGATACCGATTTCAGAGTTAGCATCAAAAGAAGAGAGAACGTCTTCTTCTTCCAGAGAGCATGGATGGAGCATTCGGATTTTGAGGAATTTGTCCGTGCTACTTGGGATGAAGGATTGAGTATGTATGACATGATTCATAAGTTTGCCAAGGCAGCTGTCTCTTGGAATCAGCAGGTTTTTGGTCACATATTCCACAGAAAAAGGCTTGTCTGACCAGAATTCAGGGGATTGAACGGAGTTTGGATAGAGCCCCTTCCAACTTCCTATCTACTCTCCATGCCCAACTGAATATGGAGCTTGATGACATACTAATTCAGGAGGAGATTTATTGGCATCAGAGGTCCCAACTCAAATGGATAGTTGAAGGTGATAGTAACTCCCACTTCTACCACTTAAGCATCACAAGAGAAGACAAAAGAGAAATATTAGTCGCCTTAAAGATGATCAAGGTACTTGATCTTCGATGTGTCTACTTTGGAGAATATGGTGAGAAACTTCTATATTGAGTTGTACAAATCGTAATCCCTCGATGCTAATACAAGGTCCAACATACACTTTCCTAGTCAGTCGACTCGACATCATTCTCGCTTCAATAGAAAGGTAACTTATAAGGAAGTGGAGGATGCCTTGTTTGAAATGGGAAATTTCAAGGCTCCGGGCCCGGATGGCATTCCTGCAGATTTTTACAAGAAATGTTGGCCTATGGTCCATGAAACTCTTACACATTTTGTTGTTCAGGCCTTTGAAGAAGGTAAGTTTGATGACAGGCTTAATGAGACTGTGATATCCCTGATCCCCAAAGCAAATCCTCCTGAAAAGGTATCACAGTTTAGACCTATTGCTATGACAAATGTGTGTGTGAAGCTCATATCCAAAGTGATAGCTAATAGACTTCAGTTGGTTATTGGTAAACTGGTGAGTCATTCTCGATCGACTTTTATTCCAGGAGGCAAAGATGGTAATATTATCCTTGTTCAGGAAGCCCTGCATCACTTTAAGCAGAAAACTGGCAGAAAGGGTGATATGATGCTAAAGATAGATCTGGAAAAGGCATACAATAGAGTTGACTGGAATTTTCTTGAGATGGTCTTATCTGAAATAGGGCTCAGCAAAAAAAATTGTTGATCTTATCATGTTCTCCCTTCGCACTTCAAGACTGAGAATCTTGTGGAATGGCAGTGTCCTAAGTCCCATCCAACCAGAATTGTGGCTTAGACAAGGAGATCCTTTGGCCCCATACTTGTTTGATTTATGTATGGAATGCCTCAGCCAACAGATTGATGAAGCTGTGACTGCAGGAGCCTGGAAACCAATAAAAAAACTTAGTACTTGCAAGTCCAGGTTCCATGCCTCAAAAAATACGCCCTCCCTTCTGAAGGACCTGATTCATCAACAACTCAATATGCAACATACAGAAAATCTGGGCTCCTATCTCGACTCTTAAATTACCCCAATCCTGCCTTGATGAAATGGATAAGTTGTGTAGAAAATTCTTTTGGGGTGAGGAAGCTGGTGAACGCAAGCTACACACCCTTTCTTGGGACTCCTTCTGCCTACCCAAAGACTGTGGTGGCTTGGGCTTCAAGAACTTGAAAAATATGAATATTGCCCTTCTAGGCAAGCTGGTGTGGCAAACCCTTGTAGATGATCAGTCCCTGTGGGTAAATATCCTGGTTCAAAAGTATGAAAGTCCCTTTGAAACACCAAAAGTAACTAGCTCTCCTGTGTGGAAAAGTATTTGCTTGGCAGCAGCTGCTCTCAAGGACGGCTTTGGGGTGTCTGGGGAGAATATTATCTGGAAATCTGGGAATAATGGCAAGTACTCTGTTGCAGAAGGCTATGCTTATATATCTTCAACAACTCATGGTGCTTCTGATAATTTCTGGGAAAAGATCTGGCATTTGAAGGGACCAGCTCGTTTGAACTTTACTACTTGGCAAGCAGCTCATAATGCTTTGCCCACCATGTCATTACTTTTTAATAGACATGTCTCTCCCTCTGCACGTTGCATGATTTGTCACTCTGATGATGAAACCTGTCTACACGCACTCAGGGATTGTAGGACATCAAAACAAATTTGGATGAATCTTGTGCCCATACATGATTGGTACGATTTCTTTGCCCAACCGACACCTATTGACTGGATCCGGAAGTATTTGACCGATAGGGGTTTACATAGCAAGTGGACCTATCAATTTAGAGACATGATCTACATCATTTGGTGTTGGAGAAATAACATCCATCATGGACTCCATGAAGCTCATCCCCCGCTTCATGTGATGCTCTCAAAGTCCGAGTCTCGTGTCCGGAATCTTAGATTAGCCTGGCATCTTGATACTTTTTGAGTTTGTTGTGTAGTTTTCTTTGGTGTTTGATGTATTTTGTGATTTTCCACTTTACGTTATCAATAAATGAAGGATCGTTTTCAAAAAAAAAAAAAAAGTTATTTGATTTGATTCAAGTTGAATCGGAATTTTTCTGGGTCAAAACACATGGCTTTGCTTTGTTGGTATATGATGTGGTGTTTTTTTTCTTTCTTCCCCTTTCCTGGAAACGTTCATTTTATTAACCAAGCTACAAAAAGCGTACCCAAAAAAATAGTATGTACATGGAATTAAAAGCAAATGCCATTCAGGCGAATAAAAAAACGAAGCCAACAGCCAGGAACAAAATAGAGAAAAAAACTACATACTATCTTGCCATGTCAATATGAGATTCTTGGCCCATTCAACAACTTGTGAAGAGAACACAAAAGTGTGGGGGCGTTCTCTTTCTGTGCCATGCACTATCTTGTTCCCCCATATCCATATACCGTAAGTAGTTTCTCTCCATATATATCTCCAGTCCGGTGACCCAAAGTATGCATTGCTCTCTCTCGTTAAATTCAACCCAATCCAGTTCGCAATAGATGACGCTGCAAAGAATCTGCTTCACTTGTTTCTGGTAAGAAGCATACACCAAATTTGACTTGCCCAAGTGCAATCTCTGATAACATGTAATATCGTTTCCGATTCTAGGCCACAAAGAGGGCATGTTGGTGAAGGAATAACATGCCATTTCGCCAAGAGTTCATAAACAGGGAGCCCTTCGTGCTTCATGCTCCAAATTAAGTAGTTTCCCCGGGCTGCGTCTTTAAATTTGCTGCCATATGTTATTCTTCTCGTTTGGGACATTTTCCGTTTCAGTGGTCCTGCAATTGGAACAAGTATCTGGAAGCAACTGTATAGACACTCTTAGGTTCCTCTTTTCACACATGAATATCGTTTTCGGTCTCCAGGTATGATGTGGTGTTTAATTATTACATATTGGTGTGAATAACACTAGTACATATTTTATTTTATTTTGCATAATACATATTGGTGATTTATTTTCACATAAACATTTCGCATAACAACAATTAATAAAGGCAGTCCTTCATAGTTCATCCTATGTTTTTTGATAAGTTTTTAAAAAAAAAAAGAACATTTGTTTGTTTTTGTTTTGAGTTTTTTTGGGAGTTTTTTTTGGAGTTTTTTTTGATAAAGTGATTGAAGTAATGATTAGAAAGTTGAATGAGTAAAATAAAGTAAAATAATGATTGGTGTAGATTATGAAATGATTGGTGAAATAAAGTAGAATAATGAATAAAATAATGGTAAAAAATGTAATAAAGTTGATAAAGTGAATGATGAGAGATGATTTAATATTTTTTATTTGTAGTTAAAGATTTGATTGGTGAAGAATTGTAAAAAATGATTGGTGATGTGATGTAAAAAAAACGCCCAAAAAAACTCCGGCCAAAACAAACGGAGCCTTTGGTTTTTTATAGGCTTTGTCACCACACAAAATGAAAACTAAAAATCCAGTGGAATAGTCAATCTCCATATAGTCGTGTAAATCGTGTAGTCCTGTTACTGAAAGCGTCATATGTATACGCTTTACCACAGTTTAGTCCGGGCCCTGTGTTAGTTTATCTGTAAAAACACCTTCAACAAAGAAAATCCCCCGGCTTGTTGCTGCCCGTAGCAATTGCGAATGGCAAGAACACGTTTCTCGTCACGTGATTCAAGTGTCCTGAAATGGAGTAACAGACACAGGCAATTATTGTGTGAATTCCATTAAAACTTCACTTACCCACTTCTTGCATTTTTATTGCCTTGTCCTTTGTATTTGTAGTACACCTACTTTATTGCTATTTGTCATCTGAATCACGAGTTCATGGGGCTCCCTTTTAGCCTTTGATCATCTGGGTTTTCTGTTTTTTCATCTGATAATTCAAAAGGAAAAAATGGATGAAAGGGGAGCAATGAGTTCGCTCGTTAATTTTTCTTCTCCTGTCCCTTCTGTAATTAAACCCGTGAAGACGAGAAATCTTGACTTGCTCACTTTCCTCTCCATCATTTACTGGTTTGAATTAAAGTTAGTTTCTTTAATTGTTGTTATTAGTATTTTTTTTTAGTGCCCTTTGTAATTTATTTATTAATAATTCCAGTTCCAGGTTCGTCTTCCCCTCCCTTATATGGTAGAGATTTCTGTTAAGAAGCTGTGGAAATTTCCTGGCTTCTGCCTTGGATTTCATTCATTGTGCTGACTTCATCGTTGATACTTTGCCCAGTAATCTTCATGTTTTGATGCTGAATTAGGTTCAAAGTGTTGATCTCTTGTGTGTTTGCGGTTGTACAGGATACTAGATATAGAATATGGAATTCAGAAGCTCCTTACCTGGCTTACTCTGGTCAGTCGCCAAGTTCCTTTTTTTTATTTCCTTCTTCTTTTTGCTTTTTAGTTCATTTTCTTATGTTTATCAGAGCCTTTTAGATATCAGTACATTGTTCTACAAGCACTCGCGGGTTTGTTATCTGCGATTCTCTGGTGAAAATCTTTTGCTTGTGTTTATCAGTTTTTTTAGGTAAACCTACTTGGTACTCTGTTTGTTATTTGCCCTACTAATGTATACAACAGAACTTTACACATTATTCAGTTATTGGAATCCACTTCCTCTAACTTGCATGATATAATCAAGAATTCAAATTATTTTGTGAATAGCTCTCTGGGGAAAGTTTTCCTTTTGGGGCTCAACGAATTCTTCTTTGCCCGTTATCAATCTTTTTTGTCCTAACAGGGTTTTCTATTCATTTTTGTAACTGAGAGCAGTGAGTTTTGATTTCATGTAATTCAACTTGATTCTGACCTCTCCGGTTTCATCTTCTTGTCGTAATATATGGTCAAAGCTTTGTTTAATGTCGGTCAAGGCATCCTAATTTTTATTTTAGTTATTCCTCTAGGGCTCCTGTGGAAGCTGTTAATGATTCCATTACATCCTTTTGATCCTTTCTGTTTGATGCAGAGCTCATATGAAGCAATAGTCCCTTGAGAAATTCATCCTTTGTAAACAAATTATGTTTGAAGAGTAACTGTGTTCAGATGCTAGCACTTTTGCCAGCTTCTCAATGTCTCAACTTTGCAATCCCTTAAATTCGATGTGTATCTCTTTGACGATCTGTTCAATTAGAGCTCTTTGAGAGAAAGTTGAAAAGTTTGTTCCCAATAGCATCACATGTTCAATTGAATCGCCACATTTCATGATCTCAAAACTTAGGGTATTCAAGCAATTCCCTTGATCTTGCAATCAAGATTGCATTCTCTAACTGCAATTAGTTGGCTCTATCAGCTTGAATCTTCTAGTCTTGTCCTTTTAGCAACAACTTATGGATTTAGACAGTTGCACTCAGTTAGCTCAGTCATTGTTTCGTCAAGACCGCCTTGCAAATTCAGTTTGATTTCTGTAAAGCACAAATAAGAACTAAATTAAAGGTTACATAAGGGAAGACAAGTTTTTCAAACTGCAGAATCCGTAAATGCAAGGGTCCACGATAAAGGCATATTGCCTTTCCCATGGTGCAGGGAAAAATGCAATATGTAACCAATGTAAAATATTGGACTAAAGTTGACCGCTTAGGTAACTGATACGGTGGAAAGCAATTTCTTGATTCATTTTTCTAGGGGCAACATATTGACAGAACCATCTAAAAATGTCCGGAGTTCATCTCAATCTATTAACAGTCGGATATTTTTTGCTTATGACAGTTGTTGTAAAATACAAGGGTTTCAGAAAAGAGGGATCTTATATGAATGATCCCACACCAATACTTCATTCTCTTTATATAGGAATTACATAGAGTAGAGTCCAAGAAACAATTAAACATAAAAGACAACTTCACCCTTAGAATGACTAAACCCTAGCCGACACCACACAACCCTAGCCGACATTACCATTATTTTATTACATCATATTTTCCAACACTCCCCCTCAAGTTGGAACATACATGTCATACATACCCAACTTGCTACGTATACTCTTGAGACGACTTCCGAACAAAGCTTTAGTGAGAACATCAGCTAATTGATCTCTTGAGCGAACAAACGGTGTGCAAATCTCTTCTGATAGAATCTTCTCACGAACAAAGTGACAGTCACCTCAATATGTTTAGTCCTCTCGTGAAAAACAGGATTAGACGCAATGTACAGAGCAGCTTGATTATCACAATAGAGGGGGATCGGCCCATCAGTCTCCATACCTATCTCTTTCAAGAAGTACCTGATCCAAGTCAGCTCACTACACGTATGAGCCATGGCTCGATATTCAGCTTCTGAACTTGACCTGGCTACTACCTGTTGCTTCTTACTCTTCCACGAAATCAAATTACCTCCAAAAAAGTACAATAACATGTGGTGGATTTCCTATCTGACGGTGATCCAGCCCAATCTGCATCTGTGTATCCTTCCACTATAATATGCCCATTTGGTCGGTATATAATTCCAAGCCCCGGGGCTTGCTTCAAGTAGCGAACAATACGCAAGACTGCTTCCCAATGAGGCTTTCTTGGACACTCCAAGAATTGACTAACCACACTTACTGAATATGCAATATCTGGTCTGGTAATCGTCAAGTAGTTAAGTTTTCCAACCAGTCTTCTATATGCACCGGGTGATTCAAACTCCTCACCCACATCTTTCAACAACTTTTGATTAGGGTCCATCGGTGTGTCTACCGGTCTAGCTCCAAGCATCCCCTGTTTTGATCAAGAGGTCGAAGAACATACTCCGCTGACTCAAAATAATGCCTTTTTCTGAACGAGCAACTTCAATTCCAAGGAAGTAACGAAGTTTCCCAAGGTCCTTGGTGTGAAATTTCTGACCCAAAAACTCCTTTAATCTCGTAATACCATCCAAATCACTTCCTGTGATAACAATGTCATCCACATATACAACAAGAGATATATATCCTGAATTTGTACGTAAATGAAACACAGAGTAATCAGTTCGACATTGTTTCAGACCAAAGGACTTAACCATCTTAGAAAATTTTCCAAACCAAGCCCGTGGAGACTGTTTCAAGCCATACAACGCCTTCTTCAATTTACACACTAGGTTACGCTCCCCCTGAGCAACGAACCCAGGTGGTTGCTCCATATAGACCTCCTCACATAGGTCACCATGCAAGAAGGCTTTCTTCACGTCTAACTGATACAAGGGCCAACCATGAACTGCAGCCAAAGAGATTAAAATACGAATAGAAGGCATTTTGGCAACAGGGGAAAAAGTCTCATCATAATCAACTCCATAGGTTTGTGTGTAGCCTTTTGCTACTAACCTTGTCTTTAGGCGCTCAACCGACCCAGTAGGACTCATTTTAACTGCATATACCCAACGACAACCAATAATAGTCTTACCGGCTGGAGCGGGAACAAGTTCCCAAGTACCATTATTGTGCAAAGCCTCCATCTCCTCCTTCATAGCTTGCGTCCAGTCGGTATCAGACAAGGCCTCCTGCAAAGTCTTAGGGATAGATACAGACGCTAAATTTGTGACAAAGCATGTATAAGCAGGAGATAAGTGTTGTAAGGAAACAAAATTACTAATGGGATGTTGAGTAACACAAGACCTGTTTGACTTACGGACAGCAATGGGACGGTCATCCACAGGTTCCCCAAACTCGGAAGGGGTTAATCCCAGGTCACGGAGTGCACGGACAGAACGCGTTGACGAGAGTAAACTTGAGTAATAGGTGGTCGGCCAATAATTTGTGGCAACTCCACAGGTACAGGTAAGGGCAAATTTTCAGGAGGTAAAGGTTCCATCACTGGATCAAGGAAGGAAACGTCTGATAGTGGAGAAGAAAAATAGGCTGAATGTTCATCGAAGGTGACATCAGCCGAAACAAAGTATCGATGAAGTGTAGGAATATAACAACGATAGCCTTTTTGTGTACGAGAATACCCCAGGAAAACACACTTAGTAGCCCGAGGATCAAATTTATCAAAGCCAGGCCCTAAGTTTTGAACATAGCAGACACACCCGAATATTTTTGGTGAGACCGGAAAGGGAGACTCCGAGGGAAAAAGGATGGAAAACGGTGAATTACCTTCTAAATTTCTTGTAGGCATACGATTAATTAAGTGACACGCAGTCAGAACAACATCTCCCCAAAAATATTTAGGAACATTCGTATGGATCATTAAGGTACGAGCAACGTCGATTAGATGACGATTTTTTCTTTCTGCCACGCCATTTTGTTGTGGAGTGTGGGGACAAGATGACTGATGAATAATACCACCTTTCGAGATAGAAATCGAGAAAATTGGTGTATATATTCTTTGGCATTATCAGATCGAACAATCCGGACACGATTATTAAACTGAGTTTTAACCTCTTGATGGAATAAATTAAAACAAGATATAATTTCAGTACGAGACTTAATTAAATAAAACCAAGTCATACGAGAACAATCATCCACAAATATAACAAAATAACGAAATTTTATTGGAAGGGATATGGAAAGGACCCCAAACATCTGCGTGAACAAGTTCAAATGGAGTTGATCTCCTATGACTACTAACTTTAAAAGAGGATCGCTGGTGCTTACCAAGCTGACAAGACTCACATGACAAGGACTCAATATTATTAATGCCTTCAATTTGGCGTTTCAAAATAGACAGGGATGGGTGGCCCAACCGACAATGCCACTCAAAGGGAGACAAATTTGTGTGAAAAGCGATAGGTGAAATACTGGAATCGTCAAAGTGATAGAGTCCTCCACTCTCATGACCCGTACCAATCCTCTTCTTCGTCTGGAGATCCTGTAAAATACACGAATGAGGAAAGAATGTTATTGAGCAATTAAGATCTTTTGTCATTTTACTAATGGATAAAAGATCTTTTGTCATTTTACTAATGGAAATTCAGGAACATGTAGCGTGGATGGAAGGTGAATATTAGGAGTAAGATATGCGTTACCGATACCGATACCGACAACCGTAGAAGAAGAACCATTGGCTAAAGTAACACATTTAGGGTTTGACAGTTTGTTATAGTGAGAAAAGGGTTGGATCGAACCGGTCATGTGTTCAGTGGCTCCCGAATCGAGAATCCACGGACTTTTCTTGGTCAATAAGCAGGACGAAGAGGCCTTGTCCGATTGCACCAGATTTGCTGCGGCTTGAGAGGCTGCTCCAGAATTCGCGGAATTTACGGACTTTTGCTCTTCAACATCTTGAGAGGACGCCACAGCTTGATTCGCATTTCCGACAGGCTTACCATGTAGGTCCCAGCAATTGTCAATGCTGTGGTTGGTGCGGCCACAATGATCACATCGCACCGATCCACGACCAGAACGGCCTCCCCGATTAGAACGACCACCTCGGTATCCTCTTCCACCCCTGCCACCACGATAACTTGGGGTGGAGGCTGCTAATGCAGATTTTTCCTCCATGTCATCAAACTGATTTTCATTCTGCCTTGGCTCGATCTGGGCTCGTTGGAGCCTCGAAAATACTTCCGGCAGGGTTGGAAGGGCAGTTCCTCCGAGTATTTGAGCCCTTACCGGCTCAAATTCAGCCCGCAATCCAGATAAGAAACGAACCACATCCATGTCAGTTCGTTGTTTCTCCATTCGGCTCACATCGTCCGATAGTGGTTGGTAGAGATTGCGTTCTTCACAAACGCTCATCACCTGCGAATAATAGGTTTCTAGGGTTTGACTACCCTGTTCCAAACGAAAGTACTGCCGGCATACCTCATAAATTCGTGACAGATTATCCGATCCTGAATACAACTGTTTGAGCCGAGTCCACATGTCCTTGGCGCTATTCAGATACAGCAGCGTTGATCCGATATTTTGCTCAACGCTACTCAGAATAAGAGACATAATTTGGGCATCATCTTGCTTCCAAAACTCGTTTCTCGGATCATCCTTCTCCGGTTTGTCTTGGAGAAGATGATGATCCATGGCTCTTCCTGTTAAATAGATCTCCACTGATCGGGACCCAGAGTGTAGTTTTTCCCGTTCAACTTAACTGACGTAATAGACGGTATTGAGGCCGAAGGGCCGAACAAACTGAGAGTCGGATTTTCCGACGACTTTTTCTCCATGTTGGGTACTATTGACATGGTGCGGCTGAACTGTTTCTTTTTCTAATTTTCAGTTTTTTTTTTCAGACAGAAAAGAAAGGGCGAAGGGAATTTGGTGGCTCCGATACCATGTTGTAAAATACAAGGGTTTCAGAAAAGAGGGATCTTATATGAATGATCCCACACCAATACTTCATTCTCTTTATATAGGAATTACATAGAGTAGAGTCCAAGAAACAATTAAACATAAAAGACAACTTCACCCTTAGAATGACTAAACCCTAGCCGACACCACACAACCCTAGCCGACATTACCATTATTTTATTACATCATATTTTCCAACAACAGTCAAAGGCATTTGTTATGTCGTTTTCTTCACGTGTTGGGCCTTCACGTGCATTTGTGCTTATGATTTTAAGGATCTTTCCAATCTTTTGAATGCTTATTTTCATGTTTAAACTTGCACAGCGTGGCAATCCTGGGCTTCGTATACTTTGGCACATTATGCATATTGCCCTCAGTGTGTGGTTCTTTTTGTTGAGCATAGTAGAATCTGTTGAGAGCTTCCTCATTGCTGGTAAATATTTGAAGAAATACGAAACCCTAGACGTCAGCAAAGTTCAGTATTTAGCACTTGTTATTGATAGTGACGAAGCTCGGCAAACTCCAAAGGTGATTGAACTGTTGCAATGGCTTGTGAATATCGGGGTTGAAAAAGTCTGCTTATATGATAGCGAAGGTAAACGTGGACACGAATAGAAATTCTCATTATATTCATTTGCAGTATAAATTGTTGGGCCTCATTTGATGTGGCAATGTTTTTAGACCATTTGTATTGTGACAGGGGTGCTCAAGAAACACAAGGAAGTTATCACAGAAATTTTTAATCCTAATGAGGTAGACACATATGATTCACCATTTATGTTGAATATTTTTTGTTTTAGTATTTCAAGGGTGATCTAAAAAAACGGTTTTCTTTACAGGAAAAGGCTGAAAGTGATGCACTTGATGCTCGAAAACATCTGGATCTGGAGTTTATATCATTCTCTGATGGAAAAGAAGCAGTAGCCAAAGCTGCTAATTATCTTTTTGCAAACCATTATGAAACAACTATCCAAAAGGAAAAATCAAATTTTACAGAACCTCAAATGGGAGACGCTTTAGCTGCAGTTGGTGAGAACCCATGTTTTTGTTTTCCGTTTTTCCAGTTTTTTTTCTTTCCCTTTTCGGTGGTTGGAATGAATACGTTATCATGTATATTGTATATGTGCAGGTTCAGGGGGTCAAGAGCCTGATCTCTTACTTATATACGGATCTACAAGATGCCACTTTGGATTTCCAGCCTGGAGACTTCGTTACACCGAGATGGTGTAAGTAATTCTCACTGAAAAACACACACGAAAAGCTAGATCTTTGTATCTGAATGACATGTATATCGAAAAGTTTGCTCATTTCCTGAATTGATTTGCAAAATTACTATTTTTGGAATGGCAGTCATATGGGAACATTGAGGTCAAAGAAGTTTGGTGCCCTTATCAAAGCCATTTACAGGTTCACAACGGTCCAACAAAACTACGGTGCGTATTTTCTCTTTTTTCGCTCTCCTTTGAGTTTTAGGTGTATTGCGACGTATTCAGATAAATAAAAGCTGTTTTATTCAGATGATGAAAAAATGTCGTGAATAAAGTGAAATTAATCGGTGTACAAAACACACGTTTAGAGATTGACGTCGAGGTTGTTAATAATTGTTAGTATATGATATGATTTAATTATGATTCTGTGTTATTTTTCTTGCAGGCACTTAAACTGTTTTATGCGGGACTACTAAATTACTGTATTAGAGAGCAAGCAGAGAGAGAGAGAGACAGCACACATTCATGGAGTTTATCTATGTAATAATTCAACATATTTTGTTATGATGTTTTGCTGACAAAAAAAAAAAAACAGCAGTTTTTTCACCTTCACGTTAATTATGCAAGATTTTATCATTGAAAATGAACTCTTAAAGAAACTACCCTTATGTGAAGTATTGGGATTC
Organism: Gentiana macrophylla; assembly: GCA_026214975.1. Classification (NCBI taxonomy): domain Eukaryota; kingdom Viridiplantae; phylum Streptophyta; class Magnoliopsida; order Gentianales; family Gentianaceae; genus Gentiana; species Gentiana macrophylla. The sequence continues at coordinate 129,047,284 of CM047807.1, read as the reverse complement.
CTTATCGGTTTGAGTTCGGATTGATTATTTTTGCTTGAATAGTTTGGGTTGATATGGTTTGTGATAGAATAGGCTTGACTCGAATACTAAATGAATCAATCTTAAACATTCTGGTCAACTCGGTAGCTCGTGAGCAGACTTGAATATAAATGTACTAGTGAAATCAAACAGTTTACACAGGAAAAGAAAGAAACCAACTTTGCATATATAAATTCTTTATTCATCTTCTTACATTAAGGGCTCTCTCGATAAGAAAGAAAAAAGAAACAGAAGTTAAATGCTATGACATAGCAAAACTGACGTAATAATCCACAAAAACACACTTTTACGTTATTCATAATAATGCAGTATATATATATATATTCAAGCAGCAGCAGTAAACTGGGTGGAGGAGGAATGAGGCACCAGCACCAAATGATCAGCCGGAAAGAAATGGCAGATAGGTGATGCCCCTGGTTTAGTTCCAAGTAGACCAAAGGACACGTGTTTCGAGCTCCACCCTGATGTGTCCATATGACAAACAGCAATAGCTTCCACCTCATCACCACTTTCTTCTGCCACAAGATGAACTCTGTAAACCCTGCTCTCACTGTCTTGATAATGGCAGTAGAAAACAGTATAAGGGTAAGGCATAGTATGACAAGGCACCATCTTTGGAGCCCAGATTTGCAGTGGGTTTTCAGTAATTGTATAATTCTGTATACTGCTTCTCTTTAATCCTGTGACATATGTTGTTGATAAAGCTTCCACATGGCCTCTGGTTTCGAAGATTTGTCGAGCGAAATCGAGCATGGATTCTATAGATGTAGCACAAAACTTGATCTCTCCTTTAATGGGCTTCATTTCACATTGTGTTAATGCATCTTCCATGGCTATAGCTTGTGGAGATCCTTTAGAGAAGGAAAAACGCTGAAGAAGTTGAGGTAGTTGTTTTGAAGAGAAAGGGATGTTATCTGCTTCTTCTTTAGTCAATATAACAGAAGATGAAGATGATGATGATGATGATGTGATGATTTTGTCTCTGTTGGGGAAGTAGATTTGCATACTATTCCCTTTCTTGAGATCATTCAAAAGAAAAAAGACTATAACAGATGGATCCATTTGATGATGATGATGCATGTCATGAGATAGGTGGTGATGATCATGACCTTCATTGTGAATGACACCATGGATTGAGTTTAAGCTCAAACTGGTGAGTAGATGAAGGATGAGAATGGTTCTAAGAGAACTAATAAGTTCCATGGTTGTTGCTATTCAAGATTAGTAAAAAACCAAGTTCTTTTCTCAGAGATAGAAGAATTAAAAGGGTTCACCTCTAAAAAAGATGGGAAGAGGGGTGTTTTATTTCAATAAATATTGTGGGGTAGAAACAGCTTATTGTGTTATGGAGCAATATCTATCCATTCAATAATTTATGTTTTACCTAACCAATTATTGAGATGAAGTTAAGGAAGAAAAATAAAACAACATTTATTTATTTCAGCTCTACATGTAACATGTTTGCATCGTTGGCGGACCCATGATGTTATTTCAATGGGCCGAATTTCTCGCTAAAATATGATAGTAAAATTTTTTGGCTCATAACCTTATTATTATAAATAGTCAGACGCTTTACCGATTGAGCTTTTGGTTATAAAGGTTGAAATGATATACAAACATGGTGTAAATATTATTGGAGGGTTCGTATCGAAATTTGAATGGGGCCATGTGCCTCTCACCATGCTGCGTCCGCCCTTGGTTTGCACACATACATGATACATGTTGGCAATCAATCTCGCTATCCAATTCTAGGCAGGGACGGCTCTAAAGAGGAGCCTTATGGGGCACCTAACCCCAACCAAAAGAAAGAAAATTTATGTATTGTTTACATTATTTAAAATTATCATATACTAGTATGACTCGTTAAATTTTTAAAAAATTGACTCTTAACTCATGGTTGTACTAGTATGTACTAAATGTACCTACAATTGAGGTTTTCTTAAAAATGGACCTCTAAAAGGTTTGACGATCGATCACCTAAACAAAAAAATTGATGAGTTTGTATAAAAAAAAAATTGATGAGTTTGTATTTTTTTTTTTTTTTTTTGAAGGGGAGTTTGTATTTTCAACACACACAAAAAAAACAAAAAAATTATGCAAAGATTCTATATATGATTTTAAGCATGTTAGAGTACAATTTCATATGAAATTATTATACGTGCATTTTGGATAGTCATAGTGACACAACAAAACAGTGGCAACAAAATACATAACACATTTTTACATCATTGATTATGATGTAGAACCTATAATTTTGATGTGTCGTATAAAGATCAATGATTTAAAAGAGTGTTGTGACACTTTATTGTGACCATTTTTCTTTAAGAAACGATAATAGTTTATTTAATCATTAATAATTAATCACGTCGAGTAATGGACGAGTCGATCTCGGTCTTGTTATGTATTATAAAAATCAAATGAATTTTAAAAAAATAATTGAATCTACGAGCTGAGTCAAGCTATATTGACTACTTAGCGAGTCAAGTTCGATCTTGATTATTTATGGCTCGATTGAGCTCAAGGTGAGTTTTGAGCCAGAGTTTTTTAGTCGAATCGAGCTTGAATCCTAAAGAGTATCAACTCGACTCGGCTCAATTACACTCCTAAACCAAATGAATCGTAAAATGGATCACTATAACGTAATTTTAATGATTTGGAATAGTGAGAAAAAGGTCAACAATACAATTCAACATCTTGGTTATAAAATAAAATAAAATAGTAATAATGGGCAGAGATTTTTTTATAGTATTTTTTGAATGGGTTGGTACTTGTTTGATGTGGAAATGTAAAGCGTGGAACACGAGACCTGATCCTTGAGTAAAATTGAACATTTAATTAAAAATTAGTAATTATAGATTGAGCATTTTTTTCTTACAAATCTGAAACAAAACAACGAGAGATCTTATGGTATAACGCTTATATAAATATCGTATCAAAAGTGACATACCTTAAAGCCTTTTTTCCCTTCATATAATGCACTTTTATCGTGTGTGAAGATTATAAATGAATTATTCTAATTATGCCTTTAATATGATGTTAATCATGTAACTTAGTGACTCAAAGTCATGACTTGCTATTATATCGAAAAATTAAAAGAAATTTCTTTTTACGGGATTCGAACCGCCACACTCCAACTCCAACTCAATGTTCAGTTGTCCTTTTAAAGCATCAAACTCTTTGCCACTAGATTATGTCACTTCCCTCTCCTCATTATCCTCCTCATCACAAGAGCAGGAGGTTTATATAGTAAAGCCAAGGACGGAAGATAAGTATGGGCTGAGGGGGGCTAAGCCCACCCGACCCTTTTTATTTTTTTCTATATAGTATGTATGTTCAGCCCATTAACTCATCAGTTCACTAGATAATTAATTTTTTATATATCCCACCTAAACTTTGAGCCACTAAAAGTATATGTTACAAACAAAAAAATAGTTACATTGACATCACACTTTTATTTCCAACACCGCGATCGTTTCAAACACTCAAAACATTATTTCAAGCACCACAATTATTTTTGGCGAACACATCAGTCTCACGAATTTACTATTGACACAATTTAATTTTATTTATTATTTTCATTTATTTCACCACCACCAACAAATTGCTTTTTCGGCACCACGTGCTTTTTTAGTACCACTGATGTTTTGTTTCGTTGAAAACGTTAGTGGTCTGACATTTTTCACCAATGATACATTTATAACTATAATTTTGATGCCATCGCGATGTTGGTGTTGAAAATCAACGTCGGTGTCGGTATGCCCGCACGAAAATAAACGCGTCGATGACATGAGGCGTTATGTTGTATAAAAATAATAAAAACATTATGGTGGTGCTAACAATAATTTTAAGAGTGTCTGAAGTATATAAGAGTGTCAAGTGAAGTAAAAACGTGGTGCTTGAAATAGAAGTTTCCTTATTTTTAATGAATTTAACGTGAGTGGTACCCGACGTTTAAAAAACAGCGTCAGTGACGACATTCACGTTATGGCTACGGAAATGTCACTTGTGAGTAACATAGATCCGATGAATTGATATTGGAATTAACGTTGTAGTGCGGTGCGGGGAGTAAAAAAAATACATCATAAAATATAAATAAATTTTATTCTTTTTCAGAAAATTATGCCATATAAATAACTTCGAAAAAAAAAATTTCTAAGCCCACCCGAACAAAAATTCCTGGCTCCATCCTTGAGTAAAGCAAGGGAATATGATCCAACCGGTAACATATGCCACACTAACTAGAATGATAAAATAATAATCAAAATGGACATTTGAAATTTACTTTATTTGAGACGAATAAAACTGTTTTTTTATATTGAAGTTGAATCATGGTGATTCATTACTCACACAAACCCTTGAAACACAATAGTCATGTACTACACTTGATTTTATGTGTAAGAGATTATATTGACCTAAGGAAATTATTCCGAATACCACAACTACTGCATGACACAATAAAATCACTTCATGACTTCTCTTCTTTTTTTTTTCCTTTTTTTTTTTTTTTATTTGCGAAATGGAACATTCTTGATATTGACGTTTCTTGACTTGCATGAACATAAGACGATGATGGATAACATTAGTATGACATGTAAAACGAATTTCTGTTTTAGGCGTAACACCGGATGAAAGGTGAGTGTTTTGTGAGCACTGAGAATATAACAAACTGTCATAGGAAGAAAACGATAACGTCCAAAAGGCAGGGATGATTTTATCGATTGTATTAGGGTTTTTAGTAATGAAATATGAATCTGTGATTTTTGTTGTACTTGTCGGTAATTATGATCTAAACTGCAATTGTTGAATTTATTGCATATTATGATCTAATACTTGTTGTATGTGTAAACCATGTGTTGAAATCCGTGGATACTACGTTAGAAATATGGTTGTATTGATTTTTGTTGTCGGAGTCATTTTCGGATTCTAAGCTTATTGGATATTGCTGTGTAGATAAATTTTCTGACAATATTGTTAAAAGTCGAATTTGAATTGATGGAACCCTTTATGAAAAATTACAAAAGTAATTATTATGATAAATTAATTAATGGAAATGAAACGTGTTCATGAACAAGGGACCCGGTAATATGAGTACGGTCATATATGCCCATGAAAAAAAAGGCATGATGATCTGTTTGTGTGAGTTAAAATGTGCTCATGAAAAATGTTGCGTGGGTGATTATATGTGTTCATGAAAAAAAATACATGATAATCAGTAATAATCACATGGTTGTGAAGTCTAAAATAAAGGGCTAAGCAGTAAGGGAGGGGGGGGGGGGTGCATGTACGTGTGTGTGCAGTGATTGTGTCCTTGACAAGGCATGACTACCGTTGGGTGTGTGCGCAGGTACGTACCATGCTATTGGGGAGCATATGTATGAGGTATGTGGTCTGGGCATATGGGAAATTCTATGGGTTTGTACGGTGAGGTTGATGGATGCATTTGAGGTGTCGGTTGCCAGGATACTAAAGGTGCGAAAGTCAATCACACGCCAATTGCATGGTGGTACGGGTGTGCGTGAAATGTTAAATTAAACTTAAAATATGTGACATAAGTACGGCAATTTGGAATGAAAGTAACATGATAATATGTAATGTGTTTGTAAATTTTGTTGTATGTGTACATGACTGGTAGTTGATATACTATACTATGTGGATATGCATGTTAAGTGTAATGGTGAATTTATGGATCATCTTATTAGGGGATGAGACATGAATTACATACGACACAATTTTTCTTATTGTGCAAGTTGGCGTTTATACCGTACTATTTCAGGAACTTGAGGATTTTTGTGAGACATGGAAGAAGTCGAGTTGGTGCAACCCTTAAGAGACGTCGAAAATCGTGGTTTATGTTATTTCATTTTGTGTTACTGTTAGTTTCCTTTTCAAGAATAAAGTTGTAGTCCTTGTTTTTTGGACAATATTAGTGAAATAAAGTTGTTGGTTTTGTTTCCGAGCTAAGATGATTCAATACTTCCGTTTTTGCCGCATAATGAATAAGATGAGAAGGCTTACGTGTGATATTAAATTTTAGCAGATTTAGGAATAATGACAGCTTTTGGAATATTTTTTAGTAACAAAACAGCCTAATATTTTTTATAGGGAGAAGGACAACTCTCATAATTTTTATAGGATGAAGGACAACCAAACCCCCCCCAAAAAAAATAAAAAAAAATGCGACACGCTGGCCGTTGGGGAACGCTCCAGTTTTTGTTTTTGTTTTTTTTTTTCTCTTTCCTCCTCGATTTTCAAACACTCATATCTATTGATCTAGATCTCCTTACGTAATGAAAATTTCAGTGAATTTTTCATTTTTGATGCTCTTCATTTTGAGACTTGGTTCGATATAATTACATCGTTTTTCGTGAGATTCACCGTCGAAATTCACTCAGTGAATCCCGAAAATCAGTGTATATCGACAGTGAATTTCGAGCAATAGTGAATTTTGACAACGGATTTTCTGAAATCACGTCAAAATATGTTGAATGTTGTCTCAAAATAAAGAGCATGAAAAATAAAAAATTCGGTGAAAGAAATTTCAAATTTGGAGTTCTAGATTGAGAGATACGAGTGTTTAAAAAATATGGATGAGAAAAAGTGTGTTGAATTTTATTTTATTTTTGAAAAAAATGCGCTGAATATCAAAAGTAAAAAATAAAATAGTTTTGTCCTTTAAACAAAAGTTCAAAAGGCTGTCCTTCTCCTTAATTGATGAAATGTTTGTGTCATTCTTCCTCGTCCCCTCATAAATTTTTAGTATATCGCAGGGCCGGCCCTAGGCCCGGGCGGGATGGGCGACCGACCCGGGCCCACGATACAAGTAGGGCCTAGAGATACATGTTTTACAATTTTATCATTTAAATAAAGAGGCCAAAATTAATTTTTTTTTGACATAGTTGCATGTTGGCGTAATGGAAGAAGAGTGTGTAGTCTAACTTAATTATCTAGGTTCGAGCCCTTTCAGCTACAATTTATTTCTGCTTTTTTTCTTTATGTTTTTGTTTTTTAAATTATTATTATATAAATGTTGTAACTGGAATGGTAAACCGTAAACCTTATTAGCACTCAAGCTTCTTCACGTCTCATTTATGGTCCACTTCCACCAATCTTTTTCTTTCAAAAAATAAATTAAGATCTTCATAATTTTTTCTTGCAATGTTATAAAACAAAATATCCAAAATTTAATTCATCTCTCATTCGTCTACCGCTTGCGCCTCTGTGGTCGGGTAAGATTATTTTTTTGTTAATTAGTATTTGATAAACTGTTGATTTCCCGGTGAATGATTTTATTGATTTATTGGTTTGGTACATTGTTCTAGTTTTTTTATTTATATTTATATTTTTTGTTCAATTGTGAGTGAGTGACATGTTTAATAGGGAGGTTTACGAAGTTTTTGAGGGGTAGCCATTGTTTTTTCTTGGAAACTAATACTCTATACATGTGCTTTCGTTAATTTCCTTGTACAATTGTGTTATTGTTGAATATTGATTTTTATGATTGTGCATAAAAAACATTTATCGGGAAGTGAAAAAAGGTAAAAAGAAAGAAAAAAACGAGATGAACAGTTTCGAGAGTCTCAAAGAGGAGCTCTTGATAAATTTGTTAAAGTAGTAGGTCCTTCTCGTGAGAATATTGAGGAATTGGGTAATAAAAAGGGGCCTTTGTTTTAGTCTTCCTTGACCAAGGTCTACTAAATGTCGTGAACTACTGATAGCGCGTCTTTGAGCTAATTTCGAAAATACTCGGGTTTCGGGAGCGGATCGTTACAATTAGCCCCTATGACGTTTTTTATGCATTGATAATTGTGATAATTTTTTGTTCAGAAATTTTAAAACAGTTCAAGTCCAAATACGACTTGCTGATTTTCGACCAATCACATTTAAGTGTTTTTTTGGTTGGTCTCTTGTGGGTAGAAGAAAACCCACCTAATTAATCGCGATCAGTAATTTTATAGTGGTCATGCACCAAATCTTTTACCACGATGTCATCAGTTTGTAAAAATATGATTGGTTCCACCAAAAATTTCTTAAATATGGTTGATTGGACACAACAAATAAGATTTGATCATGAATTACGGTAAATTTAGTCAATTGTGATCGGTAAAATTGATGACATGATGTTTAGGACCCTCGATCATGTTTCTAAGATACGAGATTCCGAAAGTAATTTTGTGTTGTATTGTAAGTAATAATATACGGATAATACCTATGTGAAAATGGGTTTTGAGGTGAAATGACAAGCATCCCTGCACAATACTACAGCTCGGCCACCCTCCCCTTATGGTACATCAACTCGGCCCACTCACCAACCCCGGCCCTACTTAGAAAAGTGCCAGCCACGTGGCGTCCAAGGCCATTAAGCTAAACGGTATCTCACTTATCTGTTTTTCCAGCAATTGCAATCCACCACAACACCCAGGCCTCGCCCTCCGGCTCCTCCGGCTCCTCTGGCCCACGCAAGCAAAGATCTCTGATCACACACCCCATCTCTTGATTCCACCTGAAGCGATGAGAAGCATATAGTTTAAATACTAAAATGAATCTGTGTGGACCCTTGAAACATATAGTTTAAATACAAAATGAAACTGTGTGGTTCATATGTATCACACGGTTTCTCCGCATCTATTTCCCCATAATATACGTGTAATGTTCTGATTGGATATATGATAATAGCAATGCTCTGAAACACTCTCCCTCTACGCTATTTTGTAAACTTCACTCTTACGCCGGTCAGCGAGGGAGATCTGCAAACAGCCCATCTATCTATTTTACTCTTTACCACAGATAAGAGTTTCAGTGACTCTTTTGATTTCTTCCTCGTGTTACTTTTGTCTCTGTAATCTGAGCTAGTCAGTTCACTCCATTAAAGCCCCCAAGATCCAAGTTATTTTGTTGAAATGGCGCAGCCGTTTGTGAAGAAGGACGATGATCGTGATGATGAAGGTATATGTTGTTTACTTTAGTATTCAATTCAAATCATTCAAATGCGGTTGTATTTTAGGTTTATATTCGTTTTCACCTACAATGTGTATGTCGATTAGATTTGCGTTTGTTCCTCCAGATCTGCTGCGTCTGTGGTTTCTCCTTCTTATGATTAGTTGAAATGGATTCGTGTGTCAATGTGCTGTTAGGACTTTTAATTTTTGATCTTTTTCTTTGTTCGTGTCATTTATGATATTGAATCGGTTAATTGAGGAAGTAGACAACTGATTTGATGATTCTCGTGAGTGCCAGATTGGAAAATTCTTTTAGTTATTCTTTCAAATGAATGCGGCTTACATAAGTTTGTCTTTGATCCACCTTTGAGAAGCTTAGGAAGACGTCGTACTTGGATGGATATTGATGTGGATTTTTGATTTACAGTGGAGTATCATCCATTTTTTGGCATCGAGAAAGGTGCAGTCCTGCAGGAAGCTAGGGTTTTTCATGAACCTCAGTTGGATCCTAGAAGATGTTCGCAGGTTTAATACACAGTAGTTGCTACTTCTTGTGATCACTCTCATCGTTCCTGTGTTCACACCAATTGTTTTTTGCCCTCCTTTTCCAGGTTATTACAAAGCTTTTGTATCTGCTGAATCAGGGAGAGATGTTCACAAAGGTTTGTTTCAAACCCATACGCTGAACTATCATTTGACTCTCTTAATGTGATTGTGCCAGTTGTGGGCATGGTTTGGATATAGATTTTTTTGAGTTAATTATTATCCAGTGAATGTATTTTGGTTGAAATGTTGTTTGTATTGCTTTGGGTTTCATGTTCAATGAAGTGGATGTGATGTATTGTGAGGAGAAAAATAAGAGAGAAATAAATAAAGTTGTTTGATTTGGATTGAATTGGAATAGGAGAAAAAAGTTGGTCTTCAGATGTTTTTAATGCACAAGGGCGCCATATCATTATATAAAGTTATAGGATGGAACATTGAATGGGCTAAAAGATCAATGGACATGTTTAATGGTTTTTCCCTGGATAGTTACCCCTTGCAGTTATTCAACGTTTTATATGTTGAATTGTTGATGATATGTGCAAAAACATATGCAATCACGCGTAATATCTTATGAATATAAGACATGTTCTTTGCACTTGACATATTACATGTTTAAATTTCTTCATTTTAGCTTTCAGCTGTTTTTCCTCACTTAATTTGTGACTTTCTTGCACTTGTTGGAAAAAAGGTCTCATTCTTCGTAGCCTCTGAAAATCACAGCAAAGTACTTATTCTTTTTACTTTTTCACTAGATGTGGTCTGGAATATATTTCTTTCCTTTCCTTTCCTTTTTTTTGTTGAAAACTTCTATATCAGAGATGTGTTTTGTACCTCCAAAACTTGTCATCCTAGTTGCTCTACAACTGACAGATTGTTATTATTCGTCGTGAAACAAAGTAATGATCACCTAAGGGAAGTTTACACTCTGCATAATCTGTCCATGCAAGGTCAATGAGAAGAGCATACTGCCTTTCTCATGGTGCAGAGAAATGTGCAATGCTTCCCCAAAAATATTTCTGGGTGGATAAAGGTGGAAATTAATGGTTTGCTTCAGCTGTTTTACTTTCTAGGTGGATTGAAATATAGTCTAATCGGAATTCGGAAACATTGGTGAATATGAAATGGTATATTTTGAATTCGTAAACATAAGATTTGCTTAGTTCAGGGAAACGCCTTTCTTTAGGTTACTATATGCACCAAAGTCCAGGTATCTAGTAATTCACTGCATAACTTGATTTGTTCTGCTGCTCATCCACATCTTATTTTGCGCATGTGAATGTTTGACACATGTGATAAGCACTGGAATCTATTTATTACCGTCTCTGGATTTTGATTCGCAGACTGAAGCTACAGAAGTTTTTTTTGCTGTCACAAAGCTTTTTCAATCAAAGGATGTCGGTTTGAGGAGAATGGTTTATTTGATAATAAAAGAGCTTTCTCCTTCTTCAGATGAGGTGCTTAAATTGTTCTCTCGATTTTACCCCTTTCTTTTTGTTAGATGCATCTTCTATCATGGTGGTGAGGTACTGATTTGATGCATGATTCTCTTGCAAAAAATAAAATAAAATAAGGTTATCATCGTCACAAGCTCCCTGATGAAGGACATGAATAGCAGAACTGACATGTACAGAGCAAATGCAATTCGAGTTCTCTGTCAAATTTCTGATGGATCACTGTTTTCACAAATTGAGAGATACTTGAAGCAGGCAATTGTTGACAAAAATCCTGTTGTTGCTAGTGCTGCCCTTGTTAGCGGAATCCATTTGCTTCAGGTATGGCAATTGTTATTAGGTTGACCCTGTTGTGTGTTTGTAGAAAGTCTTATTCGATTGCTAAATGCTCGTCAGAAAAATCCTGAGATTGTTAAAAGGTGGAGCAATGAGGTTCAGGAAGCTGTTCAATCAAGAGCTGCATTGGTTCAATTCCATGCACTTGGTTTGCTTCATCAAGTATGCATACTTTTGGTTTTTATTTACAAAATTTTCATACTAGGTAGACAATGTACTTGGACTAAAGTTCTTAATAGTGACAAATGCCATATACTCTTGGTCTTTAATACATGACACTGACATTAAATGAGTGGTTATGGTGCTGACTTGCAGATCCGTCAAAATGACCGTTTAGCTGTTAGCAAGTTGGTCACTAGCTTGACCAGGGGTACTGTCCGTTCACCACTTGCCCAATGCCTTTTGATTCGTTATACCAGCCAGGTGCCATTGTTTTTCCAAGACATTCATTCTTTTTCGTGATTGTCTTGAGCATTTACATTCGTATTCTGCTCAGATTTGAATAGTTACATGGTGGATGTCTTTTGGTGACTTCTTAGGTTATCAGGGAATCAAACTCAAACAGTCAAGTAGAGCGACCATTCTATGATTACCTCGAGGGTTGTCTTCGTCACAAAGCAGAAATGGTTATCTTTGAAGCAGCTAGGGCAATAACAGAATTATATGGTGTCACTAACCGAGAATTGACTCCTGCAATTACTGTTCTGCAACTTTTCTTGAGCTCTTCCAAACCTGTCCTTCGATTTGCTTCTGTCCGTGCACTGAACAAGGTGATTTTGATAATTAGTCCGTTGCTAGTATGTTGATTTATTTCTTCATGATTTAAATCTGTGTTTAATCTGACAGTCATTTCATCAAGGGATTGTTTTCTACTCTGGAAGATTGGTGTTTTATTATACTTCACTATACTTGGTAAAAAAATCATGCAGAAGACCATCCTGTGTTAGGAGAGTTTTTTGAAATGGCCAATAAATAAAATGTCCACGACTTTAGATGATTTTCAATTGGTGTTATAGGTGGTTTCTTACTCTTTTTGATGATTAAGTGATACTTTCCCTTATTTTGGCGCAAAATTTTTTCAAAGAGGGTTGTTCTTCCAGAGCACTTGTAACAATAGTTCTAAAATTCTTTTGATTGGTTGTTGTAGTGTATAGTTTGATTTACTGTTGCTGCATCATACGCGATTATGAGACCAGCTTTATGTTTTTGTTAATGGCTGATCCTTTACCTTAGTAGGTGCCCTAATGGGTCAATGAATTCTTTACCTCTTATCACTGTAATGACTTTTGCTTTGCTGCATATTTGCCTGTTGTACATTCTTACTCAAAATTGCATGTCTTTTACTCAGTGGATTGTTAATTTTGCCTTGAATGATCTTTGTGTGTCTTATTTACAGGTGGCAATGACCCATCCTATGGCTGTGACAAATTGTAACATCGACATGGAGAGTTTGATTTCTGACTCAAATAGGAGCATAGCAACACTTGCCATTACAACTTTATTGAAAACAGGGAACGAGTCTAGTGTTGATCGATTAATGAAACAGATCACAAACTTTATGTCTGATATTGCTGATGAGTTTAAGATTGTTGTGGTTGAAGCAATCCGATCACTCTGTTTGAAATTTCCCCTCAAGTACAGAGCCTTGTGAGTGTTCTTTTACTCTGCCTTCACGTCTATGGAGTCTGACTCGTAGCACTCACTTGCTCTTTGCGGATGACAGTTTGTTATTTCGTTAATCTACCATTGACTCAAGGAGAGTGTTGAATGCTCCCTTTAAGAGGAGACAACCATGGTTTCGCTTTTCCTATTTCTTAAAATGCGTTTTTCATTTAATTTTATGCAGGATGAACTTTTTGAGCAATATTTTGAGGGAAGAAGGAGGATTTGATTACAAGAAGGCTATCGTTGATTCAATTGTCATCCTCATTAGAGATATTCCTGATGCCAAAGAAAGTGGGCTCCTGCATTTATGTGAATTTATTGAAGACTGTGAATTTACATATCTTTCAACCCAGGTTATCATTTTTTAATCTCCTTTTGTTTATTCACTCCTCTTGTATGTACCTTATTTTCTATATGGGATCCATTTTCATGTGTAGATACTTCACTTTCTTGGAAATGAAGGACCGAAGACTTCAGATCCTAGTAAGTACATACGTTACATATATAATCGTGTAATTTTGGAGAATGCAACTGTTCGAGCAGCAGCTGTTAGCACACTGGCAAAATTTGGTGCCATTGTTGACTCACTGAAGGTGAGATAAGATTTCACTCCTTTGATGCATAGATTAGAGGCAATGACGTTGGATTTACTGACCAGGAGTCAAATTCATATTTTCTGTTTTGCAGCCTCGCATATTTGTTTTGTTGAAGCGCTGCCTATTTGACATTGACGATGAGGTATTGCTCTTCTCTTATCATTAGCTGGTCATCTTCCCCAACCACTCTTCTGGTGTGCCAGTAAGAGTCAAAACTCTGGTTTTATATTGCTGGCGCCCTGACAATCTTCATTCATCATGCCACCACATGCATCAGTGGCTGTGGATGTTTCATGCTATTATGCTTATGACCTATGTAGAGAATGCATTGAGTATTTGTTCCTTCCATCAAAGTGCCTTTATTCCGATTCTTTTCACTTTCCTACACTTTATGTGAGGTGATAAGAATCTTGAATTCTTTCTCATCTTGCACCTTCCTAATTCGCGAGTAGCAAGTGCAGGACAGACATCCATTTAGCTATCATGCATGCTCTATGGAACTCGTGCCTAGCTTGGCAGAGCAAATCTGGATATTTCCATTGTTCTTATTTTATACAAAAATTGACCCTAGCTTGATGAAGGTTATTCCCATCACAGGAAGTGGTGTCTTGAACATTATCCTCTGATCTTTATAAATAGATGATGGTGTTTATGGCTAGCTTTTTCGTCTTCTTTGGGGGGTCTAGGGGAAGCAAAACAATATTATTGTGAGATGTTCATCCATTTTTTCCTGTTTAAGAATTTCGATGGCTCGAGGTAAGATGTTAAAAGAATCTAAGAGTGTAAAGGGTACGTTGCCTGCTATTGTGAGACGGGTTCATGCACTGGAGAATTGTTGGTGAAGAGTCGCTGATATTGTCATGCTTATTTTAGATTGTTAAGTTGTTTTCTCGTTCAGTAATCACTAGAAGAACTTGTTAACACTATTATCTCCTTCTACAGCACCATTGTCTATTGCACAACTTCAAAGCCATTATCATTTGTTTAGCTTGTTGTTGTCCAATATATATCAAAAATTGACGTGGTGCTTGCCATTGAAAGATGGAGTACTTACCTCTTTGAGGCCCTTTAATCTCAGAGAAGTGGCTGAGTATGCCATTTTTGTTGCAGGTGCGTGATAGAGCTACACTATACCTTAACACACTCGGGGGTGATGGTACTGTTGTTGAAACAGACAAAGATGTGAAGGAGTTCCTCTTTGGCTCTTTTGATATCCCATTGGCCAATGTGGAGGCAAGTTTGAAGAGCTATGTAAGTGACTTAATGCAGTTGATGAATGTACCTTTGATTTTTTGGCTGTATGAAGGCATTGTTTCAAGTCGTTCTATTGCTATACAATCTTTGTTTATCTAAATTTTTATCAGGATCCCTCTGAAGAAGAGCCGTTTGATATCCATTCTGTCCCAAGAGAGGTTAAGTCAGCAGCCCTTCCTGAGAAGAAAACTTCTCACAAGAAGCAACCAGGATTGGATGCCCCTCTGACTGGACCTACGTCTGTAGCAGATTCTTACGAGAAGCTACTTCTCTCTATCCCAGAATTTGCAAGCTTTGGGAAACTTTTCAAGGTTCTTAAGCTTTATTCTTTTGATTTGTGATATTTTTCTCCATTCAAACATTATCCTGATTAATTGGTGGGGCTTCTATTTTCTTAACCAGTCATCAGCACCAGTGGAGCTTACAGAAGCTGAAACAGAATATGCCGTTAATGTTGTCAAGCACATTTTCGATAGGCATGTTGTGTTTCAATACAATTGCACCAATACAATTCCTGAACAACTTCTGGAAAATGTAATGTCCTACTTGATTTTTTTCCCTTTTGGATCTTCCTTCTTTTCTCCCTCTTCTATAGATTTAGTCTAATGTTGTATGTTCCTGGTCAGGTAACTGTTGTTGTAGATCCGTCAGAGCCTGAATTCTTTTCTGAAATTGCAACAAAGCCTCTAAGGTCTCTTCCGTATGATTCTCCGGGACAGACATTTGTGGCTTTTGAGACACCAGAAGGGGCACCTGCAGTCGGGAAATTTTCTAACACATTACGGTTTATTGTTAAGGAGGTACGTTTTTCACCGATACCCAGAAAACTGGAGGGATGCTTTCACTTCCCGCTCCTTGATTATTTCAGCCCTTTTTTATTAACGGCTTACTGTCTTGTAGGGGTCTACATATGCATCAAAAAGCTCATCTGACCCCTCCTCCTCTGCAAAAAAAGACGCGAAAATTACACACAGAAAGAACTACAAAAAATGCACAAAAATATACAGAATGATCATTATTGTCCGGTTTATAGTGTTCATATGTGGATCAGTTGTAAAATGTTTAACTCAACTAAAAGCTTGAGCTATTAAGGAGAAGTGTAATTTATACACTAATATCTTGGCACATCTCCTAGCGTGTAATCTTATCAACTTTGGGGATAAGAGTTACAGATTTAACATCCCAGCAGTAGAAGTTATGTGTTGTAGAAGAGTTAACATGCCCATCATTGGGAGCATTTTTTTTTTCTAATAAATGGGACAAGTTTGGTGCTTAAACGCCTGATCTTGTGCTCTGACACAATGTCAATTTTTAACCAACCCACCTAAATTTTTAAGCTATTAAGAAGAAGTGTCTTCTCAAAAAAAGAAAAGGAAAAAAAAAGGAGAGGAACTGTAATTTATACCTTTATATCTTAATTGATCATATCATTGTAGCTATCTTTAATATGTACCATTACTCTCTAGATCTTTTAATGATTGTTGGATGTGTTCTTGAATTAAACCTTCTACAACGATTGTCCCTTTTTTCATATTTGAATGATACACATAGGTTGATCGATCAACTGGTGAGGCAGAAGACGACGGCGTAGAGGATGAATACCAGCTGGAGGATCTGGAAGTTGTTTCAGCTGATTACATGCTAAAAGTTGGAGTGTCCAATTTCAAAAACGCTTGGGAAAGCCTGGGTCCAGATTTTGAGCGCGTAGATGAATATGGTCTTGGCCCAAGGGAGAGCTTGTCTGAAGCTGTGAATGCAGTCATTGATCTTCTTGGCATGCAGCCATGTGAGGTTAGTATTTTACTTGTTCATCCCCCTCTCATGAAATGTATTATGCTTGCGACTCATAAAAAAAGAAAAGACTACTACTACTACTACTACTACTACTACTACTACTACTACATATTTGCTTTGGCTAATACAGTGTTCCACATCCTAAACAGGGCACAGAAGTCGTAGCCAGCAATTCAAGGTCACATACTTGTATATTATCGGGAGTGTATATTGGCAACGTGAAGGTACTTGTACGGTTGTCTTTTGGAATCGATGGAAAGAAAGAGGTTGCAATGAAATTGGCCGTCAGATCTGAGGACGAGTCTGTTAGCGATGCCATTCATGAGATCGTTGCCAGCGGCTAGATATATTGATTAAACTGGAAGAAGAAGAAGAAAAAAAAAAAGGTGAATCTTTGCTCTCTTTTTTCAACTAGGGTATTGACAGCACATAGTCTTTGTTTGATCCATGCTGAAGGGGACATGTAGGCTGTAGCTTGTTGGAAATGGGTCTGTTTTTGCTGTCTTTGGCTGAGAGATCTTTCTTTTTCTGCAGGATCTATCTGATCCCTTATTGATGCTAATAATATATTTCTTGTTGTTTTGGTTTTTGGTTTTTGGTTTTTGGCGAATATTGCTTGTATTCCAAATGGTGAAAGTGAATTATCGGCTTATTTTTAACATTTGTCACGCTACGGTACAAAGATTTTAAAGTATGTGGGGTCTCTTTTGATCCCCCCTGATTTGAGTTAATATTTGTTGATTATAATTAATAAATTGGTAGATTGTATGACCTTTTTGCTGTTGGAAATTTTAGGTTCACCATATCTTTGCAACCCATTACCTTACCATATCCACCCTTACGACTACAATCTACCGACCCTATACCCCTAGTCATTTGTTTAACATTTACCTATCATTCATTGTGTCGCCTGTTTAACCTATGTTACTTTATTCTTGTTATTATATCGTATGTTAAACGCTATGATACAATGCTTTCATTCATTCAATTAAATTACATTTCACTTAAACAAGCCATACCAGCATTATAATGAATTGAACTAGTCTCCCTCCGATAATTGCCAGAAGATAGAAAATAAAAAACACACTTAGTAGCCTAGCTTATTCTGGAATACTAGTGACCATCGAAAAGTGGTGTTGTTGTAGATGACAAATTTCGAAATGCCACATGCCCGACTCTAGGTATACACCAGTTGAAAAGTGTTGTTTTAGATTACTAATTTTGAAATGCCCCATGTAACAACCCAGGGCCGACACAAGGTATAGGCCACCGAGGTAGATGCGTAGGGCCCTATAAACAAAATTTTTGGCCTCAAATATTTTTCATTCAAGTATTTATCAGTCTAATGACCAATCAAGTGAAAAGAGCAAAGATCCTCTTAAGCGTGAGGGTCAGTGCTCTCTCAAATGTCAATGTTTTAAGACATTTTTAACGAAGCGATGTAGCTTTGAAAGAAAAAACTACGGTAGATCATATTCACGTTGTGAGTGTGTGGTTATTATATCATTGACACTTGAAAGTGCACTTGACTCTCACACTTGAGAGGATCCTTGATCGTGAAAAGAGTTCGGTAAGAAAGTGATGAGAGACTGAGTCCGCCAGAATGTATATCCTTCCATATGATTGTAAATCTTCATCTGAGATCTTTTTTTTGAAAATTCATTTGAGATCTTGAAATAGTGATAAAAAGGAGCATTTTTTCTTTCACATAATACACTATTCTGACTCCACATAAATAAGAATGTGGTTGATTATTTTGATTTGATTTAAGTTAAAACTTGTGTTTTAACTCAATATCTATTTCATCCATTTTGACCCAAATCCGGTCAGGAAAAAAAAATCAAAATTCTGCCTAAATTTGGGTCAAAATAAATAAGCGCAAAAATTTGTAGGATAAAATTAGAAAAAAAATGAATGCTAAGATATTCTGTTGTGTAAAAAGACATTCACTAAAAATAAAGTATAGACTGTATTCTTATACATTTCAAATTTTAAGATTTCTACCGTCCATCTCATCTGAGCATTAGAATCAAAGTCCCTATCGCTACCCCTATCCCTATCTTTAAAAATACTAATAAAAAATATATTTCCAAGTTCCCATACATATCCTTACTTTACAACAACTAAATTCAAAATAGTCTACATCAACATTCCTATCTTTATCCCTACACCATTAATATATTGATTCT
This sequence comes from Gentiana macrophylla, assembly GCA_026214975.1. NCBI lineage: Eukaryota > Viridiplantae > Streptophyta > Magnoliopsida > Gentianales > Gentianaceae > Gentiana > Gentiana macrophylla. The sequence continues at coordinate 129,028,478 of CM047807.1, read as the reverse complement.
TTATCTATAAACAATTTTTTCAAAATTAACTTTTGTGAGAAAGAAAGAAAGAATGAAAAAAAATTGTTTAAGGTGAGCTACAATATCACCATGTATTTAGGGTGGACTGTTAATTGTCCCTATTGTAGGGAAAGGATGAAGAGGCTGATGAAGTGTATTATTATATTCCTATATTTAACCTTATTGTGGAGATAAAAGATGGAGTAGGGATTTAGACGCTAATGCTATCTCTCGTTTAACTATCAACATTCTCATATTGGTCTATACTTTTCACACACTCTACTGAATTCACCATTCGTTTTTCTTTGTTACATTTGAAAGATTGAAACCTCTTGATGATGATGATGATGATGATTTTAAACCTTAGTCATTCTAACTTGACACAGTTTGCACAAAAACATTGTGCCAGCAATCCGGAGGCAGTAAATGAGCATCCACACACAGCAATTTTCTCACAAAAATAGAAGCAACATAAAGCTTCTCATACTTGTAAAAATTCATATTTGAGCTTTGTAGACATCCATGTAAGTTAGCCACAACATTGCTGCACCGAGAACATGACCTTAAAAAAAATTAAAAGGGATACAAAACAATATCCATATATCCAGATACACATACAACTTTTGACATCATGAGAACAACACATTATATCACAGCAAAAACCCAGTGGAATACAACAGTTTTTTTCTTTTCTTTTTTTGAACAGACAGTGGAATACAACAGTTACCCAACAGTCCTAAAGGAATCGAGTAAGATAGATATAACATCTCTCTCAGAGGCAACAAAAGGGAAAGAAGGAAAAATAATAATAATGAATACATCCCTTAAACCAATAAAAAGGGATGCCAAGCAAAGCCCAAAAAACCCTTCAAAACATCAGATGGGAAGGAGGAAAAAAATGCAAACCAATATATATGCGTATAATATATATCCCATTGAATTATTATTAGCCAGCAGAGTGGGAGACAGGAGTAGTTACGAAATGGCCATCCTTGTACACGTTAATAAACTGCTGTGGCAGAGCATGTTCTCCCTGCAACCATAAACATTTATTAAGCAGCTTCAATTAATGATATATATATATATATATATACACTTTTGAAAATGTTTCATATCATTTTAGTATTGCTGCAGAATGAAAGACCATTTTCTATTTTGATAATTCAAGATCTTGAATGAATACAAAACTCTGTTCAAACTCTAGCATCCCCGTAATGCTTATGCTCTACTTCTTTGAAATGGCATAGCAATAACATGACTTGTCGTGCAGTGAATCCGCTTTTGGATTGATGTAGTGTCTAAAATTATAGACCATCTTATGTGCTTCGGTGGAAATTCCATATAATTAGTGTACATAAAGTTATTCTATGGTATACACAGACATAATTCTACTACTACATTCATCCATTTATATTAGGAAATCATATATTACAAGCAAAAATTGATGCGTGTTATTGAGTTATCAAGTCTGTATTAGCACGATATTAAGAGATAAAAGTGATCAGAAGGAGGGACAAAAATAATCTCGATATCCTCACTGAATGGATTGAGACGTTTCAGGTAACTTTTCTACTTATCCTATGCCTTTGTCGTATGTATCCAATACCTCAAAATGGAGGAGGTCAAAAGTCAATGTGCTCACATGCAACTCATATTTGACATAGTATCAAAGTCTTTTCACTACAGATAGTTTTAAGTACTTCATTATGTAAAGCTTGAAAACATTGTTTACCTAAGGTATGAGAAACCATGTTTATGTATGTATTATGCATGCATGCATCATGTGCGTGTGTGTGAGCATGCCATCGAAAAGAAAACACCACATTTTACTCTTTTTCTGTTTTGAAAATCAAAGTCAGTGCTTCCATGATGTACATAATAAGACAAATTTCCGCTTATTATAAATTTCATGCCATAAGGTGGGGTATTAAATAAATGATGTGGGCGTAAATTAACACAAATTTCTGCATATTATAAATTCCACGCCATAAGGTGGGGCATTGCTTACCACAATTAGAAAATAGATCCCGCAAGCATAAAAAATCAATTAACCGCTACCTTGAGCAACACCACTAAAATCATTTGCAATAAAATTTGATCTAGATCTAACACTGTGATTAGGGATTAATTTTCTTATAAAAAAAAAAGGTAAGTAGGGCCAGATAGATGAGGCGTACCCAATCATCATCAGGACCAGCACCAGGTACTAGTACATTGACTTCACTCGACTTAGCTGTAGTTATTGATGCTTCTAAAGAGTCTTTACTCAAGTATAACTGACAACCAGCTGTATTATCCACTGAAATTGTCGGTGCAGAACCCTGCAATGGTGGAATGGGATAAGAAAAAGATTCCCCAGGCTAAACATGTCAACAGTCGAGTCATTTTTTATTTTCTACCAGCAGGGATCATATCAATCCCAAGAATTTATCAGATTTTAGTACATAATTGGCAAGGACACCATAATCAAACTTCTTTTATGAGCAAAGGTATGCATACCTGACACTGCACCTTAAGTCCACTACAATTAACAATCTCAAAAGCTGCCACTACATCCTGTAGACAAAATTTTGAATCAGAATATGTCTAATCGCCTTAATGTGTTCTCAGCAATAAAACTTTTTTAAGTTACAGTTACCGTGCTTTCACAGCAAAAGAGCTCCACTTACCATGAATACAACCCCCATCTTAGTGCAATTGTCGACCGTTATGTTGTTGACTTTTCCTGCATTGTTTTAGGACCAAATGAATCTTAACAGAACTGAACCGGCCAAATCAAAATTAAATTAGAAGTTTGATTACCGGTGAATTGCCACCTACATAAAGCAGGTTAATGATGCAAAAAGATAACCAACCTTGGATTTGGAGCACAGAATTTTTGCACCCAAAGATGTACACAGACTGCTTTGCGTCACATTCATTAATTACAAGATTATCTTTTCCAATTTGATTCTCAACCACCCATCTGCCAACAGAACAGCATGCACTGATGAGCACTTGCAACTTTACCATAAATCAAAGACAAAGCAAGTGAACAGCAGTTACTCACTTACGGCCCATTTGAAGTTCAAATTTCGGAGGCCCCGCTTTCGAAATAGAGGGTGAACTAACTCGGCCTTCCTTTTCGGCAGCAATTACAGCACCAGTTCTGTCTGCTCGATTCTTCGTCTTCATATCAGCAGTAACTTTCTTCAATCCTGTTATATGGCCTTAATATAAAATGCTTCATGCTACCTCTTAAAAAAGACCAAGGGGTATATAGAGTTACCTGTAGTAATGGCCTTTCCAGAATTAATTTCTTGAAATACAGCAGCCATCCCTTCCTTTGGACGTGATGACGAAGGCTGAGGAGACTCGGAACTAAAAAGCGAAGCTGGTGGAGGAGGAGGAGCGGTAGGCAAGCTAGATTTAGATGTTTTAGAGGGAACAGAAACAGCTGGTTTTCCTGTGGCACTCCAGACAGGACCCAACGGATAATGACTCTTAACATAATCCCTCAGTCCTGGTACATACAGCTCTTTCAAAGCTTTGGCCCATTCAACATGATTTGGATCTTTACTTCTATACTCCACAAGTATCTAATGCCAAAAAAAGTACAAGATACCGCGTTAAATCAAAAAGTGAGCTGAGAAGTAAGATAAATCTGGGCTTGAAAAAGTGTGCACAAGTAAATTTTGTGGAACGTCTTAAGGTACTACAAGAGCTAATACAAAATACATACATACACATATACACACACACACATTATAGTTCTACGGAAACATGATTGGAAAGAAAGAATGAAATAAGAAACCATGCATGTGTTCATGCATAAAGAGAGGACGGGGGAGGGAGGAGCTGCAGGGGGGGTTATATTTTTGGTGAAAAATCATTAGAATGCTTCAAAACTAGCAATTAGTCGTATTCAGAAACTTTTGGTCTATAGAAGCTTCTACTCTGAGAAAAGCCAAATAAGTGAATGAAATGGAAGTAAAGACCCACGACTATGTGACAATTCAAGATTTCAGATGAAACAGATAGAGCTGAGCATTGCATGAGAAGCATTCTTATTAAGAGCTAAAATGTATCAAAATACTGTAACTTTTTTTTTTATAGTAAATCTATAACTATGGAATAATTTGAAAGACCTTTAATCGTAATATTGCCAGAACACATAAAGAATGTTTTCTACAACCATAAGTACTTCAATATGATGTTAACTGCACTAGTTACAAATTTCAAAAAACAAATGTTTATACTTGCCTACTGGTAACACATTTATCTTTCTAGCATTAGTTCAGAAAATTATTAAATGATTTTGATCACCTAAAACCTATATACTCTTAAAGTGTCCTCCTACACGTGCCAGGTTTAGACAGGTAAATTCACAGTAAAACAGCCACTCAAATGAACATAAGTGGAGGGAAATACATAATCGGAAATTTTTGAAGTACCGGTTTCCTAGACAAGACAACACACCTTGTTGCAATAGAATTCAGCCATCTGCCAACTTTCTTCAACATGTGCAATTGGCATGCTCATACCTACAATGCCAACAAGTAGAAGGTACATAAAAGTCCACAGAGTAATACAGACACCAAAATGACCAAACACGAGTATAAATGCAACACAAACATGCATGCGTACACATAGAGACACTCACATACACCCCACACACAAATAGGGGTAGAAAAAAAAAACCAAAAATTACCACAATCCTTTCCAGTGTAGGCAATCCATGCCAAAGCAGATAGACTGTCCCCAGCAGCCTTCAAGTGGTTGAAAAGATCAGATCTTTTTCCATCAGTCATTGATGTTGCTTTCATAATCACTTCATTTAGTGGCTTGAGAAATTCGCCCAAACCTGCCATATCCGGCTTCTGTAAAGATAAGAACATTTGTAAGGTTATGCAACTAACAAAATAAGAAAATCCGTAACCAAGGCTAATAATCCTAATTGTACAAGAGACATCCATGGATTATATTGAAAGGTTTGTTACTAATTTCAAAAGTAAAATGCTCTTTTGTGCTTCATATCACCACATCATCATTGATTAAATTAGGTTGTGAGAACATTAACTCACATGCAATCAAATGCGTATTGAATAGTCGCTTAATATGACAGAATACTGACATAAATGACAAAGAAAATGGATAGCAAAAGAAACAAGTGATTAAAGAACAAGAATTAGAAATCGTAAAAGCAAAAATCACCGACTTGACTCTGCTTGATTTTCAACAAAAGCTCCCTCTGAGTAGAAAATGCCTGTTCGAGAACCTTGGTCACCTCCAGAACCTGTCCTCCAATCTTCTCAGCAGCACTCGAAACCTTTCCAACAAACTGAGATATAAGGTCATCATAAGCCAATATTGCCGGATCCGTCGACGCCGCATCTCCGTCAGCACCCAACGAACCACCACCACCTCCTTGCTGATATGACAGAGCTTCCAACCGCGACACCGCGGACTCTAATCGCTGTATCAACTTCTCCTCCATTGCACTCCACCTACTTTGATTCAGGAACAAGCTTTTCACAAATAATGCGTTTCTGTTTCAGATAAAGCGGATCTGGCGGTGGTTTTTCCCCCCCTGAATTTATACGTGTATTTTTGGTTGGTTGAGTGTAGGAAAGTAGTAGTAGTAGATGTAGATGTCCGGGAATTACGAAAGACGCCGAAAGTCGAAAACAGGGCAACGGGAATTTGGAAATGGACGACTCGATTTGCTATCCATTGCGGAACAAAGATCGGGTTTGGCCGCGGGATTTGAGACAAGTGTGATATTCGGTTTTTTTTTTTTGGGGTGTTATAATGGATGCGAAACACTTGATAATTATTCCTGGCTCTGTTATTATAATTTTATGTTATTGAAAAAATGGAAAAAATTTTATTTGACAAATCGCGATCCCATTTCTTAAAAACAAATATATTAGATTTAATAAATAGGGTTTTAGTTTGGTTCAAAAACACCTAAAAGCGGAAAAAAAATCAAATTTTGAGACAAAACTGTTTTTCCCAAATTTTGGTCAACACACCTGCTTTTTTATAATTTTATTTTACATAGATTTAATCAGATAAATAAAACACATTTAAATTTTATTTGGTTATAAAAACATTTTACCCATACATGGACCAAACTATCCAATTAATATATATATATATATATATATATATATAATAAAATAAAAAAGGCGCCAGAAATATAAAGCTAGAAACCTGTTAAAAAACCGCTCCTCAATTTGTAGTTGTAGCAAGGCACTAAAATAGTGATCGATTTTTTTAGTTTTTTGATTTATGGTATTTTTAACTCAACCCATATATATATATATATATATATATATATATATATATAATAAAATAAAAAAGGCGCCAGAAATATAGCGTTGTTGTTGTTGTTTTTTTTTTTGTTTTTTTATTATTATTTTTTTTTATGGACGATTTTTTTTTTCTTTTCTGGATGCTAATAGTCTTTTTTTTCCGACCACCACAATGTATTGACCATCACGATGCAGTGACAATCCGGATGCATTGTCTACCGTGATGCATTGACCACTACGATCCAGTGACCACCCCGATGCATTGACCACCGCGATGCATTGATCACCGCTATGTAGTGACCACCCCGATGCAGTGACCACCGTGATACATTGCCACCGCGATATAGTGACCACCCCTGATGCATTGACACCGCGATGCAGAGACACCGCATTAAAAAGACACCGCGATGCAAAGACATTGGGATGTTATGACATTTGACGATGCAGAGACACCACGATGCAGTGACCACCGCGATGTAGTGACCACCGTGATGCAACGACCACCGCAATGCAGTTACCATCCCCGATGCATTGACTACCGTGATGCAGGGACCACCGCGATTTAGGGACCGTCGGGATGTAGTGACTATCACGATTCAGTGACATGTGATGATGTAGAGACACCGCGATGCAGAGACATCGCGATAAAGTGACACCGCGATCGAGTGACACCCCATTGCAGAGACACCGCGATGCAGAGACATCGCGATGTTATGGCATTTGACGATGCAGAGACACCGCGATGCAGAGACATCGCGATGAAGAGATACCGCGAAGCAGAGACACCGCGATAAAGTGACACCGCATTGCAGAGACACCGCGATGCCGAGACACCACGATGAAGTGACACCGAAATGCAGAGGCACGGTGATGAAGTGACACCGCGATGCAATGACCACGCCCAATGCAGAGACGCCGCGATGCAGAGACACCTCGATGAAGTGACACCGTGATGCATTGACACGTCACACCGCGATACAGTGGTCACCTCAATGCATTCACCACCGCGATACAGTGGCCACCCCCGATGCAAAGATACCGCGATGCAGTGACCCACCCCGATGTAGAGACACCGTGATACACTAACAACCGTGATGCAGTGACACAGCGATGCATTGACCACCCCTAATGCAGTGGCCACCACGATGCATTGACCACCGTGATGCATTGACCACCGCGATCCAATGACCATCGCGATGCAGTTACATTTGATGAAGCGACACTGTGATGACATTTGATATTTTTCCTACTTAATTTTAGAAAATCGATTTTTTTTCTTTATTAATTTGACTTCAAACGGCTATATCTATTGATATAAAAGGTAAAACTTCGATCAACATAATTATTTCACCATAATTTATATTTTTTCATCCTCTTTATTTTGATATCTCGTTTTATGAAGTGACACACAATGACATCAACATTTTATGAAGTGACACCATATGAGTGACACCAATGACAAACATTTTATGAAGAAATTTACATTATAAAGCAATAATCAAAGTTTAGTTCCTATTGTCCACTACCATGAACAGAGAATTTTCAACGACTTAACACTAAATATCGGTTCCTAATTTTTTTATTTTTTATTTTATTAACAATTGCCATCATTTTTCTTAATGTGACTCCTTGTCAAAACCATGAATACCATGTTGCATCCGACAAACAAGTGAAGAAATTTCCAAAAGATTTTCTATAACCTGTCAAGCTTTTGATGAATTTAATTCAAACCAAATCTCAAATCGCATAGTGAAGAAGAAGAAATAAAAGAAATGGCCGGATTGTGTGAAATGAGCTCGTTCAAACATTTAATTTTTAACTATCATTCAAACAATTTTCAAAATTCCATTATTACACACAAATACGTTTTGTAAAAGATCGAATGGATACAACAACAATACATATATGTTTGTACATATACATATCTCAAAAGTATCACATGATCCGGCCCTACAGGCATGAACAGACGGATATCGAACTAAATAATGTCCGTCCCATGATCAGCAGAGGTTATTTGTAGTTGGAATATTGAATGGTAGTACTATAGAGTATGCATGATGATCTTCTTCTACTCGTTTTGCTCAATCGAGTTCTTATCGAGCCAAAGGCAGGCTATTTCTTCGAGACTTGGTCCCTTCGTCTCTGGCATCAACTTGGCAACAAATATGATAGCCAATGCAGAAAACACTGCGAACTTAAAGAATGCCCCTGCATGCATTGAGGACATCAGATCACATTTGTTAAGCATATTCATTTAGGTATCTAATAAATCATCAGTCCATCAAGCGCAATTTAATAACTATTTTTGCCTACATTTCAAATTTGTTTGTAACAGAGAAGATACTAGAAACAATTGGCAGGACAAAAGAAGAGTACCTGATGAAATCCACTGAAACAGAAAATTGAACGCATATGTAACGATCCATGAACTGAAACAGAACCCAAGAGAAGCCAAACTTCCAGCATACCCCATTTTCATAGGAAATAGCTGCAAAAGAGCAAAACATATATTATATATTTCATTAATCCAATGGTTTTTTTTTATTTGTTTATGAATTTGTTTAAAAGTTCATGAGACGCGGTACATGGAGAACAAGTAAACGAAAGGATTTTACAAACCTCTGACACGATCACAGCTGGTAAGCCAACTTCCAACGCATAAAATGCAAAATTGATCTGTACGTAAATCATTAATCCAAATTAAGCAATGAGAAGTCTCGATCTACAGGTGCAAATATGTCGTAACAAATATGAAATCAATCGATTGATCTTTAGAATACTCAGTATCATACTTGCTAGTGCAATTGTGGGAGTGAAATCCTTCATCACTCCGAAATCCTGTTAATGTAATAATATATCATCAGTAAACAATAACTGAAATTCTACATTTTGAACAAGCAGGAAATTAAAGCGATCATGATGAGCTTTAAGTGAAAAAAAATTTAAATTTCCCCTATATAAATTTACCTGCAATAGGAATGCCACTCCAGCAAGAATTCCTCCCAGACAAAGTCCAGCTAAATCTACTTATATATCGTCATTTGTGAAGTAAACAATTTAGTAATTATTGCTAAACAGCAAGTAAAGAAAGACTTGATGTTTGCTAACCATTAGCAATCTGGTGATTGATTCCAAGAATGTTGGCAATCACATAATGCAGTGGCGAAATCTTGAAGATAAAATCAAGCGTGTCACTGCATCCGCAATGACAATTTATTAAGATCAAATCACGTATCAACGAATTTTCAGTGTCACTGCATATTAAAAGAACCATATATTCACCATCACAATGCAACCGATATTGCATAACAAAACCTCATACATTTTTTAAACTAAACACAAAAAATTGATGTCCTCATAGAGGGGAAGATACCAATCAAACTCAAACTCTGCATATCACCATCTTCAAACTCTTCGTCACTAAAATCTACACCATCATAGAACACACCATTGATGTCCTCATGTAGCCTAATCCTTTTTCTAAAAGCTTCTGCAAAGCTACAACATGACCCTCAGCCAAATCCATGACATGGATAAAAGGCAATTTGACTACGGATACTTGATGTATGTAAGGCATTAGATTGTTTGGGATACCCTTAGGGTCCTCACCAAGCTTACCACCGTTATGAGCAGCAACAAGGTTAAAGTATCTCAGCAGAATAATTTTCCACTCTGCATCCGCCTATTGTATATCTCGAGCAATTTCCTCTAGGAAGAGCTGGTCATAAAGGGAAAAAAAGCACAAGTATTATACATAGGTATATGACGAGGGTCGGACTAGCCCTCGCCATGTGTCATCTTTATATTGGCCAACCATTGAATGAAGACATAAAAACTATAACATCAAGGGCCAGGAGCCCCACTTCACACCTAAGGGCAGATCCGAACCCCAGGTGGGAGATCATGTTAGGAAATCTACGCGGGAACGCAGCGGAATTCAAAAATTTATTTCCTTTGACCAGGATTGACTTCGTTTAAGAAACAAACACATAAAGCTAGTAGACGGTGGTTACCTTGCTTGATCTAAAAGATCGACGCTTTGACCGTCTAAGGAGAGTAGTTGTGCACGGAGCCACCCAAGTGTTCGGCCTCTACCGCTAGTCCACACGAACAACCCGACGGAATCCACCATTGGATTGCTACTAGAAAAATCCGGTTGCTAGACCGGCCTTTTCTCTCTCTCAAAACTCTCTCTAAGAAGCTCTCTATTTTTTACAGGAACTATTAGCTCTTGGAATTGTGATGAACAAAAGAGCTTGACACCCACACTATATTTATAGTGCAGGTGGCGCCATCTAGTAGAGTGGAGAGGAAGAAAACATTTTACTAGTAAAATAAGAAAAATATAATTGATTGATTTATCTCATTAATATTCAATATCTTATATTAAATATATTTCCAAGATATATATATTGACAATATCTTATTTTGAATATATATTTATCTTATTACCATAAATCTATTTTAAAAATCAATTAATATCTAATATTAACATTATGGTAATCTTATTAATTAAATTGCACAATTCAAATGTAGCCAATACACAAAAAAACTTGCGCCACTTTATAGCCAAATTCACGTGTGTCATACACACAAATTTTGGCCACATATATATAATATATATACATTTAATTAATCAACATAATTAATATCTTGTATTATATTTATTCATAATAAATAAATACCACCATATTAATTTACCACTATAACCTTTATAATATTGAGATAAATTCTTTCCTTATTTGGTTATCAACTATAACCACATTTTAACTCGACTTGATGTTCATATGTGCGTGACCCGATAGGCTTCCGAATATGTTGGCCGCAGGTACAAAGTGCAAATTACTTAAATGCCCTTCATACCTAACGATCACGGGATAGCGTCTAGCAACACACCGTGACCCCCAATCATCGGAAGAGTCAAATGTAATGACTACTACCTTTCATGTGAAATAGTTACCGTGTAACTTACAATCCTACCGCAGTAATAATATCCATACGATCGTATCTCGAGTGTCAATACATTAACGATCGTATCTTATAATCTGGATATCATGCTCTCTCGGAATAACACATTTACTCCCACTTTGCAAAGATTCACGAGAGCTAGACATTCCTTATAAGAAGGCCATTTCGGATATTCAATCCCAATCATAGGATACGCGATTCCCGGACGAACTAACATGTATACTCCGCATGCTTCAGTATCATACCCAATCACTACTGCATGATCGCCCCATGGCTAGGAGAAACCTCATTAGTGTCAAAGCATGACAATCCACACCGTGATGCCATGAAGACTCCGGTCTTAAGGATAATTACACAACTGCCACATAGTGCGACACTTAATGTAAGTGGGTCAGTCTAATGTACGCATTCTCTAATACACGTCCACGTACAGTCCAAGTGTCTCCACACTTCGATAGACGAGATCTATCCCTGCCCTTAAAGACAGAAGACATCTAATACGAGCTAGCATGTTCATACTATCAGTGCCATGTTTAATAGTACATCAGCCTAGAGACATTTAAGTATCAAACTCATTAAAGTGATTAGAGATCTCCTCAACCATAATCGTCTATCATGGTTTCTCTATCACAGTTTAATACTAAGGACGTTATCATATAACAATTCATAATTGGTTCTTTAAAAGAACATATATATGACAACAGAAAAGTCATTTAATATATATATAAACATTAAGAAATAGTAGAAATGATCCGACCCGGCCGGATCCGGTCCAATCGGGTTTAGGACACTATTTCAACAATCTCCCACTTGGCCTAAAACCAATCACTCGCATACACAAGACCAAGTTGAGACACAAGAATCTCATGCAATACTCGCAACCAGCCCTAGCCGTGAACAAATCCCTATCCGTGGGGACTCGGAATATCTTCATACCATGCTCCAAATGACCAAGTCAAAGGAACCGCCTCAACACACACACGAATCTCTGACGAGACCCTGGTCCTTGCTTCAAGCAATGAATCCACTTACTATATCAGCTATATAGAAAAGGTGGAAGAACCGCACAAGGTTCATGAATGAACCTTCAGATCCATGTCTTTGCTCATTTAGCGCTCTAAGGCACTACTGTGTTTTGGCTAAGTTGTAGAATATACAGTGACCCATAGCCTAGAACATTTCCAGCTCACTGTCTCACCTAATCAAAGTGAATGCAAACCCAGACTGTAGCTCCCACTCGCCTTCATAAGACTCAGGATACACGTCTGTATAACTATATTTATCTGATTCAAAGTTTCGATAAACTAGGAAACCATCCTTAACTATATTCTAACTTGAAATAGGAGCGGAAAGCGTAACTTTTCGGCCTTTAAAGTGGTCCGTATTGTTTTCCAAACATACATAACGATGTCTATTTATTCAGACCAAACATTGGTATGGAAAATATAATTTTTTTTGCCTGTAATGCATGTTAAATGTCAAAACGAAGTCCACTCTTACTCTTTGCATGTGTAAAGCATGTTTAGTGTGAAAATACAGTCTCTTCATTTTGTAGTATTTTAAGAAAAAAATGTCCTTTATTTAAACCTAGACATGAAATTCAAATGGCATCATATTATTTAGTTGTTTTAAAGTAGATAATAAGATTGAAATAAGAATAACGAAAAAAAATGCATTATTGATTTATGAGAATGACATGTATTATTAGGAACTATAAAAATAATTTAAATTTTTTCAAAATAATAATAATAATAGTAATAATAATTTAAAGGTTTTTCATAAAAAATAATGTAAATGAATTTATATTACAAGACGGATGTAATACTATTGCTCACTAGTTTTATTCAATGGTTTATGCACTGCCGACGGGCTTATAGGTGCATGATCTTTTGTTGGCTGATGGGCGTCACTGGAACCTCCCTTTACTCCAGCAGACTTTCCATCATTGGGAGGTGGACGCGATTCTCCAGACTCCTGTTGCGGGGCCTATTCATCGGGACGGGCAGATTTGACACTATGATCAGAGGGGGTGATACACGGTTAAGCCTGAGTATTTATATCTCTGCAGTTGCGTGGAGGATTGTATTCGGGGGCAGGTGGCACATCCTCTGTTGGACTAGATAGGGTGTGGCGTGATGTTTGGCGGGTCGCTGTTCCGCCGCGTGTGCAACATTTTCTCTGGCAGTGTTTGCAGGGATGCCTGTAGATTGGGGAGAATCTTCTTAAGCGACAGGTTGGGGATGGCGTTTGTTTGACGTGTGGTAGGGAGCGGGAGTCTATGCGTCACATTTTGTTCGATTGTGATTGTGCTAGGGCAGTTTGGAGAGCGTCGACTTTTGCGCACCGGTTACATCAGCAATCATCTGGGTTTCGGGAACTCTTTGGGAGGCTTGTGGTCCAATACTCAGCGGAGTAGATGTCCCAATTCTGCATGACCTTGTGGTATCTCTAGAAAACGCACTAAAGTGCGGTTTTCGAGGGGGCGCCAATCTATGCCTCTCGAGTGGCTTCTGCTTCAGTGACAGTGGCGGTGGAGTATATCGAGGCACTTGTTGAAATAGTGTCCTAAACCCAATCGCGTTGGACCGGATCCGACTGGGTCGGATCATTTCTACTATTTCTTTATGTTTATACATATATTAAATGGCTTTTCTTTTGTCATATACTTGTTCTTTTAAAGAACCAATTATGAATTGTTATATGATAACGTCCTTTGTATTAAACTATGATAGAGAAACCATGATAGGCGATTATGGTTGATGAGATCTCTAATCACTTTAATAAGTTTGATACTTAAATGTCTCTAGGCTGATGTACTATTAAACAGGGCATTGATAGTATAAACATGCTTCCACGTATTAGATGTCTTCTGTCTTTAAGGGCAGGGATAGATCTCGTCTAACGAAGTGTAGAGACACTTGGATTGTACGTGGACGTGTATTAGAGAATGCGTACGTTAGTTGACCCACATACATTAAGTGTCACACTATGTGGCAGTTGTGTAATTATCCTTTAGGCCGGAGTCTTCATGGCATCACGGTGTGGATTGTCATGCTTTGACACTATTGAGGTTTCCCCTAGCCATGGGGCGATCATACGGTAGTGATTGAGTGTGATACTGAAGCATGCATAGTATATATGTTTGGTCGTCTGGGAATCGCGTAACCTATCAGTAGGGGTGAATATTTGAAAGGGTCTTCTTATGAGGAATGTCTTACTCTCGCGAATCTTTGCAAAGTGGAAATAAATGAGTTACTTCGAGAGAGCACGATATCCAGATTATAAGATACCGTCGTTAATGTTTGACACTCGACGTACGACCGTATGGATATTATTACAGCGATATGATTGTAAGTTACACGGTAACTGTTTCACATGAAAGGTAGTAGTCATTGTATATGACTCTTTCGATGATTGGGGGTCACGGTGTGTTGCTAGATGCTATCCCGTGATCGTTAGGCATGAAGGGCATTTTCTTAAATTTCACTTTGTGTCTACGGCCAACATATTCGGAAGCCTATCGGGTCACACACATATGAACATCTAGCCGGATTAAAATGTGGTTATAGATGATAACCAAATAAAGAAAGTTTATCTCGTACTATAAAGGTTATAATGGTAAATTAATATGGTGGTATTTATTTATTATGAATAAATATAACACAAGATATTAATTATGTTGATTAATTATTATATATTGATACATATATTTGAAATATATATATATATATATATATATATATATATATATATATATATATATATATATATATATATATATATATATATATATATATATATATGATATACATGTATTTTGCATTATAATTAATCATAGCATTATATTAATTAAAGAAAATCTCAATTCCCAATTTTGTGGGGAGAAGAGGCGCAATTTTTGTATGTATAGAATACATTTGAATTGTGCAATTTAATTAATAATATTATCATAATATTAATATTAGATGTTAATGACTATAGATTTGCACACATGTGTAAATTGATTTATGGTATTAAGATAAATATAGTCAATATAAGATATTGACAATATATTGAAAACTAGTAGGAAACCCGTGCGATGCACGGAAAACGTTATATTTAAAAAGTCGATCTGAGTATTTTTTACAATCAACGGTTTAAATCTAAAACTTCACGATAAACAAAATTTTGAGTATAATTAAAGGGGGCCTTTATTCGCACCACAGCAAACCTACCGCTGCACCACATTAAGTTAAAAAAAGTTGGATTTACTCATTACACCACACCTTCTACCTATACACCACAATAAAATTTCAAACATACAAAAAATAAACACTTTTTGCAATCCTTTTTTGTTACATCCACCTACCTTTAATAACATTTTGCCCCCCAAACATATGAATTTAACACAACCCTCCCCCCAACATAACCCACGGAATTCCACCCCTCATTCACATATTTTCAACTTCTTTCCCTTAACTCCATCCTTACCCCAATCTAACTTCTACCATTAATTTCCTTTCAAGTTCTTACAACTTCCACAAATGAACTATTTTTTCTTCTTTTGAATCTCCTTCTTCTTTCCTCTCCCTTCCTCTTCTTCCATTCTTAACCTCCATCCACAAATGAACTATTTTTTCTTCTTTTGAATCTCCTTCTTCTTTCCTCTCCCTTCCTCTTCTTCCATTCTTAACCTCCATAATATCACCGTTCCTCCTCATTCGTTCTTTATCTAATACCAAATTGGAGCAACTTAGACCTAGATTGTGAAGAAGCTTGAAACTGTGAACATTTTGTAGAAGAAACGGTATGTATAGCTATTGATGCTTTGTTAATCTTTCAATTATCATGTTTGTGGAAAAAGAATGCACCTTTTCTTGTAGTCAATGCCTTGAATCCTTAGTGTCTTCCAAGTGTTTGTTAACATGCCTTAATGAATTTGTTATAGACATTTAGTAGTGACCATTATGCATTTACTTTGTGAAATGTTTAAACTTGATGAAATGAAGAATCAAGTAGGAGGATGCCGATTATTGGTAGTAGAATGGATTAAAGGTCAGATTTTTGTCGATTATTGGTAGTAAAATGGATGTAGTAGAATTGAATTTTGTCATATTATTGAATGGATGGAATGGAATTTTGTTGATTAAGCGAGCAGTTGATCCCAAAAATACCGTGGACCGGGGACTCTCTTTCCGTCATTTCGATGATTCCTATTTGCTACTGATCATAGTGTGTAGGTGAAGCTCCCCAATTGCTTTTGCTTTCTTTCATTATGATAATACCAAGAATTTTGTGTATTTGAAATTGGCTTGTTAATTTAGCATGATGGATAGCACACTTTGCCATATTTTCTCACTAATGCTTGCCGTGGGACTTGTTATCACCGCCCTTCTTCATCTATGACGCTACTTCTTCTCGAAAGACCGCAATCTCATCCAATGAGCTCTTAATTTTGTTGGTTTTTTTTCGTTTTTCTTTGCAAAATTTGCAAGTACCGATTTGTCTTTGGTGAACACAAAGATGACATCATTTAAACATGGCTAAGCTGAACTATTGTTTAATAAATGACTATTATGCCTATAAATTTTGTTGGGATATTATTGTTTATTTTTGTTTCATGTTGTTAATCTCCAGTACTATTAAATTCATGTTAGTTGACAAGGATGATCAGTTTTGGTCTTTTTGTAAGGTTTGTGGACAACATGCATAAATGAATAATTGGCTTGACGGTTCCAACGAAATTGATAGTCTTCCTTCTGAAGATGAAGCTTCTTGGTCTAGAATTGTTCACACTCTTATAAATGTGGCTCTGATTTCTGCTTCTCGTATATATCGTTCTTACTGATTAGTCTTGTGATGGTTGTTCTTGTCGAGTAGATATGATTGTCTAGTTTAAAGTTCAGATGGTAAGGCGTTAAATAGTGTGATGAAGAAGAAGTCCAAAACTGTTGTGGATGCCGGGAAAGCTAAGAGCAAGGGAAATGAGGGGACCGGTAAAATAAACAAAGAAACCGTAATGGAACCCAAAGAAGAAGAGCAACTCTTGGTGTGATAATCCGTGAACCATCTTACATTTGGGAAAAGGAAGTCTAATGATGTACAAGGAAAAGGAAAGGCAGTTGTTGTTGAGAAAGAAAAGAAAAGAAAAGGAAGTTTGCGATAATCCTTGTTGCATGTTATTTTTTTGTTGGTTTAAAAACTACTTTTGTACGTTGGATGATATTTTGTTGCATTCCAACTTGATTGGCTAAGACCATAAGCTCGACATATGATTGAAATCCCATATTTTCTTTTTCGTATGTTTGTTGTGGTTATCGATTTCTGATTGAATCTTTTTTGTGCTTAAGTTGTTGATTTACGAGAGTTACTAAGGAATGACTTTATTTTGTGAGAAACGACCTTGTCATGGTTGATTCTTGGAGAAACGACCTTGTCAAGGTCGTATCAATGTAGAATTGTCCATAGCAAAGTCATTTCAACAATTATAAGGTTACTGGTTTGATGCTAGCGAGATTCGACCTTACGCGAAGTCGATTCAAAGAGAAGCGACCTTGTCATGGTTGATTCTTGGGGAAACGACCTTATCAGGGTCGTATCAATGTAGAATCGTCTATAGCAAAGTCGTTTCAACCATTATAATGTTACTGGTTTGACGCTAATGAGATTTGACCTTACGCTAAGTCGATTCTATAAGAGAAACGACATTAACATGGTTGATTCTTGGAGAACCGACCTTGTCAGGGTCGTATCAATGTAGAATCGTCCATAGCAAAGTCGTTTCAACCGTTATTAGGTTACTGGTTTGATGCTAGTGAGAATCGACCCCCTCAGGGTTGAATGTCTAATAATCGACCCTCTTAGGGTCGAACATCTTATAATCGACCACAACAAAGTTGTTCAGCCTAAAAACGACTCTGTTAAGGTTGTTTTCATCTGTGCGAATGAAAAAGCATCAACTTTTGTAACATTGAATCACCAAACCCAAAATAATAGTTCAATACACTAAATTAATTTACATTTTAGCATTTCTACGTGTCGATTTCACGAAAACAACACACAATAGTAGATTGATTTCAAAAGTACATTTTCATCGATTTTGCTTGAAACCCCAATTTCTTCAATTGGGGTTTTTGATTCCACTCCTTCATTCATTGAACCTTGGTATACAACCTCCAAAGCAAGTTCTTTTATCCGTATGGTTTGGATGGATTTGGTGTAGAGATGATTATGATGAAAAAAATTGATGAGGATTATGAGGATGGTGTGGGGTTTGAAGGTTTTATAATGATGAAGATGATGGAGTTATGAAGATGGTGATTTTGTTTGAAGATGATTTGGGGTTTAAAGTTTTTATGATGATGAAGAGTATGGTGATTTTGTTTGAAGATGGTGTTGGGTTTGAAGATTTTATGACGATGAAGATTATGAAGATGGTGATTTTGTTTGAAGATGATGATTTTGTTTGAGGGTTTTATGAGGAAGAAGATATTTTTGGAGGAAATAATGGGGTGTGTAGGTAGGGGTGTGGGATATAAAGTAGATTAAATTGAGGGACTAATGTGTATTTAAAAAAAATTGGTGTGGAAATAGTTTAAAAGTGTGGTATGAAGGTAGATAATGTGGTGCAAATAAAGAATTAAAAATGTTTAAAAATCAGTGTGGTACAAAGGTAGGTTTTTAGTTTTAGGTGTGGTCAGAAAAAGTATAAAGTATAAATGCAGTAGAGATTTGTACAGTGCGAATAAAGACTCCCTAATTAAAAGGTTCGTAATCTTTGTTCACTATTAACATCTTAAGGCCGGAAGGTGAAGTAACTTGGAAAATTGCCACGTATAGTTGTCCATGTACGGGAGAGATTTTAAAAGAAATAAAAATATAGATATGCGCATGAGAAGATAAAAATTTTATAAGGAGTATGGGAAAAAAAAACAATATCTCATAAGTTATTACACCGCATTCAACTCAAAATTTTTATAGCTTCTTCAAAAAAAGAAGCTTCACATAATCCGGATATCATGTTTGTGTACATAACTGTATTCGGCACAAAATCCTCCTCCTCAATGAAATCAAGAGCTTCCCGCCATTTGCCCTTTTTACACAATGCACGAACAAAACAACAATTCAATGTGTGCATATCCATCTTAAATCCCAAATCCGACATCTCTATGTGAACCAAAGCTGCAGTATCAAACCTATCTGCTTCCAAAAACAACCGAACCAAGGAAATATAAGTGAGTGTAGACGGTTTATATCCATAATCCTTTAACCTACATAGCTACTCCACTGCAATATTCGACAACCCGATTCAACAACATATCCTAATTGATATATTGAGAAGTTTCCCCGGTACTTCCCTATCATCATTCTTCATATCCATAAAGTTATTTTTCTTGCATCCCATCTCTTTTATATCAGCCAAATAATTGTAATAAACAATCATATACAACAGGACTATGTGTATAACCGATCTGCCAACCAGCCCACATATAAATTTCACACCAAGTACGTTATTCTGCACATTTTTTAACACGTCAATGACCAATTTTTCATTCAGTTTCCTCCTACAACGGCCTTAGAAATTGCTGGGTTTTGTCCATGGAAGCATGGTTATTATTCCGAAGAGCATCAATTACAGCAAGAGCATCAGTAGAGCACTCTATGGATATATTAAGAAAAACCCGTGTAATGCACGGGACGCCAATCGTGTACAAAATATTTGTAAAGAAAAATGATTTTAACATACAAACATGTGAGGAAAAAAAAAATCAACAGCAAACAGAGATTATATTGATCTAAAATGAGGGAATCGGAAAATTTTGTTTATTGTGATATCAATAACATATCACCAACATTTCTCTTCCCACAACTACCAACCTAATCCGATTACATTGCTAAACATCAAACTCAAACACTTCTACTGAACACTTAACCACTCATACTCAAATTGTTGTAGTTTCCTTGAGGATGACAACTACCACGAAACAAAAGGACGTGTTGATAGCAAACTTGAACTACTATGGCACTATTGTGTGCGAAGTCCCCAATAAAACCCACAACCTGTGAAAAATGGCTCTAAATTTGAAAACGATTATTATATCTTCATAAATAAAAGAAAGAGTTGATAACTTTATCAATGTGAACCCTGGAAAAGTACATGTACAAAGAAAACAAAATCGGTTCACTTTTGATGGGCCTTAAAGCCATCAAACTATAGTTACTGTTCCTTACCTTCCCAACCCGCCGCTTTTTCACTCTAATGACACCTAATATTAGCCTTTTTCCTTCATGGTCATATCATGTTAATGTCCTAACTCCAAAATTTCACTCTAACAGCCACATTTAGGTATAAAAAAAATGAAATGAATACCTACATATGTCTTCACAGAGACCACGAAAATCTATTAGTACTACAAATGGGGATTGACAATGAGAAGCCACATCACTATAATGAAAGAATTGAAGTAGCATCATAACCTGTAGCTTGGAGTTGGAGAAGCATTCATATTTGCCACAGCTACATTCAAACTACTAAGAAGCAGAAAAATGAATCTGAGGAATCATACTTGCAGTGAAGCTGAATAAAGACACGAATGCTAAAAATCATCCATTGCAGCAAAGCTGAATAATAACGTATGAGCCGGATGAATTTTATGAGTGAATGACTGGGATGAATACTTAACATAATACCATACCATAGACACCCAAAAGTAAGTAATTATAGGCTTATATCATACTTCAAAATCGTAAGAACTCGGGGCATGATTAAACAGAAAACTAAAGATCTCAGAGATCATTATGAAATTGTATGCTATTGTATTTACATACGAACCTTTTGCTTAATCACCTCTCAGAAAAATGTGCAGTTGATTGTAGTGCATGAATCAGACAATAACCATTACTTCGTTTCACTATCAATTTTCACTTTTATAGAGTACGCGTACATCCCATTAATCCAACCACAGTTACAACTTCTCAGATTACAACTTGTCTATATGCAAATATCATTGACAAACTCAGAAACAAACAAATTCAATAAAATTAAAATAATAAATAAATAAAAAAGACTCATATTACAAACCAAAACTCTCACCCGAGAAGGAAGAAACAATTTTCTGGATTCTCTTAATTACTATTTAGCACCTCTCACTACATTGGAATCAATTCGGTACAAACAAAAGTACACTCAATCCTATCTCAAAGCAAAATCGAGGAATTAGAAAATGGTGAATGACTTTTGCTAACAATTCAATATTAACCATCAAATTCAAATTATTCTCTTACCTGTTTAAAGGCTGTCCTAGCTTCGATTCACTCAGACAATAACTTCAAACATAGAACTACTTTCCGATTATGCTAACCCGGAAAATTCCCACCGGAATCAATGCGTCAATTGCCAAGTCCAGTTAACTGCTATTCAATCGCCAAGTTAAGAAACCCTTATTGCAAGGACAATACAATTTAAAAGAAAAGAACAAAAGAAAAGCAGTAACATTCCTTCATGGTGATAAAAAGATTGAAAATGTTCCTTTAAAAAAAAAAATTGAACATGTTCCTCAAAAAAAGAAAGATTGAACAAACTAATTACAAAATTTAGAAATCAATCTAAAAATAAACCTGTCTTTGGATCCTTCGATTTGTGGTTTAGCAGAAAGTTTCTCCAGAAATTGCATATGATTTTAGTTTGTGGATCCTTCGATTTGTGGTTACGTTGCTTAATTTAATAGGAAGGTGAAAGAGAATCGGAAATGAGGCTAGGGTAGTTGGGAGGAAGTTCCATTAGAGAGATGTGGGCAGTTTCGTGCGAATGGTTGGGGAAAGGAAATGCTGGCTTAAATTAGGGAGAAACCGTAGGCATTAGCGTGAAAGAAACGGGTCAACAGCGGGTTAAATTAGGGAGAAACCGTAGGCATTAGCGTGAAAGAAACGGGTCAACAGCGGGTTAATTGGCCTAATTGTGTCAATTGACAGTTTTTTTATTGAAAATAAAATATAAGATATTAAATATTAATGAGATAAATTAATCAAATATATTTTTCTTATTTTATTAGTAAAATGAAAATTAGAAATAAGTTTTTTCTATCCACTCTAGTTGCGAAATATTTTATAGCATGAAGCTATACGTGCAGAGTACTACGAAACACTTCAAAGTATTCACTATAAATAGGAGGTGGCAATCACTAGTGTGAAACAAATAACAGTCAAAACTCCAAAATTCATATGAATCCAGGAAAAACATCACATAAAGAGAAGGGAAAAAAGCGAGACCCAATGATAAAATTTTCCATTAATAATTCCATGAAAAATAGAGAGAGCTCGCCAGAGAGTTTTGAGAGAGAGAGAAAAAGTCGGTCTAGCTGGTGAAGTGGAGTTTTTCTGATGAGTAGCGTGGATAAATCCATGATGAGATTCCGGCGGGTTGTTCGTGTGATGTAGTGGTAGAGAGCGAACGCTTGGCCATGGGTTGTTCATGACGACGTGGTAGAGACTAATCTGCGCATCACTACTCTCCTTAGACGGTCAAAGCGTCGATCTTTTAGATCAAGCAAGATAACCACCGTCTTTAGCTTATTTGTTTATTGCTTAAACGAAGTCGATCTTGGGTAAAAGGAAATCAAAATTTTGAATTCCGCTGCGTTCCCGCGTAGATTTCCTAACAGCACTGACAGGCTCTTCAAAGGTGGGCGAGGGGCCGTCTCATCCGATTTCATGGTGCGCTTCGCCCCTTGGGACCTGGAAGTGTAATACGGATGCTTTAGTTGCGAAAGCAGGCTCAGGGATAGGGCTGATCTTTAAGGACTCGGCGGGGTTATTGTTGCTGCTTTCTCCTTTCATATTGACCCGGGTGATACCCCAGAGTTGTTAGAGATGCGTGCGGTTCTTTTGGCACTATAAGAGGCTGATCGGCTAGGTCTATCATCGATAATTGTCGAGAGCGACTGTCTTTCATGCATCCAGGCACTGTCTCGTTCTTCCGATGATCTTTCTGTTTTGGGCTGTCTAGATCGTGATCGTCTTTCAGTTTCGGGGTCCTTTGAGTCCTGTTTGTTTACTTTTGTTAAATGATTTGGAAATATCCCAACGCACCTTCTTGCTAGGTATGGTGTTACGGCCGTGGGTTCTATTTCTTGGGATGTTCATCCCCCACATGATGTAATCTCCGTAATTTTGGCGGACTTGCCTTAATAGTATCTGTTGGTTTTTCCTAAAAAAATAAAAATAAAAAAGTATTTTACAGATAAGAAATATATGTGTTGCATATCATGCTTTATTTATCTGAATGAATTAAAATCTTTATTTTACAAATTTTCCTTATTTTAAGCAGGCCGGCCCTATAGTGAGGCGAAGGAGGCGACGGTCTTAGGCCCAACGGTACTGAAAGGCCCAACATTACATGTTTCGCTAAAAGAAAAAAATTTATGTAGATCCAATCCGATCAAATCTAATATAGTGTGTTATACTTTTATTTTATTTGAATTGATAAATACCCAAAAAAATTACTCGAAACGATAAAGGCCTAAAAAAATTTACTTGACCCAAGAAAAATTAGACATACAATAAGGCCGGACAGGCCTTAGCCCAAAAAATACCAAGACCGGCCCGAGATGATATTTAAATTAAATGTTCTTACACAAGGAAATGTCTCTAAATGATCGTTTCCTCAATATATATCACTCAATTTATAGGTCAATTAGCCTATGCAATGTTACTAAGATTATTGTCAAACTCATGGTTGACAATGCACATCTAAACCCAATCATTCTTTGTTCTTCGTAGGCAAATACTTTATAAGGTAGCGATTCATACATTACGTAAGCTTATCACAATTGATTATGATAGGATCCAAATCAATTCAACTGTCACATTTTAATTAATGATGAGATAATAGGTAGTACATGTTGTGCACATATTATTTTTCTATTTTATAATTATGTTGCAGCCCACAAGTGTTGAAATTCAATGGTGAAACTGAATTAAGACTGAAACAAAACTCGGATTTGCAGAAAATTGAAGGTGAAGAAGATGAAGATCATCTTCATAAGTTTGAATTCAAAAAAGGTGGGAAAATCAAAAAACCTTACAATACTCGGATTAACACACTTAAACAACAATTCAGCATTCTAATTGCCTAATGACTACTTAAATTACACTTTATATAAGTCTAGAAGTCCCAACTTGCTGTAACTGACTTGTGGTAGTTGTAACTAACTACTTGATTGCCCATGTGACAAAATTTCAATCCTCTTGTGCTATTTTGAGCTTTAACACCCCCCTCAAGCTAGTGGTGCTGCACCAGGAACAACATGCAAAATTCCAATCCTCTTGTGCTATTTTAGGTTGCATAGATATCTTTGAAAGGGAATGCTTGAAGTAGTGTGGTAAGGGTCTGTTTGTTGACAAGTTTGGTTAGTATATCAGTTGCTAGTGATTAATGTGAATTGGTAGAGGTTTGAGGACCTTGGCTTGGTATTTCTCCCTGACAAAATGACAGTCAATATCTATGTGCTTTGTCCTTTCATGGAAGACAGAATTTTCTACTATGTGTAGAGCACTAGAGTTATCACAATATAGAGGTACATGGGCTGTGTAGTTGATTTGAAAATCTTTGAGTAAGTATAAGAGCCATTGGATTTCATAGGCAGTCAGTGCCATGGCCCTATATTCTGCTTCACTGGAGCTTCTTGAAACAGTAGGTTGTTTTTTTGATTTCCAAGATAGTAGTGCTCCACCTAGGTAAACCAAGAGGCATGGGACTGATCATCTGGTTTTGGTACATGCTGCCCAATTAGAATCACTGAAATCCTTGAGTGTGAAAGGCCCTTCACTAGGAAAGAAAATCCCTTTACCAGGTGCTGCTTTAGAAACTTAGGAGTGTATGTGCTGCTTTCATGTGAGCTTCATTTAGCTTGTCCAAAAATTGATTGAGCTGTTGTGTAGCAAAAGCTATATCAGGTCGAGTGTTTTGCCAAGGTACAATAATTTGCCTACTAGACTTTTATATTCAGTGTTGGAAGGTAGTAAAGGAGCCTGTACTTCTGTTAGATTTTGTGCAGGATCCATAGGTGTGGAAGCAGGTTTACATTCCAGAAATCCAAATTCTCTTAACAAGTCCAGACAATATTTTCTTTGATTGATCCCAATTCCAGATTTAGACCTGGCTACTTCAAACCCTAAGATGTATTTGAGTTCTCTAGATCCTTAATTGTGAATGCAGTGTGAAGCAAGTCTTTTAACTGTTGTATAGCTTTCATATTCAGACTACCAACAATAATATCATCAACATATACTAAAAGAGCTATAAAGTCTGAGCCCTTGCTTTTGGTGAAGAGAGTATAATCATTCTGAGATTGTTTGTACCTATTTTCCAGAAGCTTTTGTGTCAATTTTGCACTCCACTGTCTGCTTGCTTGTCTAAGGCCATATAGTGATCTATTCAACTTGCAGACCATGCCATTGGTATTCATACCTTCTGGAGGCTTCATATAAACAACCTCATATAAGTCACCATGTAAAAAAGTATTATTTACATCCATCTGATGTAAATTCCATCCTTTGAGTGCTTAAGGCAAAAAACAATCTGATGGTTGTCTGTTTGGCAACTGGTGAAAATGTCTCCAAGAAATCAATGCTCTATGTTTGTGTAAAGCCCTTGGCCACAAGTCTTGCCTTGTACCGTTCAATGCTTCCATCAGGTTTTCTTTTGATCCTATATACCCACTTACACCCTATTGGTTTAATGCCCTTTGGTAAAGGAACTAAAGACCAGGTGTTTGTTTGATTTAATGCTTGGAGTTCCTTTTGCATTGCCTCTTTCCAGCTAGGGTTTTGAGCAGTTTCTTTGTTGATGCTATTGATAAGTTTCTGATAATGTGGAGACACATTAGCATAAGAAATGACATGATCTAATGAGTGTGGTGATGTTCTGTGTGCAGGATTAGTGTACACATAATCATTGAGGTATGTAGGAGTGGACTTAATCATGTTGGATCTCCTAGTGTTTTGAACTGATGTTCCAACATCATTTGTATTTTGGTTAGATGATGTATCAAAACTATCAGAAGCTGCATTACCATCAGGCACGGAACCATTAGGTATAAAGTTCAAAGAAGTGTCAGTGTTAGAAATAGGCAAAGGTAAGCACAAATCATTATGATCTTGTGTGTTCAAAGTGTCAACAAAAGGATATGTATGCTCATGGAATGTAACATCTCTTGATACAAAGATGTTTCCGGTTTCAAGTTAAAAACCTTATATCCTTTCATATGGTCCTCAAAACCTAAAAACAGATTTGCTGCTCCTATCATCAAATTTGCCTCTTCCCTGTGAACATGTAGAAACAAAACAAAGACAACAAAAAATTCTTAAATTGTCATAAGTAGGAGTTTTACTATACAACACCTGATAAGGTGTGGTATTACCAAAAATGGTGTATGGGTAATGTTGATTAAATAAGTAGCATGTAGTACACAGAATCCCCAGTAAGGTATAGGCATATTGGACTGTATTCTTAGAGCCCTAGCCACATTCAAAATGTGTTGATGTTTCCTTTCTATTAAACCATTTTGCTGTGGAGTTCTAACACAAGCCTTCTGATGTACTATTCCTTGGTTCTATAAAACAGTTTCATGTTAAATTCACCACTATGATCTGACCTAATTACTTTTATGCATTTGTCAAAGCGTATGCATCATGTTATTTCGAATCAATTGTAATAATCGATTAACCTCAGATTTAGCATGCATCAGGAAAAGCCAAGTAAATCTGCTATGATCATCCACAATAGACAAGAAATAATATTCACCATCAATAGTAGGGATTCTATTAGGTCCCCATATGTCAACATGTATTAGATCAAAACATGATTGTGAAACAGAAGTACTTATTGGAAATTTTGGCTTTTTCTGTTTTGCCAAAGGACAAACAGTACAAGAATGAGTAGGCACTTTAATGCTACTATCAATCATATTCAATCACTTCATTCTAGTGAAGGATGACCTAATCTAGCATGCCATAATAAAGAATCAGACTTATTACAAGTTTGAAAAACATTATTAGACACCGAAATATAAGACTTCTGTGAACTATTCTGAGGATCTGCTACTAGAATGTATAATCCCTTTTTCAATTCAGTTGTACCAATCCCCTTCAAAGTTAGTTGTCCTGCACAAGACATGTGTTAGGAGAAAAGCTGACTAACAAACCACAGTCATACACTAATTTTCAGATAGAAAGTAGGTTATACTTAAAAGCAAGTATATATAATACATTTTGCAGCACAATAGAAGGATTGATCCTCACTTTGCCTATATGTGTAACTACAATAGAGATCCCATTAGGTAATCTGACTGATAAATCATGCACATGGCTTATATCAAACATTTTTGTATACAAAATGTTATGTGATCAGTAGCTCCTGGAATCCATGATCCATTGGATACTACTGTCAGCAATACCTAGCCCTTGTGAGACATTGTTTGCAGCTGGAATCACAGAATTGCAATGGCTAGTATTAGACTGCAAACCCTAGATGAGAGACATCAAATGTTCATACTAAGAGTGTGAGATTCTACCAGTGGAGCCTGTATGTGACACATCCTGACAAGAAAGTTCAGTGCCATGCTCTTCATGATTATCTACAAGATTAACATTGTTGGCCATATAACCTCATGCACCTCTGCCAAACTTTGGAGGAAATCCATACTTTCTGTAACACTTATCCACTGTATGACCTTCCTTTCCACAATATGAACACTTAGGTTTCTTGTAATTTCCTTGTCCTCTTCCTTGTGCACCAGAACCTCTGCCCTGCCTCCTTCCTTGGCCTTGAAACTTGGATTGCATAACAACATTAGAATTACCAGAAAACTGAGTATTGTTGTCTAATTGTGTAGCAAGAACCACAGAATCAACAGAGGCGGAATTATAATCCGATTGTTGTTCATGATCCATGACAAAAGTTGTTTTAACATTCGGCAAAGGAATTGTCATAAACACTTGTGATTTAACCGCACTAAAATTTCCATGCAACCCTTTTACAAATTTGGTAGTATGCGCATTGCCATAATATTCCCTAATTATTTGTAAAGCAGGACAAACACAGGGAGGGATAGGCTTCAAAATCAAATACTGATCCCAAAGAGATTTGAGTTTTGTATAGTAATCCGTAACAAACAACGTTCCTTGCTTAGTATTTTCTATTTCTTCCTCAAGATTTGAGATTCTATAGGCATTACCTCGACCGAATCTTTCTTGAAGATTAGTCCAAATTTCCCTTGTTGTGTCAAAGTACATAACGCTCTCAGCAACATCAGGAACCATGGAATTAATAAGCCATGAATGTACATGATCGTTAACTTGCTGCATCTGTCACCTCCAGCATTGTTGAAGATCCATCGACAAGATTCAATCTACCATGTGACGACAAAACCTTGGTCATCGCTCTTTTCCAATGGTTGTAGTTATCAGCTCCTTTGAGTAAAGTACGAACAATCACCAAACTCGGATTATCAAGACTGGGATTAGAATTGTCGGAAGTGACCGAAGCCATTGAAGAACCGAATTGAACTCAAGAAACGAATTAAACTAGAGAATCAAAACAAGACGATCAGCGGATAGCTATTAGCTCTGATACCATGTTGAAATTCAATGTTGAAACTGAATTAAGACTGAAACAAAACTCGGATTTACAGAAAATTGAAGGTGAAGAAGATGAAGATCATCTTCATAAGTTTGAATCCAGAAAAGGCGGGAAAATCAGAAAACCTTACAATACTCGGATTAACACACTTAAACAACAATTCAAATTCTAATTGCCGAATGACTACTTTAATTACACTTTATATAAGTCTAGAAGTCCCAACTTGCTGTAACCGACTTGTGGTAGTTGTAACTAACTACTTGATTGACTATGTGACAAAATTCCAATCCTCTTATGCTATTTTGAGCTTTAACAACAAGTGTATTCATTATCTTAATCAAATGAAAATGGGTACGGATGGTTTCATGGCCATTAAAGTAGCCGTAATGGCCTTTGTGGAGAAAAAAAAGGCATTTAAAACATCACATGACCCACATGTTAAAAAATTAAAATGCGAGTTGATAGTTCATACTTCTTAGTCTTGACTTTTTCCGAAATTGCAGAGATTGAAAAGCCCGTCACCTTGGGCTTCTATAGATCGAAAAGCTTGTTGAATGAGTGAACAAAAATGTGTGAAAAAAGAGCCACCAGTAACTAATTTTTTTTTCTTTACCCATCTATTTTTTAGATTGTGTAAAAAGAAGGGTAGAAAAGCAGGTCATTACTGTTATTCTAACATTACTGCTACCCTTAAGCTAGATATGAAAAATCATATGACGATGTGAAATGACCGTTTCTTGCTGGCCACTTAGCCAACCTCCGGATCTATAACCATTAGATTGACCTATGTTTGACTTAGGTTTCTTAATCATTTAACATTAATCATATAGGAAATAACTAGAATTGGTCGTTCATTTTAGAGGTCTTCGACAAAGGTATCTAAATTCCCTTACTTATTTCTTATAGTGGGTTATATTGATACTTCTTAAATACTTTTAATACCACAATTACACACAAATTTTTACATGGAAGGATACCTTTATCCAAGGCCTCAGACAAGTTTCCACAAACATCAAACAAATGTAAAAGAAATTACATTAGGATAATGCATCTATAGATATAATCATTGAAACATTGTGACATACAACAACTAAAAAAGACTAATGGTTTCAAAGCATACACACTTATATATAAACAAACTATATATTAATAAGACGAACAAGAAGTAAAACGTTGTGCGATTATGAGGGGGTTTCAAGATTTTGCCCCACCTTCCGACCCTTAAGGTGGAGCCGTCCATGACGACAATATTTTGATATAGTTTAAGCGCTTGTGTGTATTTTTGAAACTGTGACGACGCTATATGTACGGAAAAGGAAACGAAATAAAACATAATAAAAGATACAATATTCCACCGGAGAGTGATGGGGGCACCGACCCATCCCCCGACTTTGAGTACATACAAAATTTCAGGCACAATCTTATTTTAAAAAAACAAAAAGAAAAAATATTCAGGACCACAAATGCATAAGTTCGGGGGATGTGATACACACATTTTCGGGGAGTCTATCATTTTCCTATTCCACCAATGCATAGCTCAATCACGGATAGAGTCTTCCCAGCAGAATTCCACATAATACGATTGTACCGAATTGCTTATTGGAATCAAATCTGAAATAAAGCAAATAAAAAATATATAATAATGAAGTCAATATTTCATGACCCTTAATGTTTCAAATGTGTATAAATTTCCACGAAATCAAAGAAAAATAGAAGAAGAAAAATACTTACTTCATTAAGCAATCAGCTGGGGAATCTAGGTCAACAGTTCTTATTTGCCATACAAAATGACTTGAAGCAGCAACCAAAGATGCGTAATATGGCCATCCTTTTCACAAGAAATAGGGGAAACCATCTTTTAGTTATATATGACCATCATTTTCACAGGTAATGAGTATATATACCTTCTATTTTAAAGCTATGCAAAAAAATTCATTTATTGATCAATATATGATTTTATTTAATTAATAAATTATTATAAGACGAGACAGAGAGAAACAAATAAGGAAAAAAGACAAACTCTCAATGATTTATAATTTTATATTGTAAACACACGTATCTTTTGATTTAGATCTCCAAAAGTGATGAAAATTTCATCAATTTTAATTTTATTTTTTCGTGTTCTTCATTTTGAGACTTGATCGATATCATTATATTGTATTTCGTGAGATTCACTGTCAGTAAATTTCAAACTATAGTGAATTTTAACCGTGGATTTTTAGAAATTATGTCGAAATGTGTAGAAATAAAAAACAAGATATAAGTGTTTAAAGATGATGGATGAGAGATAAATTTTATTGGGTTTTTTTTTTTCCTTCCAGACGCATGCGCACAAGTATTTTTTTGGTTTGTTTTAGATAGAAAAGTGATTCTTATGATAATTTGATATTCATTCATTGAAACATACTCCAGGAGGTCTCCATACATATACCATACAATCTAACAAACTAGATTCTCATATCTATCTAAGTGTTTCAATACTAATGTGACACCTATTACAACACATGGACCAATAATATCATAACACATATTATCATTATCTTAACACCCCTTCTCAAACTGAATGTGGTAAGCTTTCAACATTCAGTTTGTTTCTGAATGGAATGAACTTGACACCGGACAAAGCCTTAGTAAAAACATCTGCTGGTTGGTCACATGTGGAGATATGATTCACATCAACCTTCCCTTCCAGAACTTGATTTTTGACATAGTGAACATCAATCTCTATGTGTTTTGTTTTAGAGTGATGGACTAGATTTGAGCTAAGGATTTAGCACTTGTGTTGTCACAGTAAATAACTGGTTTCTTGATAACTTTGATGCCAAGTTCATATAACAAAGACTTCAGTCAAGTCACATCAGCAGCAGCATGTGCCAGACTTCTGTATTCAGATTCTGTGCTGGATATTGAAACAACCTGTTGTTTCTTTGAGTGCCAAGAGACTAGAGAAGGTCCCAAATAGATGCAATGTCCTTCCATATATTTTCTGTCATGAGGGCAAAATCCCTATATTGCATCTGAATAACCTATAATGTCAAAATTGCCACCAGATCTGAAGTATAAGCTGTAGCTCAGAGTGCCTTTTATGTATCTTAGTAACCTCTTTAGTGCTTGCCAGTGGACATCTCTAGGATCATGCATAAACTGACTGAGGGAGTTAACCACATATGCAATGTCTGGCCTTGTGAAGGTCATGTACTGTAGTGCTCCAATAGTACTCATGTACAAGGTAGGGTTTGACATGGGAGTCCCTTCATTAGGTTCAAAGGTTTTGCCAGTGACCATTGGTGTAATAACTGGTTTTAGGTTGTTCATTCCTAACCTGTCCAGCAACTGTTGGCCATACATCTTATGACTGAGGAATAAACCACTTGAATCTCTAGTAGCCTGGTTCAACTGATTTACTTCTCCTAGCTCTTTCAAAGGAAACCCGGAGTGTAGTAATTTAATGAACTTCTGTATATACTGCTCAGAGTTTCCTGTAATAAGGAAATCATCAACATACACCAGAATGTACAAAGTAACCTTCCCTTCTTTCAGTATAAAGAGGGATGCATCTGAATCTGCTTGGTTGAAACCCCAGGTTAGTAACTGTGTTCTTAGTTCTTCAAACCAGGCCCTGGGTGCTGCTTTAGACCATACAGGGCTTTTTTCAATTTGCACACATAGTCAGGTTTTGCAGAATTGACAATACCTACAGGTTGAGGCATATAGACACATTCTTGAAGTTTGCCATTCAAAAAAGCATTATTGATATCTACCTGTTTGATAGGCCAGTTATTTGTCACAGCAACAGCAAGAAAGACTCTGATGGTACCAGCCTTGGCAACTGGATTGAATGTTTCTTGATAATCTACCCCCTTTCTTTGTGAGTACCCTTTGGCCACAAGCCTGGCCTTGTACTTCAAAACAGAACCATCTGGTTTATGTTTGATCTTGAAGATCCACTTATTGCCAACCAGATGTTGATGAGATAAAGGGGGGACAAGTTCCCATGTCTGATTTTGAGTGAGAGCAGTGTACTCTTCATCCATGGCTTTCTTCCAGTGAGGATAAGACAAAGCCTCTGACACAGTGGATGGTTCAGTAGTGCAATCAGTAGCACAGTGCTCAGACACAAGTGAGAAGAGAGATTTGGGTTTAAAAATCCCACTCTGGACCTGGTCTGCATGGGATGGCTTGGAATGGACTGTGCAGGGGCAAGGGATGGGCTGTTGGGTTGGGCGGAAACATGTCCAGTGGAGTGGGTGTTAATGGAGTGGTCTGAAGAAGATTGTATGATTGTGAGTGAATGTACATGAGTTTGATAAGTGTTTAGTGTGACTGTGGTGCTGGCTGGTGTAGAGGAGTGAGTGTCTACAACATCAAAATGAGGAATAATACTTGGTGGAGGAGAAGGACCATCTGTAGCATGAGAAGCAGGTGTTACCGGAGCTCTTTGGTAGGAGCTTCTGGTATAGGATATGAGATGCCAGGGTTGGGAGGAGCAAGTGAGGAGGATTTGGTATTAGGGTGAAGGGCGGGATAGGGAAATTCCTCCTCATTAAAGGTAACATCCCTGCAAACATAGATTCTTCCTGTGTGATCCACACATTTGTGCCTTTTATGAACATGACTAAGGCCAAGATAAATGCACTTCTGTGTATGGTACTGAACTTTGTGTGTGTGATGGGGTCTGAGATAAGGAAAGCAGGTGCAACCAAAGGTTTTAATGAGGTCATAGTTAGGTTTGTGGTTGAAGAGGATCTGGTAAGATGAGACATTATTCAAAACAGGTGTAGGCAATATGTTAATGAGGTGACAACATGTAAAAAAACCAGTATTTCAGTTGTAGGGATGCTTGTGCCAAGAGAGTGAGGCCATTTTCTACTATATGTCTGTGCTTCCTTTCTGATCTACCATTTTATGGGTGAATGTGAGGACAAGGATGTCTAAACTTGATCCCAGAATTAGCAAGAAAAGATTCTAAGGACCTGTACTCCCCTCTCCAATCTGACTGCACAGTTTTAATTGGTGTATTGAACTGATTTTCTACCAACTTTTTGAACAGAATAAATGTGTTGTAAGCATCTGATTTTAGTTTTAAGGGGTAAATCTACTGAAATCATCAACAAAGTGTATGTAGTAAAGATAGCCTGATGTGGACCTAACAGGGGAGGGACCCCAAAGATCTGTGTTAATTAGTTCAAGAACATGAGATGCTCTATTATGTGAATCAGGAAAAGAAGAGGCATGTAACTTCCATACTGACAAGCATCAAAAGACCATTTGTTCATTAACAGAAGTATTTTCAAAATTTGATTTAAAACCTTATGAAGGGTGACCTAATCTCATATGCCAAACAATGGCTTGATTATTCTGATTTCTAGAGGTCACTAAGCCTGCATAAGGTCTTTTGGATTGAGGGGAGCTCAGATTGTTGAAACAGCTTGACTGATTTGGTTTAGTGGCTTTGACTGGCTGAATCTTGTAGAGGGCATTTTCCAGAGTTCCTTCCAGTAACACTTTTTTTGATGCTTGATCCTTAATAAGACATTTAGAAGCAGAAAAATCAATAAGAACAGGATTAACATCTGTCAATCTGGAAACACTACGTAGACTTTTCTGAATTTTAGGAACATAAAGGATATTAGACAGGTGAAGATTAGGTTGGAGTGTAGTGGAACCTGTGTGAGCTATTTGCATATGATTACCATTACCTACAACCAATGTATCATTACCTTCATACTCAGACCTCAATGACAGATTACCAAGTTCTGATGTAACATGATTTGAAACCCCACTGTCTGCATACCATCCTGATAACGCCTTAAATGGTACCAATAATTATACCTTTATTGACCCCAAATTATGCTCAAGAGAGGATAGATAGACTCGTTATTGTGTGAAATATGTGTTAAATTCTATGTGTATGTTTCCAGGATCGTGATTCTGCATCTATGTTATTTTCCTGAAGATTTGGTACTGTTTTGTCTCGTTTTGTGTATTTTATAGGATGTACCGAATTTGGAGCATTGGAGAATGGATCTAGACCAAAAGGATCATGTTGGGCCAATTAAAAGAAGTCCAAGAAGGAATCTGCTGAAGAAAAAGAGGAAAATTCGGCCCGGTTTACCGAGGGCGAGGGCCGGTAAACCGAGGGCTTGTTGGACACGAAATCGATTCCGCCGCCTCTACTAGGTCGGTTAGGGTTTCTATTAGTCATAAGTCGGTCATTGTATCTATATAAGGCCGTGACGTGGCCTTTTCTAGTGCTAATACCAGTCCTTAACCGGCGATTGTATCGGGTCAAAGCAGTAGTGCTAGTATGGTGAGTCGAGTATCGTATCCTCGAGGGAACTTTGTAATTCTTCTAAGTGTGGTTAAACACCAAAGAATCAAGTATTAACTCGATCTAAGCTGCAGTTTTATAACATGAGATCACTACTATTCTAGTCAACATAAAATAAATACGTAAATTAAAATTTATTCTAATATAATATATATAGATATATAAATATATATAGATGTGCATAAGTTGCAAAGTATATATATAGATATAAATATATAGATGCCAAATATATTATTAGAGAACTAGCCAAAGTTTATATAATTGATTTATACGATCTTTTAAATTGAATGGAATGTGCTCGATCTTTAGGTTCAATTGAGTAAATGAAACGGTGTACTCTAAGGTTAACAATTCGTCCTCACATTAGTGTGTGAAATTGTCATATGTCCATTGTCATCACCCAAAGTCCACAATCATTACGGTTTTTCTCAACAGTCGAGTAACGATTCTACCTTTGAATAAAAGGAGTCATTCCGTTCATCAAACGGTCAATTTTATTTAAAGGCTCCGGTTGTCAAGGCCGGGCGATTCAACTTTCCGGTTTAAGTTTCAATTAAAGCGATGAATTTAACATTATTACGATCTTGAGTACAAATTTTAATAAGATTCATCTTTTAGGACAAATCGCCCCGGGTAGAAAGCGGGTTCCGTTGTCACGTTTTCACTCGGCCAATTTTACCCTCCGGTTTTTCTATTAACGAGTTCATAACTTAATTACGAGGTGTCAATTCATAATTAGATTATGAATTCTTTCAAGTCAAACTTTATCAATAGGAAAAGATTCAATTAATCTCAATTTTATTCAATTTTACTTAGACAAACATTCCTTTACCTAAAAGATCGAAATAAAACGATTACATAACTTTGGCTAGTTATTAGATTTAGCCTACTAACATTATACGAAAGATAAAAGACAAAACAAACATAAATACTTTAGGAATTTTACCCGATTACAACGATTGAATCGAAAAGTTGTATTCTTCCGGATGCTACAACAACTTCAACAACATTGATCTTTCGATAATTTCTCGAGCATTATAACGATACTACTTTATTTATGGCATAAGGCCTATATATATACATACTACTACTACTAGAAAGAGGTGAAGAAAATATATTTGGTACCCCCTTTATGTGCCTGCAGATCGCTTCTATTTATAGGCGTTTTTTCCACTGCCGGATCGATCCAGAAAGGGCGG
Organism: Gentiana macrophylla; assembly: GCA_026214975.1. Taxonomy (NCBI): domain Eukaryota; kingdom Viridiplantae; phylum Streptophyta; class Magnoliopsida; order Gentianales; family Gentianaceae; genus Gentiana; species Gentiana macrophylla. The sequence goes on along the minus strand of CM047807.1, from coordinate 128,992,067 downwards.
ATCGATCCGGGAATAAAAATATTATCCCAGGATATTCTCTGCGCAGGCCACATGCTGGTCTAATCATGATGTTTCCTCGGATCGATCCGAGGTAAATCGGATCGATCCGGATAGATTTTTCCAATCTTAATCCGAAACTTGATAAAATCATAACTTGAGCCTGGATCTCCAAATGACATAATTCAAGATGCGTTGGAAAGCTCTTGAGGAGATCTATAACTTCCATGAAGACTTCTTTTTCAGAAAATGCCTTTTGCTGGGCCATTTGTTCGTCGAAAAATATAACTTGATACTGGCGTCATGACGAACCATTGATCCACTTGAACTTTAAATCTCGTGGCACTTCCTTTATTCCTTCAAAAGATATGATTTTACTCCACAAAATGTCATCACTCGGGGTCTTGGTTTACCTAAGGTGCGTAAAATACCAAAAATACCCACGTGAATCGACACGACACTCCGGTTATTAACCCGGTACAAAATTTATAACTTTTTATCATTTTTACTAGATTTTTATAGTATTTAGATTTATTCATAGCTATTAATATTTTATAAGATTATCTGTTATAATTACTTATATTTTATATAAAAATAGTCGATAACGTATATAAAACATCGTAATTTTTATCATATAAATGTTACACATCAACTACTCCCCACTTAGCTCTTTGATCGTCCTCGAGCAAAATAAGCGGTAATATATAAAAATTACGATAAAAATAATATAAGTGGTAGATAAAATTTTAAATTAGTAAAATATCATTTCAATATTATAAACACTAGCCTTTTACCCGTGTGATGCACGGCGTAAGAGATTAAATATACGTGGATCTATAATATAGATTTACAATATTACACACGAAAAGATGATAATTTTTTATGAATTTTGTTAATAGCGAATTATAAATAAAACTTCAATGAAAATACGTGTGTTCCATTGTAATCAATAAAAGAAAATAAGATATCAATGAAAGGTTAAGTTTTTCATAAGTATAAAGTTGAGGTTATATAACATTGGTCATACATTTTTACATAACTAATATAAAAGAAAAAATGTGTGTCACAATAATGAAATAAGATGCAATGTTATTTTCTTGGCTGCAACTACCAAGCCATCCACCCGCGAAATTTGTTGAAGAATTGTTAGTAAATAAAAAGATATATCGATATGAAAACAATAAAAATACATATTATTAAACTTATATATATTAAAATAAAATATTATCATAATCAAATACGGCTTAGTGATAGTCATTGCAAGTCATTGCAATTTTTGCTGACAACCAGGGCTCGATTCTCATCACGTCGGCCCCGAATAATCATCATTTCCCCGTGCAATGCCGGAATACTGAATAAATTTTTGCATTGATTAGCTGAACTTGATATTCTTTTTGATTTACAGATCATATTTATTTACAAATCATTCTTTTTGAAGATCTTTGAAATTCTCAAATTAGTTGCTAGCAATAAACCCGTGCATGCACGGGCGATGTGAATTAAATAAAACATACATACTAATAAAACCAAATATTCAAAATCATACATCAATCCCAATTCATAATCTAATTACTTTTTTTCACTCTATAAAAAATATGATTTTCTTCAGGACATTGATGTCAACAATAAAAATCCAACCAAACACAAAAATTAGCGAGGACAGGCAACATAAAAGGGATGAAGTCAAACCAATGTACAATAGAGGAATGAGTGAATACCATCAAAATATATGAGATAGGAAAGAGAAAAATATCAACCTGACACAAAATATCAACTCCCATCGAAGAACCTCTCACACCAATAATAAATAAAAGGTAAAGCATTCATGTCCCTCGCAGTTGCATCCAAACATTGTACAGAAAATAAAGATAGCCAGAAATATCAATCAACGTATTTATTCCAACATCTCATCTCATCTGATTTAAAGTATCAGCCTCCCACTTCAAACAAATATCAGAATGCCAACAAAAGAATACTAATAGGAGAAAGATTTCGTTTGAATAAGATCATCACCGTATTTTGTAAACGATTCTTGACACAAAAATCCAAATGAAATATGAGGCGCCCATCTTCTCCTGGCATGACACTTGATTTTATCACCGCAATCCTTCAAACCGTGGGCTTCTCCAATTCAAAAGTGACACGAAAGTAGACAATTTTTTAAAAAAAACGTCTTAACAAAACAATGTTGTATCAAGTATATATTTTCATAGAGACAAACATGATTGTAATATCTTTCAAACATCCAAATGAGAAACTGCCGAATCAAATCTCAATCCCAATTATAATTGGTCTTGGTCAAGAAAAAGCACGTTCTCATGAGTGAAATATAGCAATCTAACGCAAATCCGAAGTAAGTAGGTAACTAACCTTGGCTCTGATTTCTTTCGTTAATTCATAATAAATCTATCATTTTGATTCAAGAAGGGCTTCCACTTTCCTTAAAAGCACCATCTCTCTGCAAATAGACAAAGATGTAATATCTTTGGAGCAGACTTGGAACAACCGCCTCAATTGTCCTCTGAAACCACCAAATACTAAACAACATATGATTAGTTTAATTTTTCATTAATCCTAATGAAGTTGACAAACACAATATCCTTGTTCATAATCTTGGATTTTAACCCAGAAAGGGCATCATGCATCACCACATTTGTACTCCCACATCCCCTCAACAATCAAGAATTAGAAAACATTCAGATTTTGCACGGATAAAATGGAATGAAATATCATCATATCCTTATTTGTAGAATAACCCCAAAGGACACCACCGCCACAATTATGTTCATAATAAATAATATGAGAAAGTCCGAGTTTGTACAGAGAAAACAAAAAGAAAAAGAGAAAGGTTAGTCCATCAACTAAAATCTAACCGGGAAATTTAAGCCTCCAAAGCATATAAAGGAAACCGGATTACCTGTGACAACTAAACCATGAACTCGCAATCCATCACCTGTGTTAATCGACAATTCCCAATCCATCACCTATGTGTTAATCGGCAACCACCAAGCCACTATTTGCCATAACCTGACCTCCATTTCAAAAAGTTCTTGCAAGAATAAGCAGTCATCCGGGAAATATGAAGATTAAGAGAAAATGCTAACCTTCTTGTATTCACCCACCAAGTAAACAATAACTGTGCATTTTAAACCTTTTAACGCTTAAAAAATAAAGGGACCAAACCCCCAAATCGCATTATATCAACTAATTGTTAATTGAAAACCACTCCATCTGCAAGAATCAGACATTTATTAAGAGATAATTGAAAAAAGTGAAGAACTTCGAGCATATATTTTATATTTTACCCATGTTCTTTATGAAAATTTTGGCCTCCGTGGTTGTCCTTCTCATGCCTTCTTCCTAACTCATGCAACCACCGCAATAAACTCTGCAAAACACTTTATTATAATAATAATATAAAAAAATTAAGCTTTAAGAAACATCAAGCCATACGCTTTAAAAATAAATAGCTGTATTGGGGGGGTGGTTGTCGATAAAGTTTGTTGCAGATTCAACTAAATTGCAGACTACAATTGGGGTGGTTGAACAAAATTGATCTTTCATTTATGTCGAATAGACTTTCACAGGAAAAAAAAAATCAACTGCTTTGAATTGGAGGGTAGTTTCATGAACTGAATTCCATGAACGTAGGGATTTGATGCGATCTTTTTCCGAAACAAAAAAGCTAAATTTTTATCTAAAAAGAGAAAATCCGTTACATGAATGTAGGGATTTGAACGTAGGTTTTTTTTCTATGAGGATAAGCGTGTATTATTATGGTAGCCTTTGAGCGGGTAGTTAAGATATGGAGGAGTCGTCGATTTTTTGTTAAGCCGTTGATTTTTTTTTTTTTTTGGAAAAATCGTTGATTATCAATAGTAGATATTTTTTTTAACAGCTGGTTTTTTATTTCTTTTTGTATGTTTTTTTTTTGTGGAGGCAGGTATAAACTGGGTTATTTTACGGGTTTGGGTTAAAATTATGGGTAATTGGGTTAAATCACCCTTTCAAATATATATAGATATAGATATTAATTATATCTTTCTTAGAAATTAATAAGATAAAAAGTGTAGATAACTTTGATAAATTATTTATCAACTATTATTCAAATGAAATTTCACAAAATCTACTCAATAAATATAATTAAAATTCTAGAATTATTTTCCTATCTCAACTTATATGAAATATTTGGAATCAAAGACTAAGTCAAGTAATTGACAAGATGGCTAATACTTTTAGGATAGGACATTGGTTAATCGAAAAGATAGAAAAGAAATCAAAAAAGAGAAAGAAGCAAAGTAAATGCGTCTTTACACCTTCACGTTTGATCAAAACGATTTTGATTAATAAAATCTCCTTTTCCAACTATTTTTCAGATTTTCTCTTCTTTTTCAATATTAAGAACTAAAAGCGTGAGTGTGTGTAGAAAATCAAATTTACAAGCATTGCTTCATCAAGATTGATCGGAGTAATACTCTTTCGATCTAAAATTACGAGTCCGGTTTCTTAAACTCGTAATCATTCTTGAGATCTTATGATTCGAATTTTTATCGGGAGCTTTATACCTCATGTAGTGATATAGGACGTTTTTAGATAACACCCTACCGCACTCAAATCATTGGAAGCTACTACCGATATATCACGTCGATCAAAGATAAGGAAGATACAGTATTCGATTAATTCTCTGTAAATATGGTGCTTTGTTCTTTTTTTTTTTTTTTTTTTTTTTTTTTTTTTTTTTTCACCTCAGCATACACCATCCTTAGCTTATGTGCTATCATATCCTTTCATAAGTACGTACAAACTCGTGGGATTTTTAGGAAATGTAGACCAAAATAAGCCAATGGTCGGTTATGATCAAAATGGCTATTTCGAGTGAGGTCTTGATCACTCTAATCAAGGTTGAGGTAATTTTTGTGGTGTCAAAAATCTCATCATTCTAATCCGATTCCATATTCATATTTCGTTTTACAAAGAAAATTATTCTAAAAATTCATTATAAATATAAGTATATTTGCTAAAATTTCATATGAAACTTACTTGATAATATTTATGTATAGTTACATATACTTAAAATCTTATAAAGATCTAAAATTAACATATATAATATACTTATAATATATCTAATTTACTTTACTTAATTAAAATCTATTCTTACCAATTTATATTGTTTTTATTCATACTAATTATATATTATCTAATTATTTTGTTCCAAGAAAAATTAAACTAAGTATTGATCAATTAAGTATAAATTTATATAAGAAAATTTTAATTTTTATTTACTAACTTACTTCCACTCCCCACTTACGAAATGACATCGTCCGATGTTCATGAGTAAATAAAAAGTAGTTTGCAAATAAAATTAAAATTTTATATGATTTTGATTATTATTTCTTATTTTTAGCAACCATATATTATTTTGATTAAAGAAAATGACATATATATTAAACACTATTACAAACTATAAATAAAAGTAACAAACAACAAAAAGCGATTAAACAACTAATTTAAACAACTACCAACTTAACAACATAACTTCTAGCGATTATCAAACCGTAGATGAACATCCGGGAGTATCCACCGGAAGTAATCCTAAGCGAGAATCACGAGATGGAAAAATCTCGTCAATGAAACAAATTCAGTGCACGTGATTGATTGGATACAAAGGTGAGAGATAACCAGGCAAATGGTAGCGGTTTTCCCTATTACGTCTTTTCTTGCAAAATTAATTGCGGTCTTAAAAATCAAAACTCCCCAATCAATGTATGCTCCACGGTTAATGCATACAAAGAAAGATCTCATCATCCGTAACCCCATAAAAATCTCTAGTTGGATAGATCCGAGAATTAATGAAGCGTTTCCACGCCCTTAAATGAGGGGTAAAGCGAGTTGAGGAATCATAGTTATGATCAAACAACGGAAATCTGGCCCGAAAGGCTTCAGCAGAGACGATTTACAACATTATACGCATCCCCAAGTTCCCAAAGAAACTCGAAGTGTGGGTTTCGATCAAAAGTACATGGTGGGATTTGATAGATTTGATTTATGATGGTGGTGAAAATGAAATAACGATTCCCTAAGCGTAATAAGTTGAGATGAGGCACTGTCGTTATCTCGGTGAGAGGCGCAAAGAAATCTCTAACAATCGAAATGTTTATTCGACCTGGAGTCCTTATCAACTTTTTCCACCATGACCTCGGATTAGATTACGTCCCCATTGATCAATTTTTCGGTGTTTAAGCCTTTTCCATCGAATAGGAGAACGGACGAAATTTAGATGTCTCGGGGACGTTATTATGAAAACAAGAGGCATGCCTTCGGGAACCACACCATCAGCGTATGTGGCTCATAACTATTAACCGAAGGAGAGAGGCGGTTAGACATTTACGATCTGAGATTTTTAACTAAAATAGAAAGAAGGAAAGAATGAGCAAAGTTTTATGGTCATTGTTGCTCTTTCCTTTTATAGAAATAAATTGTGGCAATATTCATATTCAAAGATGTCGATATCTCTTTGAGGTTCAAGAGGTCTTGAACCTCTTGAACTCATGTGCCGGATTTTCTGTGTACACTTTATTTATTTATAAAGAGACATATTAATTATAGTACATACAAACAATTAATATGTCAAACTCTAGTCATAGACATAGCTTTTACTCGAGTTCACTTTATGTCATAGACATTTATTATGTAAGAGACTAGAAAGCATCTAGCCTCGTTTATAGCTTTTACTTTTTCTATGAAAGGTCACTATCTTGTCTCAGGACCTTTCAAACTCCTCAATTGTATCTACATATACTCCACATTATCAATGAATAAAAGATAAGTTGAAGTTTACTCTTGTGTTAACACATTCTCAAACTCTCTTCATGGTATCGGAGCCATTTGTGTTCTAACTTTTCATTTGCCAAAACTCATATTTCGAAGAATGTCTTCCACATCCGACATTACTTCAACCTCGTGAGACTCTCAAGAAATTTCTCGGTGACCGGGAGTCTCGACAACTCCTCTTCTTATACAAACCATAGACTTGATGGTAACAACTATCTGTTATGGTCAAGGTCTATGAAAATGTACATTTCGGACAAAGTAAGATGGGATACTTATCTCGGAACAAAACACGCACTTCTTTGCCGACCCGATTTTGAAGCATGGGACACGACAAATAATCAACTCATGACCATCCTCACGAGGTCAATGACAAAAGAGATAAGTGAAAACTTTATGATGTATGATCTTCGCCAAAGAAATGCAGGATAATGCCAGAGATCTTTACTCAAGAAGGATAATACATCCGAGGTATATGAACTAGAAGCTCAGATTCAAACTTATGAGCAAGGGGATATGTCCGTAACTCAATATTTCAATCAACTATCTAAGGCTTGGCAACACTTAGATATGTTAGAAACTCACTCTTGGAATGATGTCAAGGATCTTGCTCTTTATAAAGACATCATAGAAAAGAAGAGAATATTCGGGTTTCTCACCGGGGTGAATCCTACTCTTGATGATGTTAGAGGAAGAATTCTTGCCACCAAACCTCTTCCAAATCTCAAATCCATGTTTCTTGAGGTCAAACATGAAGAAAGTAGGAGAAAAGTCATGCTTTTGAAATCCCTACCGACAACCCCATCTGAAGGTGCCGCTTTGGCGATCGTCGGGAAAAGGTCTTGAGAGTTCTTGAGACATACAAGAAGCAGTTTCTACCGAGAAAATCGGAAAGCGTTGCGTGATCACCGCAAACGCACAAATCACACCAAGGACAAGCTGCTTTGGAAGCTCCATGGCAAGCCTAACTCCTCAAAAACCTCAAAACCTATCGAGGAAAGTCAAGGCGAGACACATCGGTGAGGAGGAGAATGACAACCAGGATGAATGCTCGCTTTTCTTTGCATTCAAAGCCTTCTGAATCAACAAAAGGAAGGTAGTCACTCTACTTGATGTTGCTACTCATACTCATACAGTAAATTCTACTCTTCCCTTAGCAATGAAACATGGATTGTTGATTCAGGGCATCCTCCCATATGATGGTAATAAAACCTTATAACCAACTATATGCCTTGTCACCAAATCCATAACATTAAAGCTCATTGATGGATCTATCTCTCGTGCAAAAGGTGTTGGAAATGTTAAACTCACTAATAAGATATGCCTACAGGATGTCCTATTTGTTCCAAACTTAGACGCAATCTTATATCTCACAATTAGACTCACTAAAGATTTGAATTGAATTTGTTGTTTTTAAGGAAAATCGGTGCACATTCCAGGATCCTACTTCACAGGAAGTGATTGGGAAGGCTAAACCTTATACTGGATTGTTTCTAGTCAACCTCGCCAAGAAGGTAAGATCAAGACTCGAACCGCCTCAGTGACTGCTCCAGACTTTAGACAATATCATGTTATGGCATTATAGATTAGGACATCCAAGTTTTGGTTACTTAAAATCTTTAACTCTGAATTGTTTAAAGGATGTAATCTGAATGACCTTCAATGTGATATTTGTCAATTTGCTAAACTTACAAAATCTGTATGCTAAGTTACCTCATTTGCATTCCTCACCCTTCACCTTAATACACAAAGTGATGTGTGGGGACCCTCAGGGTGAAAAGTATAACAGGAAAAGGTGGTTTGTCACCTTTATTGATGATCATACCAGAACACTTGGTTTTTTTAATGAAAGACAAATCAAGTTGGCCCTATCTTTCAAGAATTTTATCATATGGTCTCCACTCAATTTGATACTAAGGTCAAGATCTTAAAGGCGATAATGCTCTAGAATACTATGAGTCTAATCTCGGTACCTTCTTGAAAGATAGAGGAATTGTTCATATCGGTAGTTGTGTGGAAACACCTCACAGAATGGGGTTCTTGAGAGGAAGAACAGCACTCTTTGGAAATGGCGAGATCAATCATGTTCACCACACATGTTCCTAAATATATGTGGGGTGAAGCTATCTGATCTGCAACTTATTTACTCAGCAGACTTCCCAGCAGAGTGTTAGGTTTCAAAACTCCACTCCAAACCCTATCGACCACACACTCTGTCATCATCTGGTTTCCCGTTGCCTCCAAAGATCTTTGGTTGTCTTGTGTTTGTGTATATCCATGCTCAACATGTAGTAAACTTGATCCTAAAGCTCACAAGTGCATTTTCCTAGGTTATGCCAAGGGCGAGTAAAAGGTTACAAATGTTATTCCCATCAAAAGAAATTTTACAATTCTATGGATGTAAAATTCTTTGAAAGGACCCTTATTACAAACAAAACCTCTTGAGCCATTCACCGATGGAAACTGATTGAAATTGACCTAAACCCCTTCCCTCAAAGCAAACTCTTAACCCTCAAAGAACTCATCGATCCTCGGCAGATGAACTCCAAAGTACCTCATCGACTCTCTACACCTAATACTTCAAAGAACCTCCCGAACAAGAGTCTCATCGACCCAGAGCCTGCGATCCCGAGCCCATCGACACTCAAGCAATCTATGATCCTCTCGCACCTGCGACATTGATGATAGGCCTATTGCTCTTAGGAAGGAAAGAGATCATGCACCGATCACTCTATTCATTCTTATGTATCTTATGATAAGTTATCTCCTGCTTTGCCATGTTTTCACAGGACTGGACTCTCACTCCATTCCTAAAAATATTCAGAGGCCCTTCAAAATGATAAATGGAAAGGTCTTTGTTAAAAGCAGATGATAAAGACTTACGGATAATCATACTTGGGATTTGACACCTCTCTCACATGGGGCAAGAAGACGATCGATTCTGAGATGGTTATTCACTATAAAATACAATCTTCGATGGCACTATTGACAAGTACAAAGCCGATTGGTAGCCTGGGATTCACTCAAACTTATGGCATTGACTATAAGGAAACTTTTGCACCAGTGGAAAAACTCAACACACTGTCGGGGGTTCGATCTCTCTATTTGTCCAACTTGTCGGCCTCTTCACCAATTGGACATCAAAAATGCTTTTCTAAATGGGGACCTCCTTTGAGGAGGTTTATATGAATGTACCTCTGGTTTTATCAATCCTCATACTCAAGGCAAGGTGTGCAAACTAAGGAAATCTCTATATGGGCTCAAGCAATCACCAAGGGCATGGTTTGGAAAATTAACAAGCTGTGGTCAAAGCTGCTGGATATCACCAATGCAATTCGATCACACTATGTTCATCAAGACAACCAACCGTAAGAGGTCTATTGTTATTGTCTATGTGGATGATATCATCCTCACCTGGAGATGACTCTACCGAGATCCAACATTTGAAGACTCTGCTTTGGCAAAGGTGTTTCAAGTGAAAGACTTGGGTTTTCTCAAATATTTTCTTGGCATGGAAGTAGCAAGAAGCAAAGAAAGGCATTTCTGTCTCCCAAAGGAAATATGTCTTGGATCTCATCAAGGAAAGCGGCATCTTTGGGGTGCAAACTCGCTGCTATATCCCTGTAGACCCAGTCATACCATACCCGCTACATGGTGACATTCTTTGTCAGGAAAGAACAATATCAAAGGCTTGTAGGAAACTCATCTACCTCTCTCCCATACAAGACCGATATTGCATATGGTGTCAGTCTTGTTAGTCAGTTCATGCATTGCCCTACTGAGCAACATTGGGATGCAGTAACTAGAATACTGAGGTATTTAAAGTCCACTCCTGGCCAAGGGTTACACTTCACCAAGTCTGCTGATAGATCCATCAAGGTCTACATTGATGTCGATTTTGGATGCCACATAGATAGAAGGTCGACCACAGGCTCATTGTTCCTATGTATGGGGCAATCTTGTTACTTGGAGGAGCAAGAAACAACCTCATGTGGTCAGAAGCGATCTTTGGTCGAACTCAGGGCACTTGTCTTAGGCATTTGTGAAGCTCTTTGGCTCAAAAGAGTACTTACTGAACTTCAGCAGCCTCTTCAGCAACCTATCACACTCTGCTGTGATAATCACTCAGCACTATGCATGGCAGAGGATCCAGTCCATCATGACAAAACAAAACATGTGGACATTGATGACAGACACTTCAAAAGGCAGATTGATGCCAAGATTATCCGGCTCAGTATGTTCCTCGCCAGACCAAAAATGCGAGATATCCTCACCAAAGCTATTCCACCTCTCATGTTCAAGAGACTAAGTAGCAAACTTGGCATTGCATCAACATATCTGACTTCTACTTTGAGGGGGTGTGGCAATATTCATATTCAAAGATCATGATATCTCTTTGAGGTTCAAGCAGGTAGTCACGAACCTCTTGAACTCATGTGCCGGATTTTTACGTGTACACTTTATTTATTTATAAAGAGACATATTAATTATAGTACATACAAACAATTAATATGTCAAACTCTAGTCATAGACATAGCTTTTACTCGAGTTCACTTTATGTCATAGACATTTATTATGTAAGAGACTAGAAAGCATCTAGCCTCGTTTATAGCTTTTACTTTTTCTATGAAAGGTCACTATCTTGTCTAGGACCTTTCAAACTCCTCAATTGTATCTACATATACTCCACATTATCAATGAATAAAAGATAAGTTGAAGTTTACTCTTGTGTTAACACATTCTCAAACTCTCTTCATAAATCTATCAAGCAAAAGTAGAAAAGATCTCTTTTCTGCGCGTTTTTGTACTTTCCGGATCGATCCGAGAAAGGGCCGGATCGATCCGGCCTCACGAACCGATAATCTTTGTCGGTCGGTAAACTCACATCGGATCGATCCGGTGAAAAGTCGGATCGATCCGGAACATTATCGTTTCACGGACGAGTCGATTTTGCTTGAAAAATGCCTAGTTTTTCTAGGGGACAAGTTTTCTTCCTATTTTTGGTTCATTTTCATTACGTTATAACGATAAATTTTAGTACACGATGCGTAATACTCTAATATGCAATGAAAACATGAAAATCGTATTAAAATAAAATCCTTCCAAAATCAAAATAACTTAAAATTTAATGAAAAAGAAATTTATACGAAAAATAAAATGTTTCAATGTCAAAAATCATGGAATGTTTAAAAATCACTCCTCTTCATCACTCATTTCGACGTGGCTTGAACTTGGCATAGCTTGATAACGGGTCGATTCTTGGGATGGATCTTGAAAATAAGTTGACATCCGCACCGAACTATCTAGTCCCATCGAGCTCATCTCTCTCGTGATATCGAAAAAGTGCTTCCCCATCTCGTCGTCGTGGTATGGCCAAATGATCCAGATCCAGATCCATTCGATGTCGCGCGTTTGTCATAGTACTGTCGAAAAATCTCCTACACCACTAGTTTGAAATCCAAAAGAATGTGGCATTTGTTGGAAGTCCCGAGTGAGGTGGCATCGGTGGAATGAAATCGGGCAAGGTATAAAAGTGAGTTTGGCATTGCGGAATATCCATCTCGGCATAGGTAGGGTTTTGCGGTATATTCATTTGATATAAACCTCGTATGCCTTGGACGTAAATCTTGAGACCATAATTTATTCCTTTCCGCAAAAGCACCATATTGGCATTAGCACGATGAACATCATAGGCCATGGATTGAAACATGTCGTAAGTGATGGTATTCGGAAATTGAGTTTGAGTTTGATTGGATGAAGGAGGACAACGAGTGGATGGAGTAAGGCCGAGGTCGTTGACGGTTAGGGTCCAAAAGTTTATTCTTCTGCCGGCCTAAGTGGTAAACTAGGACCTATAAGTGTGTCATCCACCATCATCAAATTATCATTTGGGAGCTCGGGGACTCTATCGACGACACAAGGAAGAAATAAAACACGGAAAAGGCATGTATTGCTCAGTCTAGCGATCAGGGCAAATTCCTTGGCCTTCTACACATTACTCTCGCCTATATCCACAGTACATCATTAACTATAGCCCAAGCAATACACAAATCCTCTTTACCAAAAGATGTAAAATGCCGAGTCGGGTAAAGAGTATGACTAATAAAACGTTTAATGGCTTTCATATCCCGGATACATTTCCCATAGGAAAACTTTGTTTTCATGCCAGGCAGCGATGGGATCTAACTCATTCAGGCTACCGCAACAATATGATCAAAGTCTCTTTGGCTCATCCAAATTCCAAAGCGTATAATAATCCTCATTCTCCGGTATATCAGAATACCATAAATAGCATTAATAATGTGAGGAGTAAACGGCACCATCTAGTTCTCAAAGTTGATGAGGTTAACTCACCTTCATCCGTAGCATTGTGAGTTGCTACCAAAGAATAAAATTCAACTACTAAGGTGGTGTTAATTTCTCCCGACCTTAAACCGGCTAATTCCATCCAATGCCTCCTTCAAAATATCTTTTACCTCCTTCCCAAATCTTTGAAGTCTAAGCCCTCTCTATTGCAACTAAACACTGCCCAAATTTATTTTTCAATGCTTTCTTAGCTGCAGCAGACGCGGTTCTTTCAAAACTAACTGCCAATTCTTCTTCTGTTAAAGGCCTAGTTTCTATAACTGGAATTTGGGTAGGGATATGCGGTTTGCGTTTTTTACTAGCTTTCGATGATTCGGCCATTCTACGATAGTGACACAATAACAAAACAACACAAAAAAAAACAAAACAACACAAAACAACAGTACAAATGTGAGTGACAAAACAGTTGAAAAATAAAAAATTGCATAAAAAACGAAATTAAGAAAATAAGTGACTACAATGTTACCTTACAAAGCTTAAAAAGGTTGAAATTTGGCCGGAAAAGATGGAAATTCGCCGGAATAAAAGTTGAAGCTTTCCCTTGAAAATTACTTCAATAAGATTGAAAATTTGAAGAGAAGAGAGGAAAATGAGAAGAGTGTAAGGATTGGGGTAGTTTAATAGTAATGTTATGTGATGATTTGAAGAAAAAAAATTCGAGGAAAAGGAGGGGGTAATTGTTTTTCTCGAGAAAAATGGAAGAGGAAGAAGAAGGAAAATCCCGTTCTTTTTTAGGTTTTTAGCTTCCGGATCGATCCGGGTTTAGGTCGGATCGATCCGACCAATTTTTTTTTTTTTTTTTTTTTAAACTTAATAAAACTTCTACAAAAATAAAAAAACTTTTATAAAAACTTTATAAAACTTTTAAGTAATTTCATAAAGATCCTATTTATAAAATTTTCAAAAGTTATATAAAAATTTTATAAGTATTACAAAATTCACGAGGTCCTAATTCCAATACTTCTAAATCTTCCGAGTTCGATGTAACATTCTATCAACCTAACCTTAAGAAATGAGGCGTTGAATTTTCCCTTTGATCTCCATCGGGATTTTCGGATAACCACCTAATCGTTCCTTCTTAACAACATTCAAACACTCATCACGGGATTTGGTTGTGCTTTCCTACATTTCCCTTCATGCTCACTTTTTCCACAAATTTTCTACACCTTCTTAAAAACTTTGCCCTTCTCTTTTATCGAACTTCTCGATTTTCCATTACATATTTCTTTGATCGATCTCTCTCAACAATTGCTTGTTTTTCTCAAAAGCGAAGCTTCTATTCTAAACGCGACATCTTTATCCAAGCCTAATTTCAAAAACAACATAAAAATTCCTATTCTATCTAGAAAAGACATCCGGTTCTTTTACGTCTATCCGGTAAAAGACGAAACTACTTTAAACATAAATAAAACACATAAAAGTAGAGTAAAGATAAATAGCACTTTGGTATGCGGTGAGTTTAACTCTCTCCGCTTTTCGATTTCTCGATTTCTCTGCTTTTACTTTGTCGGAGGATCGAGTTAGTAGCATTATTTCTTCTTTCGGTGCGGTTCCTTCTCCTTCCACAAATAACTTTACTCTATGGCCATTGGCTATAAAAGTTGTATTTCCATCATTAGTTCAATGACTCCAGATTTGTAAACTCGTTACTTTAAATGGACTCGTCCATCTTGATTTAAGCTTTCTGGAAATAACTTTAAACGTGAATTGTACAAGAGCATCGATCGCTTACATGGAACTCACGACTATAGATTCTCTTATCGTGAAAGGATTTCGTGCGTGCCTTGTAGATTCGAAGCGTTTTCATAAGAATCGAGACGGAATTCTTCTAGTTCATCAATTGAAGCAATCTATGATCACCGATGACCTTAGGATCGAAATTCAAAAATTTAATAGCCCGGAAGGCTCGGTGTTCTAACTCAACCAGGAGATGACAAGACTTACCAAAAACTAACTTATAGGAGAACAACCAATTGGTGTTTTAAAAGTCATTTCTATATGCCCATAATGCATCGTACAGTTTAAGCGCTTGCTTTTTTTCGATTTGAATCACTTTGTCTTTTCTACAATTCTTTTGATCTCTCTATTAGACACCTCTACCCGACACCGGTTTGCGGATGATAGGGCGTTCCTAACTTATGCGTTACATCATATTTTTCAATTATCTTGGTAAATGGTCTATTACAAAAGTGTGAACCTCTATCACTAATGATAGCCCTCGGAATGCCATAACGTATAAATATATTCTTTTAAGGAATCGTATGACAACTTTGGTATCATTAGTGGGAAGAGCTTCACTTTCTACCCATTTCAAACATAATCTACCATTACTAGAATAAATCTTTTTCCAAAAGATATAGAAATGGTCCCATGAAATCTATACCCCAAACATCAAATAACTCACATTCTAAAATAGGTTGCATAGGCATTTCATGTTTTTAGATACATTTCCCATTTTTGACAAGATTCACAGGATTTGACATACTTATAAGCATCTCTATATAGCGTGAGGCCAATAAAAACCACATTGTAAAACTTTAAAAGCAGTTTTCCAACCTCCATGATGACTCCTCGCCTCACGATCATGACAAAATGATAAAATACTTAAAATTTCATTATCAGGCACACACTTTCTCGATTATCCCATCCGAACATTTACGGAAAAGGTCCGGTTCCTCCCAAGTAATAAAATTTTAAGTCATAAAAGAATTTCTTCTTCACGCTAAGTCCAATGAGACGGAATATAATCACAAAGTTAAGTAATTAATGATATCTCCAAACCAGGGTGACATTTCCTTAGAAGGAATTCTATTCTTTAATAAGCTGCATGGTTGAAGGAGTATCTATTCTAAAAAGTTGTTCATCAGAAATGAATCTTTAATTTCTATTCCTTTTCTCCATCATTTTCCATTCTACTTAGATGATCCGCTACTACATTCTCACTTCCCTTTTATCTTTAATTTCAATATCAAACTCAAGTAAGAGAATCCATCTAAGAAGACGTGGTTTCAGCATCTTTCTTACTCATTAAATACTTCAAAGTCGAATGGTCTCAGTATAAATTATTACCTTAGAACCAACAATATACGATCTAAACTTATCTAAGGCAAAAATTACGCCAGCAGATTTCTTTTCTCAGTAGTTGTATAGTTTAGTTGAGTCGCATTTAACGTATGAGATGCATAGTAAATAGCTTTGAGAATTTTGTTATATCTTTGACCTAAAGCGCGCTCCTACAACTAAATCACCGGCATCACACATAATCTCAAACGGTAAATTCCAATCTGGTGCTATTAGCACTGGTGCAGTAGTTAATCTTGTTTTTAAGGTCTGAAAAGCTTCCTTACATTTACTATCGAAGTTAAAAGGTACTTCCTTTTCAAGCAAATGACTTAGAGGCTTTGCTATCTTTGAAAAATCGGCAATAAATCTCCTATAAAATCCTGCATGTCCAAGAAATCCTCTTAGAGTCCTTAGATTAACTGGTGGTGGTAATTTTTCAATTACTTCAACCTTAGCTTTATCAACTTCAATTCCTATTTCAGAGATTCTATGGCCTAGAACAATTCCTTCTGATACCATTAAATGACATTTTTCCCAGTTTAAAATTAAATTGGTATCCTCGCAGCGTTGCAACACTCTTTCTAAGTGCGGTAAACATTTACCAAAAGAATCTCCGTAAACACTAAAGTCGTCCATAAAAATTTCCAAGAATTTCTCAACCATATCGGAAAATATAGCCATCATGCATCTTTGAAACGAGTTTGGAGCATTACATAAACCAAACGGCATTCTTTTATACGCAAAAGTTCCATAAGGACAAGTGAAAGTAGTCTTTTTCATCTCTCTAACGCAATGAAAATCAGTAAATAACTTTGAATAACCATCTAAGAAGCGATAATATTTATGACCACTTAACCGTTCCAACATTTGAACTATGAATGGAAGTGGATGATGATCTTTCTTAGTATGATCATTTAGTTTCCTAAAATCAATGCACATTCGATAACCTGTAATTTCTCTTGTTGGAATCCATTCATTTCTATCATTTTCTTTTCCTTTGTGAAACTTCCTTTCTTTGGTACCACTTGAGTTGGACTTACCCATTCACTATCCGATATGGGAAAAATTATTCCCATCTCTAATAGCTTAATGACCTCTTTCTTAACAATTAGCGCAAATTTGGGTTGAGGCGGCGTTGCGGTTGAATACAAGGCTTAGCATCCTCTTTCAGAATTATCTTATGAACGCAAATCTCAGGGCTAATACCTCGAATATCAGCAACTGTCCATCCAAAAGCTTTCTTATGCTTTTTCAACATTCTAAGTAATTGATCTTCTTGTTGCTCAGTTAAAGCTGATGAAATAATAATCGGTAATAGATTATCAGTTTCAAGAAAAGCATATTTCAGATTTAAAGGTAATGGTTTCAAGTCCAGGTTCTTTGGCGGATCTTCTATTGACGATTTAAGAACTGGTCCTTCTAGTTCTAATTCCAAGTACTTATGCCATGGTGGCTTAAAGGTAAAACTTTCTGTATCTAAAGAAAGAATTATCTCTTTCATTTCAATGTCTTCCTCATCTTCTTTATAGATAGACAGAGTTAAGCATTCTTCTAATCTATCTTCAAAAGTTGGTAATCGATTATCATAGATGTAATGAATATCTTCTATAAAAGAACATGATTCTCGATGATGCATGTTCCATAGATTTGAAAATATAGAAAGTAACTTCGTCTTCATTGACTCTTAAGATTAATTCTCCTTTCTGAACATCGATTAAAGTTCTTCCTGTAGCTAGAAATGGACGACCTAGGATGAGAGGCGCTGAATAACCGTCTTCCATTTCCATAACTACAAAGTCTTTGGAAAATAGAATTTGTCTACTTTAACCAATATGTCCTTTATAATTCCCTTAGGGTACTTAATCGATCTATCTGCCATTTGCAGAGTCATTTCAGTCTTAGTAAGCTTTCCTATGCCTAACTTTCTATAATCCTCATAAGACATGAGATTTATACTCGCTCCTAGATCACATAAGACCTTCTAAAATGTAAATCCTCCAATTTCACACGGAATGGTAAAACTACCAGGATCTTTCAGTTTAGGTGGTAACTTATGCTGCAGAATTGCGGAACATTCTTCATTTAGGCATATATTCTCATATTCCTCTAATTTTTTCTTGTTTGTGTAATTTCTTTCGTAAATTTTCCATAGGCGTGTATATTAATCAAAGCTTCGATAATGAGGATATTAACTTGAATATGACGAAAAGTGTCCAGAAACGAGCATACTTCTTATCGCTTTTGCCTTTTGATTTGATCTTTAGGAGGTAAGGTAAAGATTCTAAATCTATGACCTTTGGCTCCTTAGTCGAGTTTCTCTTTTCCTTTTTCCTTAAACCTTTGAGTATTACTCAGTCGCCATGTTTCAGGTTCTTGAATTCTTTCTTTTAAATTGTTCCCTGAATCAATCTCTACTTCAGATCCCCTCATTTCTTCCTGTTTTTCATCCTTGTTTTCATTATTTTCCATTCTAACATGTTCCTTAAATAAAGTCCTTAAATCTTTATCCATGGGATCTTTCGAGAATCTTAGGGATTTTACCCAATTTTCCTTTCACTTTCAGTTCGAACTTTTATTTCTTTTCAAGAAGTTGTCTATAATTTCTTCTTCCTCATCTCAGAATTCAAGTTCATCTTTAGTTCTATCATTCCTACCATCTAAGTCATCTTCTACTTCATTATCCCCAAGGTTTTCAACTCCATTACTTCCACTGAGCTTCCTACTTCTCGTAACTACAACATTTACCTCTCTTGGGTTCCTTTCAGTGTTACTTGGTAATCCTCCTGGGGGTCTGCTGTTATTACGTTCACCCGCCTCTACTCAAATGATCTTCCATATTCCTTAATGAGGCTTCTATCGTTCTCATCCCGGTATCATGTCCACTCATAGATGTTTTCATTGAACTCATGTCCTTAGTGGATCGTACCAAATAAGTCACCATCGTTTCTATATTTTTAGCTTGAGTAGATACTACACCCATCATATTTTCCATTAGTTTTTCCCATTTTTCAACTCCTTCGCAGTTGAGTAGAACTTTGAGTTCTTGGTATACTTTGAGTGGTATGTTGAGGATAGGATCTAGGTAATGATTGTAAATTCGATTAGATGTGTTTTCTTGATAAACTTGATTATTATTCAAGTTCCTATATGGAAGCTGGATACGGCGGTTGTCCTTGCTTGCTAGGGTTTTAGGACCATCGATAAGTAGGGTGATCTCTTCTAATAGCATTGAACGAGTTTGAATAAGCATTGTTTAAATTTCTATGTCAAGAAAACTCACCTCCTCTCTTGAGCATCCCGTCGGTTCTTCAATCCCTAGTGGTATTTTATCCCGATTTGAGTATTCGGTTGGTGCACTATTTTACGAACTTTGGTTCTTATTCTCGTTGTAATCCATCAAATTTCCTACTCAAATTTTCTAAATGTGCTAGAACTTCCGTATTAGACGTACATTCTCCCGCAAAAGCTACTTTTCCGGTGCTAGAACCGGTTTCCCACATTCTCGTTATTTTTGGAAATCTTTTCGATGGCATCGTAAACTAATTGAGCCTCACTCATCATTAAAGAACCACCACATGCATGGTCTACATCAAAGACGTGAATCTTTTCTTAATTTACGACAGAAAAGTTGAATTTGCATGTCTAAGGAATAACCATGGTCGGGACACGCTCTTAGCAATTTTTTAAATCTTTCCCACGCATTCCCAAGTGTTTCTTCAGATCCTTGTCTAAAATTAGCAACCTCGACTTTTAATTCCAAATTCCGTCCAGGAGTGAAGTATTGTTTCAGAAATTCAGTTTGAATCTCCTCCCAACTTGTAAGTGAATGATGCGGAAGAGACATAAACCAATCTCGGGCTCGTCCTTTTAGAGAAAAAGGAAACATAGTCATCCTTGTTAATTCCTTGTGAGCACCTTGACTTTTGGCTGTATTGCACAGTTCTTCAAAAAGATAGAGATGATGATGCGGATCTTCATCATCTTCTCCTAGGAATTGGGCTCTTGCGTCAATTAAACCAAAAAGATGAGATTTAATCTCGAAATTATTCGCTCCTTCATTAGGTAAAAGTATGGGATTATTAGTCGATTTCTTCTTATGGTTTGGTCACGAGATAGGCATTGGGTTTTATTGGGTTGTTACGATTATTCTCGGTTCGATTCGATTATTTCTATTATTATTATTATTTTGATTATTAAGGTTAACAGGGTTTTGTCCATGCCACAGAGCATGTTCCAAACTTGTTCGGTGTTTCATCACCGATTTGACCATTCTCGTATTTTGTTTGAAGATGATTCGTCAGATTTCACGACTAGTATGACCACGTTTTCTCTACTCTTAATCGCCTTTTCGTAAGTGTTTATGTCAGGCTTATAAGGAGTGAGTGGGGCCTTACCATACGGTCATCAACTAACGAAAATAGAAAATAACACTAAATTGATAGCGATAAAAAAAATTTGGTAACTTACCTTTAAGGTAAGTACCAACGAAAATAAAATTAGAAATGAGATAAGAAAAGTCTTGACTTATTCTCGAGAATTTTGAGCTAATACAAGTAGTAACCATAGACACAAAAAAGAAATTAGCGTGTTTCCCGGCAACGGCGCCGTAAAGTCGACGTGGCCTTTTCTAGTGCTAATACTAGATCCTTAACCGACAAAGTGTATCGGGTCAAATCAGTAGTGCTAGTATGGTGAGTCGAGTATCGTATCCTCGAGGAACTTTGTAATTCTTCTAAGTGTGGTTAAACACCAAAGAATCAAGTATTAACTCGATCTAAGTCGCAGGTTTTATAACACGTATCACTACTATTCTAGTCAACATAAAATAAATACGTAAATTAAAATTTATTCTAATATAATATATATAGATATATAAATATATATAGATGTGCATAAGTTGCAAAGTATATATATAGATATAAATATATAGATGCCAAATATATTATTAGAGAACTAGCCAAAGTTTATATAATTGATTTATACGATCTTTTCAATTGAATGGAATGTGCTCGATCTTTAGGTTCAATTGAGTAAATGAAACGGTGTACTCCTAAGGTTAACAATTCGCCCTCACATTAGTGTGTGAAATTGTCATATGTCCATTGTCATCACCCAAAGTCCACAATCATTACGGTTTTTCCGAACAGGTCCGAATACGATTCTCTACCTTTGAATAAAAGGAGTCATTCCGTTCACAAACGGTCAATTTTATTTAAAGGCTCCGGTTGTCAAGGCCGGGCGATTCAACTTTCGGTTTAAGTTTCAATTAAACTCGATGAATTTAACATTATTACGATCTTGAGTACAAATTTTAATAAGATTCATCTTTTAGGACAAATCGCTTCGGTAGAAAGCGGGTTCCGTTGTCACGCTTTCACTCGCCAATTTTACCCTCCGGTTTTTCTATTAACGAGTTCATAACTTAATTACGAGGTGTCAATTCATAATTAGATTATGAATTCTTTCAAGTCAAACTTTATCAATAGGAAAAGATTCAATTAATCTCAATTTTATTCAATTTTACTTAGATAAAGATTCCTTTACCGAAAAGATCGAAATAAAACGATTACATAACTTTGGCTAGTTATTAGATTTAGCCTACTAACATTATACGAAAAGATAAAAAGACAAAACAAACATAAATACTTTAGGAATTTTACCCGATTACAACGATTGAATCAGAAGCTGTATTCTTCCGGATGCTACAACAACTTCAACAACATTGATCTTCTGATAATTTCTCGAGCATTATAACGATACTACTTTATTTATGGCATAAGGCCTATATATATACATACTACTACTACTAGAAAGAGGTGAAGAAAATATATTTGGTACCCCCTTTATGTGCCTGCAGACTGCTCTATTTATAGGCAGTTTTTTTCCCTTGCCGGATCGATCCGAGAAAGGGCCGGATCGATCCGGGAATAAAAAATCTTATCCAGGATATTCTCTCGCAGGCCACATGCTGGTCTAATCATGATGTTTCCGGATCGATCCGAGGTAAATCCGGATCGATCCGGATAGATTTTTTCCAATCTTAATCCGAAACTTGATAAAATCATAACTTGAGCTCTGGATCTCCAAATGACATAATTCAAGATGCGTTGGAAAGCTCTTGAGGAGATCTATAACTTCCATGAAGACTTCTTTTTCAGAAAATGCCTTTTGCTGGGCCATTTGTTCGTAAAAAATATAACTTGATACGGCGTCACGAACCATTGATCCACTTGAACTTTAAATCTCGTGGCACTTCCTTTATTCCTTCAAAAGATATGATTTTACTCCACAAAATGTCATCACTCGGGGTCTTGGTTTACCTAAGGTCTCAGAAATACCAAAAATACCTACGTGAATCGACACTTACACTCCGGTTATTAACCCGGTACAAAATTTATAACTTTTTATCATTTTTACTAGATTTTTATAGTATTTAGATTTATTCATAGCTATTAATATTTTATAAGATTATCTGTTATAATTACTTATATTTTATATAAAAATAGTCGATAACGTATATAAAACATCGTAATTTTTATCATATAAATGTTACACATCAGGCCGCATTAACAGATTATTGTATAAGTTTACATAAGTTTTTATAAGTTTTGCATATTACATTATATACATTATACAATTTGATGAAATAAAGTTATTCCAAGCTTTTGAGGAGTTATTTCTAGTTTTCTCCCTTTCTCTACCATCTCTAACTTGAGTAGATCGAGCTAGATCTTCATCGTTGAAGGTATGAAACTTTGAACGTTCCTTTTTGTCTTCATATGGTAGATATATTCGTATTTATGTGTTTTAGTTAATCTGCATGTTTAAAGACCCCATGATTTACTTAGATTGATCGTAATTGAGCAATGTAGATCCAGGAATAGGAAAAGCTGACCCCGGTAAACCGGCGGTCTATACCGGTTTACAGAGGCAATATTTAGAAAACCTAAAACTGGGATTCACTACAACTACGTTGATCGACAGGTTTAATTAACTATAAGTTAGATCTGGCCAATCTGCTTATTGTAATCGTAAAACTGGCATGAAATACGAATATTGAAGTGTTAGTTTGGACATAGTCTTGAATGGACCCTAGGAACGTGCTGATCAGTGTCGACAGCTGTCTAGGCGGGTTATCGGTATGAGTTAGTGCTCGATATCAGCAGCTCTAGTTCTTTATGCGTATGGGCTATTACGGACCAAGTAAGGAGGGTAGCTTGCATATAGATTGTCTACTACCATTGTCGGAGTAGATAGGGTTATGAGTTGCATCTGTAGCTTTATAATTAAATCAAAAGCTCGGTCGATTTATTTAAGGAAATTATGTGGGGAAGTAAACGTAACGATTAACTAATCCAAGTTAGTAGATCGGTGATAAGAGGGGGAGAAATACCAAGTTTCTTTTATGTTCATTGTTGGTCAATGACCGCCTCTATGTCGCTTCTTAATTAGATTAGAATCGTTTATAGTTAAAGTTGCATTCTCTTTGTGGGTTCGACATTGACTCGTATTTACTATACTACGATGTACCTAGTATTCTTGCTGTAATATCGACGTTAGTGACTTAGACGCGATCACATCCTGAATCTGTTGACATCTCTGGAGCTGCTAAATATGTTGCCATTTGCCTTGAATTTTGATGATTGGAGGGACTGGACTGAGTATAATTCTCTTTACCTATGCATGCATTCTACTTCTATGTGTCCAGATTTTCCACAAATTTGGCATGTAGGTCTATACCCATTTGAATTTGCAGATGCATTATTATTGTTGGTTCTGCCACCCCTGCCTCTTGATCTACCTCTTCCACCAAATCCCTTGCGCTCTCTGGGACTGAGAGCGGTTGTAAGATCCTCTACCTCTTCCTTCTGCCATAAGGGCAGTGTGATGACTCATATCCAAAGCTCCTTTAGGATTAAAGTGAGCAATGAGCCTTTCATGAGTGGTCAATTATGCCTGAACTTCTACCCAACTCATAGACTGAACTCTGGATGTTATGTTGACGATGGCATATTCATACTCTCTGGGTAATCCTCCTAACGTTGCAAGGATCAATTATGAGCTGGAGATGGGCTATCCTGCAGCCGCGAAACCATCTGAGTAACTCTTCATTTGGGCAAGGTAATCAGCATAGATTTGCTGCCCTTAGTGCTCTTCGTGAGGGCATCTTTATATTCTAGGATTTTTGACTGAGATTGACTATTGAACAACGTCTCTAGTGTGATTCATACTTCATGATATGTATTACAACCTACTACTTCTTGTAGAGCCTGCTCTGTCATGGATCCTAAAAGCCATCCAAGTAAAAGTTGATCAACGGCAACCCATTCATCATAGGCGGAGTTCCTGACACTAGTTTGTAGAGAGGATGAACCCAATCCGGAATTGTGGTACATCGATGGTATATTGACCCCAACAGTGATTATCAAGCTTGTGACCATGTATGATAGGAAGAACAATGTACCTCCATAGAAGATAGTTATTTCGGTCCAATTTGACTGTCATATTTTGGGATAGCTGTGGTTTAGGAGCAAGAAGGAAGCTCGGTGTTGTAGAAGAGAACGTGGGCGGTGCTCCTACTCCTGTGGAGTAATAGGTTGAAAAAGGAGCATTAAGTGGTGGTAGAGATATTCCGGTGACCGGAAACAGAGTTGTAGGTGTAGTTTGAGGAAAGATGGAGGTGTTTGCATAGTCAGGAGTGGAGTTTGAAGTTGGGGTAGCACCAGCTCTGGTA
Source organism: Gentiana macrophylla (assembly GCA_026214975.1). Classification (NCBI taxonomy): domain Eukaryota; kingdom Viridiplantae; phylum Streptophyta; class Magnoliopsida; order Gentianales; family Gentianaceae; genus Gentiana; species Gentiana macrophylla. Next base: position 128,967,079 of record CM047807.1, on the reverse strand, counting down.
CTCAGTGGTGAGATGGAGTTGGGTGGTGCTGATACTGGAGGATCTGTGCCGGCTGGCTGGATGGAAAGAGACATGGCCGCCACTAGCTCTGCTACCAAGATAGAAAGTGATTCTTATGATAATATGATATTCATTCATTGAAACATACTCCAGGAGGTCTCCATACATATACCATACAATCTAACAAACTAGATTCTCACATCTATCTAGGCACTAGGTGTTCCAATACTAATGTGACACCTATTACAACACATGGACCAACAATATCTTAACACATATTATAATTATCTTAACAGTTTTTGATTTTTTTGTTCATTTTATTTTATAAGTTAATTTGTCAAACAAACGCCACAAAAAAAAAAAAAAAAAAAAAGAAGAAGAAGAATTGGCACATACACAAACAGTGGCGGATCTAGTAGAGGTAAAAGGTCCACTTGGATTGCATTAAAAATAAAAATACTCTACATTTTATTTATAGAAAATATTTTAGACCCCGTGAAAAAAAATTATTTACTGTGTTAAATATTTACGGACCCCGCTAAAAAACATTCTGGATCCGCCACTATACACAAACATTATAAAATTGATTAGAAATGATACAACCACGACCAATTGATTTCCCCCGTAAGCGCTTAATGGAAATTTCCTCCATAATAATAATTACCCACAATGGCATTGTTAATGGTTCACCGCCGTAATGAAATAATTTTATTTATATATTTTGTTTATCTTGTCATTGAACATCGTTTATATATTGTTATTCCAAGCAGCAAGCTGCAAGCAGAAAGCAATATATATCCTTCCAATCTTGAATCTTGAATTTGTGTTACATTATGAAATTAGTTAGATAAAAAGAAGACCAATATATAGTGAATTTCAGTACTTACCGATACTAGCAAGGGAACCGGTTAACACTAGTGCACCAATACATGCTGCGGCAAAGCAACACAACCATATTTTTGTTGAATTCCCGAGTAATAAAGCAAGAGATTTGACACCAATCTTAGCATCATCTTCTTTATCTTGTGTGGGTACATTTCACGAATGAATGTATGCTTTATACATTTCACGAATGAAGGTAAAATAAGGATGTTGTTTATGGTTCGTTACGAAAATAACCTATCAATTTAGAAGTATGTCATTTTATTATCTAAGTAAGATGAATATTTTGTTGTTTATATGACATCGTTTTACCCTGAAAATAGTGATTTATATAGACGAACAATGATAGGTGCAGCAAAATGATTAACATCACAACACATGCTGCGTAAAGGGGAGGAGGGGTAAGAGGGTAATTATCTGATTTATTTTATTTAAAAAACGTAACTATTTTACAAGGCACAACAGAAAATACAGCAATATGGCTCAACAGAGGATCCAAGGTTGCAGTGGTGCACCCAATCCGCTCATCAACCACTTTAAAAAAATGGGCGTGGTAATTGATAATAAATCTATTTCCAATCAAGCCCCATTTATAGATAACAAATAGTACATGTGTTCATTCAATTATCCATAATAACATAACTTTAATCAAATCGTGATAGGAAAATCTATTGAGATTATGAATGATGATATCTCAATTCATAGTCAAAATCTAATTCTTAAATAAACCTAGTTGTAGTATCAATTAATGAGACATTTAAAAAAAATTAATGACATATTTTTAATACAATTGGATTAGCACGTATCATGTGTTAGAAAAATAGTAATGGACCTCATCAATTACTAGACACTTGGACAGATAATGAATGACGAATACAAACGGGAAATGATTGATATCGCTTTTTTCATAAATGTTCTAATCATTCTCTTTTGTTACGATAGAACAAACTCCGTCTTTTTTAATAAATGTTCTAATCATTTTCTTTCGTTACGATAGGACAAATCAAAGCCAATTGTGTTGAAAGGAATTAAAATTTTAAGCTAATCTAATTTTTTAAGAGAATTAGTTTCAGATAATTACATGAAGATACCTTGTGAAAAGCAAAAAAATAATCTCAGATAAGCTACGATTTCTAGAGTGGAAAAGAAAATTGGCATGATGTGCAATTTCTTCAAGAAATCAACGTTTGTTAAAAAGAAAAACAATAAACAAACAGCTCTCAAGAAGAAATAAACGAAAAAGGATAGAAATACCATAATGAATCACAAAAACAAAATATTGGGGCCCGCCAAGTACCACCGGCCGCCGGCGATATTCCTCTAAAAAAAATGGATAGAAAAACGAACAAGAAACTTGTACCTGATGAGAGTATATTGTGTCATAAATTATGGTCCAGATAGCACCAGACGTGCATAGAGGAAGCAAAATGCGAAGGTCGAGGCTTCCTTTTACCGCAGACCAACCACATAAATTGAAAAAATTGACTGCGAGTCCAAGATAAGCCTGTGGCTACATTAATTATCAAAATCATAACATGTGAATTGTTAGTTGTTTCCAGGATGGATCATATAAATTTTCTATGAAGGATTAATATGTATGTTGTTGTTATATCAATGAAGGCTCGGTATTTTGTAGAGTAAGTTTTTGTTGGTGTAGTACCCTAAACTCAATCGGCCCGGATCGATTTGTTGCGCTTTAGTTTATGCATTATATTTTTTATGATTCATAAATGGCAAATATTATTATATATATATTTATTTATTCAACTAATTATATAATATAATGTCCCTAGAATTAAATCCTCAAAGAGAAATCGTAATTAAGATTATGATTGATATGATATTGATTTAAAGAATATAATTCTTAAATATCCTTAGTCACAACATTAATAAATATGGCATTATTAATACGAATATAATAGATGTATCAAGTGTCTTCTTTTTTTGTGAAGACAAATGAATCTTTTGAATTAAAATGTATCGACACTTAGACAAGTTCGTGAATGTCTACTGTGAATGTGTACGTTGGATTGACCCAGATGTTTAATAAGTCTCGTATTGAGTGGAAGTTGTATAATTATCCTTAGACATGAAACCAGGGTATGTATTTTATCACGGTGTGGATTATCACGTTTTTACTTTATTCGGGATATTCCCAAGAATGGGGACGTTCATACAGTTGAAATTAGATGTGATATCGAAACTTGCGTAAGATTTATGTTCTTGAGATTCGCTTTTCCTAATATTTTGAATGAATATCTAGATCGATGGTCTTACAAGGAATGATTTATTTTTGGAAGAAATTAAAAAGTGAAGTGAATTGTTTTATTCGAGAGAATGTTAAATTCAAATTAAGAGGAATAGTCATTGATGCGAGTCACCCTAATTACGAGGAGTATATGGGTATTAACTATGTGAAAAGACTAATTTATACACTATCCGTTTCTCTAAAAGGTTATAGTCATTGCTTGGCTCTTCCCGAATAATTGCAGGTCGTGATATATTGTTAGATATCAATCAATATTGTTAAATGTAAATCAGTCAATAAGGAAATGACAAAATTAAATTGTTTAGCTTGTATAATTGTACTAGTCAGAATAGGTAATACGAAGAAGAATTATTTTTCAAGGTTAAAATGTAATTATAAGATAATTATGAGATTTTCATTATAGAGTTTTAATTTATTCTAAGCTTAAATGCATTAATTTATTCTAAGCTTTCTTTTGGCTCCAAAAAAAAAAAGAGAGGAGAATTTCCCCTAAAAAAAAGAGAATTTCTTGGTAGTTTCCAAATTGTGATTAGTATTATACCACTCGCATACCAGATTCTCTATTTTACGGACTTAAACACAATTTTTTAATATTTTACATAATCTTAGTATATGATGAATTGCATCAGAATCTCTACCTACAGATTTTCAACTAATGATAAAATGCATAAAATCTCTATTTTATATATTTCTCAATCAAAATTTCCCACTAATTTTACTAATTGCTGGAATATTTTAGTAATTATTATATTCAATAGTATGTTTGTTAGATATAAAAGAAATTTTACAGAATCAGGATGAATGCGGTATACGTAAAGTAAATTCAGCAAAATTTGTATTTTACAGTAAAAATAGAATATATGCTGCAGCTGCAGTGTTATTGAATTTTCTAAAATACAGTTTCAATGTCTATATCCTTATCAATAAACACAACCATTTATCCGCCCCCCCCCCCCCCCCTCCCCTCTCTCTTCCCCATTGTGTTTATATGCCATTACTAATTTTAGGATGATAGGTGCGCCAAGACTTTCAAAAGGATACGTTGGTGGAAAATTTTTACTGGTGAGGCCCATTGGTTGAAGTTGAATTCTATTGGCCAAGCAAGACTGCCAGATTTACACCTGCAGAGTCAACATAAAATTTGTGATATGTGGTCCAGTTTTTTACTTTTCTTTTATTTTCAAATTATTTTGGATACATGTGTGGACAAGGGGTTATCACTTAGAGAAATCCTAATATGCTTATAGCGTAGACATGGAAACTCCAAGTTAAAAGAGGCATATATAGATCCAAACATGATTAGAGTGACCCCAATGGGGGGATTTATCCCCCTCTAAAACTAATATAGAGGGAATAACCCACCTTTAAGCCCACAGTGGCTCCCAACCCAACACCCTATCCCTAAATAAAACTACATTTCACTCTAAATATGGCTACCAACAATACGAACATGTGTGAATTTATTTCTCTCTTTACCCAATAAATTAATTTCACACATCAATATCATTTATATAATAATGCGTTATGTATCGAGTAATGACACGAAAGACAATGAGAAGATCACAACGGTGATATACATCATTGAAAAAAATTATATATACTATTTTTTCCATAAAAAAAAATTAATCTGTCCAAATATTTATTTTTTTTTATTTGAACTCTTTTGTGCATGAATCGACATCTTTTTATTTTTTTACCGTTGTGCGGCGTATTCAAATATCACTTTGTAAGCATAAAATATTTTTAAAGGGATGTATAGAGGTTGCTTATTGGAGTGAATTATTTTTTGAGTGTTGAAAAAATATAACTGAAACAGAAAACGATGTGTTTGGAGGGTGTAATTGAGTGTAACCATTGGGGTCACTCTTATAGTTTGTTTTATTGAAAAAAGTGGTTCTAGGTCTAGGTAGCGATATTGTTGATGATGTTATTGTTGTCGGTTATAATATGGCTCATAAGGAATCAAGGCAAAAATAAAGACAAGAGATATATAGGAACGGGTAATTCTTCCATAGTCATTCCATTTACACCGTAGATACACATGGATGATTCTGGATCATACACTTTAAACTTGAGTTGAAACTGTGTGGTCCAGATTCATCCAAATGGTTTACTCCTCAAATGAACTCACATAGAAGAACTTCCCGATATGCGCACATAAGGATCAAGGTGAAGAAATGTTACCCAATATGTGACTCTCTTCGCCAGAGGATAAGTGAATACCAACACCATTGATGCAAGCCACAGTTTACGGCTGTGTAGATAAATAAATAAATTAATACTGAGTATATAGGTCAGCATCCATATATATTATTCTAATAAATTCCACTCTTTAATATAAACATGACAAAAAGGCCAAAAGAAAAAAGAAAGAAAAAAAAAAAAAAAACAAATTAAGTGTCATACTAGCTAGGGAGGAGAACAAGGGAAGAGTCAGGAACCTTAAATCGTTGACTTGAAGAAGAAGGCAATAACATAGTAGCATTTGAAGGCCGAGACAGGAAAGCCCTTGAAATATTGTCAACACCCCTGAAGCTAGGGGCCTATGTTTGGTTCTCTTGACCTGTTTCTTGAATTAAATACATACTGCAGGTTAGATCTCTAGAAAATTAATTAATTGATCTGTTTTAGTAATTTTAAGTCTGATGAAAAACATTAAAAATGAAAAGGCAGGAAAATTTAAAAAGATAGTAGTAGACTAGTAGTAGTAAGTAATGGTGGACGACCTTGGCATCAAGATCCAGATCAAGAATATCGTTAATGGTGCAAAAAATTCCATGATGTACGACGCTGACAAAGAAAAAGAGTGCTAGCAATTTAACATCAGGAAAGTTGCCTGGCTGAGTGGCGAATGCGATCGACCACCAACAAGGTAAAAAGATGAGTGCAGAGGCACTCAAGTGTTGCAATCGCATCAGATATACATATGGACGCGCCTTCTTTGGTATGTATTTCTCAACCCAAGTCGCCATTAATGTTGATACTGCCGGAACGTCGGCGCTGCCGCCTTCCTCCTCAATATTGCCGGAGGAGGAGCATGATGTTAGGAACTAGAGGTTACTAGATATTTTCTAAACTAGTTCCTAGATATTTTCTAGTTATGTTAGCTGTGTGTTAGTTGGCGAGTGGACCCCACCTCCTTGAGCCAAGAGGTATAAGGGGCAAGTGTGTGTTGTATTACAGCTCATCTTTTGACTAATAATAGAATTCTCTTTCCCGCCTAAGTTCTTTCTTCTCTATTCTACTTCTTTCTGCTCTGTTCTTCCTAAATCCCTAACAGAATTCTTAGTTAGGATTGTGATCCTAACATCTGGTATCAGAGAACTCTATCCTCTGCCTGCAAGTTTCGATAATGGCCGCCAAATCGATTGAGGAGTTGCGTTCTTCCTTTACTGCAAAATTCGAAGAATTGGATAACAAAATCGTTGCTCGGGGTGAATCGATGCGACAAAGATAGTGAATCAATGCGACAAATGATGATGACATTTTTGAGAAGGTTGAAAGTAAGCTTGCATCATTGTGACTCGCTACAACACCAACAATTGGAGCGATAGATTTAGGAGATGGCTTATCGCCACGCCACGAAGAAATGAGCAAGTTCATGTTGAGCAAGTTCATCTTTGAGACTCTGAAACTTCTTCAAAAGTGATCGAATCGAGCAATCATGTAAGTTCCTAAGCTCGATTTTCCAATTTTTCTTTGGTGAGGCACCAATGGAATGGATTAGGAGAAGTGAAAGATTTTTCCAAATTCATAATACACGAGAAAATCTTAAGGTAGAGTGCAATTTGAAATGCATTTTAGAGGTTGGTGATATTTGGTTTGGAGGTTTAATTCAACATTTCCTTATTTGAGTTGGCAATTTTTTGAGAAGAAGTATTGAAACGCGTTTTGTTTGTAAGTCCATGGAGATGGCAGTTGATGAATTCCACCAGTTGAAACAAATTGGTTTTGTTGATGAGTATCTAGAGAATTTGAGGAATTAAAATGTATGGTACAAGCGTGCAGTGCCCTAAGCTTTCAGAATATCATTATGTTTCTGTTTCATTCGAGGACTCAAAAATGAAATTAAGGCTATGGTTAGGTTAATGAATCCTGCTACAATGTCAGCTGCAGTGGAAGCTGCAAGATGCCAAGAATGTGTGCTTTTATCCATGCACCATACTGCCTCGAATTTCTTATTCTGCTGGACCAGTCAAGCAATTGGCAATTACCCCTAAAGTGTTTGATAAATTGCCTCAGCCAGAAGGTAAACCAGTGTTACAAAGAGCTATAACCCCAAAAGAGCTGCAAGATAAGAAAGCAAGAGGGTTATGTTTTAGGTGTGATGAGAAATTCACACCCGGACACAAATGCAAACAGAAGCATCTCGCATTTTATAGTTCTTTGAAGATGAGGATTTTGTGGAGGAAGAAGACTACACACAAGAAATTGAGTTGAGAAATCCCCACGACTTTGAGTTTATACCATGTCTGGACAAGTCACTGCTAATACTTTTAAAATCCAAGGAATGCTTAAAAAGAAGCCCATCATGATACTAGTTGACAGTGGTGCTTCCCATTCTTTCTTGGATTTGAAAGTTGCAAAGGATGCTGGATGTAAATTGGTGCCCAGCCAACCTATGGTGATTACAGTAGCTGATGGAAATACTATAAAGAGTGAATACAAGTGTCCTAATCTTAGTTGGATCATGCAGGAGTCTACTTTCCATCATGATGTCAGGCTAATAAAGTTAAGGGGATGTGATATGGTGCTTGGGGTTGATTGGTTAGGAAGACATAGCCCTGTGACTTTCAACTTCCATAATATGAACCTGACTATCCATATAGATGGGAAGCCCTTCATATTAAATGATACACCTAATGAAGGGCAGTTGAAGATCATTAGCTGTAAGAAGCTAATAAACAGTCTGAAAAAGGGAACATATGGGTTGTTGGGATGCTTAAATCAGGTTCAGGGGGACAATTTGACTACTACTCCCCAAGAGTTGAAGCCTATTTTGGAAGAATTTCAGGATGTTTTCCAAGCACCTAATAATTTGCCTCTAAAAGAGGATTTGAGCATGCTATATCTTTGCTAAAAGAAAGTGCGATCTGTTAAATTGAGGCCCTATAGGTATGCACATAACCAAAAGGATGATATTGAGAAAATGGTGGATGAAATGATTAAGCAGGGGATAGTAAAACACAAAGAATAAATCCTTATGCTTCACCTATGTTATTGGTCAAGAAGAAGGATGGAACTTGGAGAAATGTGTAGATTATAGAAAGTTAAATGATATGATTTATTAAAGATAGGTATCCTATCCCTATCATTGATGATCTATTGGATGAGTTGGGTAAGGCCACAGTTTTCAGCAAAATTGACTTGAGATCAGGGTTCCATCAGATTTTGATGCAAGAAGGTGACACACAAAAGATGACCTTTGTCACACATCATGGGCATTTTGAGTTTATGGTGATGCCATTTGGTCTTACCAATGCTCCGCAACTTTTCAAAGGAATATGAATGAACTATTGAGGCCATTTTTGAGGAAGACTGATCCTTGTGTTTTTGATGACATCCTTATATACTGATCTTGATATGGAAGCTCATAAGTTGCATCCGAGGTTGTCTTAGAGGTTTTGAGAGCAAATAAGTTCTATGCTAAGATGTCCAAGTGTTCATTTGGACAGAGCAGAGTGGAATACTTGGGCCATGTCATTCAACAAGGCCAAGTTTTTGCTGATCCATCTAAAATAGAAGCTATGATTCAGTGGCCTACACCTCAAAATATCACTGAATTGAGGGGATTCTTGGGTCTTACTGGGTTTTACAGGAGGTTTGTACCTTCATATGGGGTGATGGCTAGACCACTCAATGATTTGCTGAAAAAAGAGGGTTTTATATGGAATTCCCAAGCCCAGGAAGCCTTTAACAGACTGAAACAGGCCATGTGCCAGTTTCCAGTCCTTACTTTACCTGATTTTGAGCTCCCTTTTTGTATTGAAACTGATGCATGTGGTAAAGGCTTAGGGGCAGTGTTACAACAAAACAAGAGACCTGTAGCTTATTTGAGCAGATCATTCAACTCAAAAGAAATGGGGTTATCAATCTATGAAAAAGAACTACTGGCAGTTCTTATGGCTATTAATAAGTGGAAGCAATATATACAAGGCAGACCCTTTGTGATCAAGACAGACCAACAGAGTTTGAAATTCTTATTGGATCAAAAGGCCAATACCACTCTGCAACAGAAGGGAGTTACTAAGTTGATGGGCTTAGATTTTACTATAGAGTACAAGAAAGGGACTGAGAATGTAGTTGCTGATGCACTCTCGAGGCAGAACCATGATCAAGATCAGCAAGGCCTGATGTGTGCAATCAGTTCTGTGTCTCCCTCTTGGATACAAGATGTGATTCACAGTTACAAAAATGATAAGGCTGTGGAAGATAAATTTAGGAGCATGATGATTGCTACAGCTCCTGATCCCAACTATACTTTACAGCAAGGGTTACTCAAGTTTAGAGGTAGAATTTATGTTGGAAGGAATGGAGAATTAAGACAGAAATTACTTGATCAACTCCATTCAAGTCCTATGGGAGGGCATTCTGGTGTAAGGGCTTGCTATAGTAGGATCAAGAAGTTGTTTTATTGGCCTAATCTACAACAAGATGTAAAGGACATGATTCAGAAATGTATGGTGTGTCAACAATGTAAGAGCTTACATGACAAACCACAAGGGTTACTACAACCATTGCCTATTCCAGATAGGGCCTGGTCACAATTAAGCATGGACTTCATTGAAGGACTGCCAAAATCAGAGAGGAAAGAAAGTAATCATGGTGATAGTGGGACAGTGACTAAGTTTGCACACTTCATAGCCATGGAAAAGGATATCTTCATGAGAATCGGTTACTCTGACCTTCTTTGGAGAGGTGTATAGGTTTCATGGTCTACCAGAAAATATTGTAAGTGATAGAGATAAAGTCTTTACATCAGAATTTTGGGGTCATCTCATGAAAATGGCAGGGGTAAAACTGTCCTATAGCTCTGCCTATCACCCTCAAACAGATGGGCAAACAGAAAGGGTTAATCAATGTATTGAAATGTATCTAAGATGTATGACTTTCCAGAGACCTAGGAGATGGAAGTCATGGTTACCATTGGCTGAGCATTGGTATAACACCAACTTTCATACTGCTATAAATGTTACCCCTTTTGAGGCCTTATATGGATATGCTCCTCAACCTCTTCCATTGGGAAGTTTTGCTCAAGAACAGTTTACTGGTATAGAAGAATTTATACAACAGAAACAGAATGTACTAAGAGAGCTTAAGAATCACTTGGAGGAAGCTCAGGCTAGAATGAAACAGTATGCTGATATGCATAGGAAAGAAAAGGAGTTCAGGGTTGGAGAATTTGTGTTTTTGAAGTTACAGCCTTACAGACAGAACTCGGTAGCACTAAGGAAGAATGTGAAGCTTTCTGCTAGATACTATGGTCCCTACAAAGTGGTGGCAAAAATCAATAATGTTGCCTACAAATTACAACTGCCAGAGGGATCCAAGATACACCCTGTTTTCCATGTATCATTGCTCAAGAAATGCATCAAGGCTGACATACAACCTTCAGATTCACTACCTATTACTAATCAGCAAGGAGATGTCTTGGTATATCCAGAAAAAGTACTGGAAATCAGACAAGTGAAGAGGTACAATAAAGCAGTGGTTCAGTGGAAGATCAAGTGGTTTAATTTGGCTGAAGAACAAGCTTCTTGGGAAGATGCAGCCTTCATTCGAGCCCAATTTCCAGATTTTCACCTTCCTTGGGACAAGTAAGGTTTTAGGGGAGGGTGATGTTAGGAACTAGAGGTTACTAGATATTTTCTAAACTAGTTCCTAGATATTTTCTAGTTATGTTAGCTGTGTGTTAGTTGGCGAGTGGACCCCACCTCCTTGAGCCAAGAGGTATAAGGGGCAAGTGTGTGTTGTATTACAGCTCATCTTTTGACTAATAATAGAATTCTCTTTCCCGCCTAAGTTCTTTCTTCTCTATTCTACTTCTTTCTGCTCTGTTCTTCCTAAATCCCTAACAGAATTCTTAGTTAGGATTGTGATCCTAACACATGCGGCTATGGGAGATATGGATTTCCTTATTAATGTTTGAGTTGATGATGATGATGATCTCATTCTCAACTTGGGGTAAGCCTTTGCCTGCTCCTTGGATGACTCCGACGACCAACACCCTACGCCGGCCGTAGATATCTTACGTGACCACCGTGATGATGATATTATGGGCCCCATCCCTTGGCGTCCTTGCCCTTGTTTGTTGGAATATGGCAACTCCAGCGGCCGTAAGGTTTTCATGGTATACATGCATTTGGTACTAGCTAGTTGTTCTCTCTCAAGCCATTTATTACGATGAAATCGTGTTTTTTTGAAAAATTATCAAAATTGAGTATTACATACCGTATCAGCATTGGTCCACTACATAAAAATAATGGTAATATTGTAAATTTGAAAAGAAAATTTCCACAAAGCAGATACATATCATCATTCCTAAATTTGATTGGATTTGGTCCACCATGTCATCTCTATGAGTCTATGACCGGCCCAAGATAAATTTTTAGATCAATATTAATTTATGCCATCAAATTGTTCTAATTGTTATGTAAATTAATATTGATTTAATAATTTAATTAAATTAATATTACGACAAATCCTATAATGGCTTGATGTAACGCCCCAAACCTTCTGCGTCTGTGTCTGTAGCGCTATGTAAAATTTTACATCTGTAAAGCAACAGTATGCTCACCCCATATAATTGGTGTGAGACATAAATATCTTGTCAATTCGGGTTATATAGTCTAAGGAGTTGATTGGATTATTGGTGTGACATAAATGTCTTGAGACCAAGTGATTCTGACAGTCTAAGCAGTTGACTGGATTATTTACGACTTATTTAACGCCGTCAGACCCAAGTTCTGGGTTGTTGCTGTTAAAACACAGATGAGAAGCTTGCAGTTTATGAAAGGTAAGACAATAGCAATGCAAACATAAAGTATGGCGGAAATTGATAAAACACAGAAACAACGCCGACTACACCACGGACAGAAAAATAAAATATTTTGATATGCACAAATTTACAAGGGTTTTCATACACTCTGCATTGATTACAACATTGGTATTTATAGGCACAATTCTCTAACCCTAACTGGCATAAAATCTTTGTCGGAACTGTCATAAATACCCCAGATGTGGACCCCAGCTCCATCTGTTATCCACCAGATGAAACTCAGCTCAAAAACTGACTTTCTCAGACTTGTAACCAGCTGCTCAGATGTACTCATCAATAACTCAGCTGACAAAACTGAAAGCTGACTTCAGAAGAAACTCGGTTTGCACTTCACCACAACTGACTTTCACAGAACTGAATACTCTTACTAAGCTGACCATCATTCTCAGCTCGGTTTCACAAATTAGTTCCACCAGTTTATAACTCAGTTTAGAGATCAAGTCGCTTAACTGACAGTTACACGTTAAGTGAGCCATAAATGATCCGGTCAACTGATTAGACCCGTCGTGTAACGCCTTAAACCTCTAGGTCTGACAACGTTAAGTGAGCAATAAAGGATCCGATCAACTTCTTAGACCGTCGTCCTCACTTATCTAAAAAGACTAATCCTAGTTGACAAAATTTGTATTTCTCACACACTTATAATGAGGTAATGCGTTTCTTGTTGGAGAAAAAAACCCTTTTTGAAGGGTTGAATAGTCAACTTTAGCGCGATTTACGGATAGGCTCCGATGTATGTTATCGAGAGTTAATGATATCATTAAATACTCCATACGGAGTAGTTGATGATGAGCTTTTGAATCACTCGATTCGGATGTCGGGTGAATGAGAAATTAATGGCTAGAGTTGGTAGAAAATATGTTGGAAATGGGTGTTGAAGGGAGGACCTCATCCCATTCTCCCATATAGGTAACTTGAGTCTTGTGAGCTCAAGTAATAAGAGTTAGTGTATACTCTTATAGATGTGCCTCAAGGGGCAAGGCACTTTTGTGCAGGAGGGAGGACTTAGATTATTCCACACGCGCGCGCCGCCGCCGCCGTCCGGCTCGGCTCGTGCTCGTGCTCGGTTCGGTTCGGGTGTTACTATTAATTTTTTGGACAAAATTTCTTTATGAAATTTACCATAAATTAATTTTTTGGGATGTGATTGTATCATTCGACCAATCAGAATCCGTTGAGTCATTCGACCAATTAGAATTCAAAGATGCGTCATCCGACCAATCAGATTGCGGGATTTAATCCCACATGGCGTGAGGAATAAAGGGGCGCCTGGCTTTTCCTTTCTTGAGGGAAAAGTCGGCCATTACTTTTCCAAGGGGAAAAGTTTGATGATGTGTCTCGGCCAATCATATTTGAGCATTGGTTCCTCCTCTCCACTATATAAAGAACCTCATGGATGAGAGTTTAAGCGTCGAATTTTCTCTAGTCTTTTCCACCACAAAAAGTCTAGCATATAGATTTAGTTCTTGAGTCGAAGAGAAGTTGGAGCACTCTGTAAGTTCGCCGGAGCTCGGATTTTTGAAGTGCCTCTAAATCCGAGATGTAAAGCCGTTGTATCATGGGAGACAGTTGCTACTACCGTGGGCAACATACCGGAGCAATTTGTCTTAAGGAAAGAGTAACTACTCGCCTCGGTTTGTCATTTACTTATGCATCGCAATTACTTTCCTTTCTTTTCAGTCAGATCTGTTTGTGATAAGATTTATTTTGTTAGATCTAGAGTGCAAGCTTTATTTTTAGATCTACATCGTAATCGCTCTATTTCATTAGATCTATTCTATAGTTGCTTTAATTTGTAACATCTAAATAATAAAATAATATTTTATTTTCGAGTTGTTATGTTTCTGAATTTAATTATTCCGTAATTTAATCCGTAAATTACGGATTTGTTCCGTAAATCATTCCACACACGATATACTATCCCAACATTTCTCTGCCCAAACTCCCCGGGTCTGGTAACGCTAAGTAGGTCATAAAGGATCCGGTCAACCTTTTAAACCCGTCGTCCTCGCTTTTTCTAAAAATACTAATCCAAATTGACATGATTTTTATGTCTCACACTTATAAGGATGTCATACGTTTATTCCATATCCAACTTGAAATATCACACCTGAATTTTCATTCCGGATTATTTCATAATGCTCTAAGGTCGCCGTCTTTGCCCCTATGTAGACTATTTTTATTAATCGATCTAATCATTCAGGTTAGAGTCAATATGCTTAACGGTAGTGCTACATACACTACATTTACTTCCACTACATCATCCACAACATCATCCACACCACACATTTAGTCAGGACCCACAAAAAAAATATATTTCTCTCTCCAATCTATGGACAGAATCATCCACTACATCATCCACTACACATTTGTGTAGTGGACATAGCATTTTCCTATGCTTAACGGTAGTGCTACATACACTACATTTACCTCCACAACATCATCCACACCACACATTTAGTCAGGACCCACAAAAAAAATATATTTCTCTCTCCAATATGTGGACAGAATCATCCACTACATCATCCACTACACATTTATGTAGTGGACATAGCATTTTCCTATGCTTAACGGTAGTGCTACATACGCTACATTTACCAGAATAGTTGCTTAACGGTACCTCCACACATTTTCCACACATTTTCCTATGCTTAACGGTAGTGTTGTTTTAGAATAGTTGAACGGTGAATTGATTTCTCAATTATTGCCTCGTTGTTGACTTTCTTTTCCACTTGTTCATAAAAAAAGATTAACAGATGTCAGCATTAATATTTTCACATTATCCTTTTGCTACTATTTGCTTTCCTGCAACCGGTCTGCCTGGCCATATACTGTATTGTTGAATACTCCGTCCGTTTAGAAGTGTGTCTGTCCACTTCCTTCCTTTAAGAGCACACGCAATATAGTAATATATATTACAATGTCATTTTACCTCAAAAAAATAAAATTAGCTTAGTTGGCAACATTGTCCTACTCTTCTTCACATTAACGAGTACAATAGCAAAAATGAAAAGTTCATTTACTTTAACTGTTAAAATAAAAAAAAAATACAAGAAATGAAGAAAAAAGAGGTTTCTTTTGATTTTTTTATTCAAATAGCGTGGAACAGATTGTGAGCAGTTCCATTTTCATAGTCATAATGTAATGTTTGACATTGATGTTTTTAGAGCTATTGTAAAATTATTTTACATACTCACGTTGGCACTTCTGACAACTTTCGCATTTCCGGCGTAAATAATCATCTTATTGTATGTGCTCTAAGGGCAGTAGTAATGGCCAAATGGAAATTTGGCATCCAAAATGTACTTTATCCCAATATTCTAACAATTAAAAATGGAAGGGAGAAGTTATATTCATTATTGCGCGTAATGGCTCTTTATGAATGCAAGAATTTTATTTCATTCATTTGTGAAAAGAATACTATATCCCACCCCTCTGACAAAATTCATTGCATATATACGTTATTTTTTAAGGTGAAGCCGTCCATAGCCACTTCTATAAATAGAAGTGGTAGAAGAAGCCTTTTGCTACAACCCATCTAGAAAATGAGTCATTACGGCTCCGTTTGTTTTGCCCGGAGTTTTTTTTGGGCGTTTTTTTTACATCACATCACCAATCATTTCTTACAATTCTCTCACCAATCAAATCTTCAACTACAAATAAAAAATATTAAATCATCTCTCATCATTTCACTTTATCAACTTTATTACATTTTTTACCATTATTTTATTCATTATTCTACTTTATTTCACCAATCATTTCATAATCTACACCAATCATTATTCTACTTTATTTTACCCATTCAACTTTCTAATCATTCCTTCAATCACTTTATCAAAAAAAACTCCAAAAAAAACTCCCCAAAAAACTCCAAAAGAGTTTATAAAAGAGTTTATAAAATTTTAGACTTATTATTGAATGGCTTCTAAAAAAAGGGCCAGTGATTAGTTATTTTAATTATGTGAAGCACACTAGCTAACACCTCATCATCCGTTTATTGGAAATGGTTTATTAATGGATGATGGAATCTATTTAACAGTCAACTTAACAAAACATCAACTACACAATATATATTTTCCAGAAGAAAAAAAAATCAACAGATCTTCTTGGAAATCAATCATGGGGGGTGGTGTTTATTGGATATTCATAACCATTGTATTGGGTGCATTTTGTAGTCTTGTTTTTCAAGAGCTCCAATGGATGATGAAACGAAGAAGATTACCTCCAGGTCCAAAAGGGCTTCCAATTATTGGAAGTGTTCATCTTTTAGGCAAAAACCCACATCAAGATCTCTTCAAATTGTCCCAAGAACACGGGGAGATGATGCATATGCGTTTCGGAACAGTTCCTGCAATCATAGTATCATCCCCTGAAGCAGCAGAGAAGTTTCTCAAAACCCATGATCATTCATATGCTGAAGCTGCCTGGTATTTGGGTTATGGACAAAGGGACTTAATCTTTGCACCATATGGTCCTTTTTTACGAAACATGCGTAAACTCTGCATTAGAGAGCTTCTTTCAAACCAGAAAATCATCTCTTTTGAATCCATGAGACAAAAAGAGCTTGGAAATCTCGTGAACTCTCTAAAAAAAGCAGCTAGTGACCGTGTTGCCGTCGATCTAACCGCCGCCATTTCATATATGATCTTGGGCTTGAGTTCAGTCATGGTGTTTGGAAAGAATTATATAGAAGAGGAAATTGGAAACAGGAGTTTTAAAGATGTGATTTTGGACATGTCTCACTTTGCTGCTGTTCCTAATCTTGGCGATTTCTTTCCATTTCTGGGTGTATTTGATCTTCAGGGATTGACACGAAAGTACAAAGATCTTAGCAGAGAGATTGACGATTTCTTGGAGAAGATCATTCAAGATCATGTTGTTGTTGAGCATGAGCATGAACATCAAGAGGGGAAAAAAAATAAAGACTTTGTGGATACAATGATGGGGATCTTGGAATCTGGTGAAGCTGATTTTGAGTTTGATCGCCGCCATGTCAAATGTGTAATATTAGTAAGTCCTACACTACTTGGAAATTAGAATTCTCTTCCCTCAATATTATGTTATGATCCATTTTCAAAACTTAGAACACTTCATTAATTGATTCGTGCTTGCTTGACACATTGCGATTAATAATATTCGTTGGAAGTTCTTAAAAAAAAAAGAACACTTCATTAATTCTTCTAATAATTCTCTATTTTACATTTTTAAATATACATTTTTTTTTTAAATTTTATATAAACTCTATCCTAGATAAGAAACTGGATGAATGCGGTATATGTACTGTTTTTTTATTTACAGAATCTGTATTTAATTCAATCTAAAAAATAGATTATCTCTTGCGGGTTTTTTTTTCCCTTTTTAATTTGAATGCTGAAATATCTAAAATACACTTTTTAAAGGATTCACATTATCTAGTGCAGGTGTTATTCAACTAAATCAGAATGTGAAAAAAAAGTATCAGTTGTGGTGTTTTTGTTTTTTTTTTCTTCTTTAAATCTAAATGTTGAAATCTCTTAAATACAATTTTTATAGGATTTATATGCTAAATTCATAATAATATGCACACAACACACATTACACCATTGATGAGAGTGAGACCCACATCTATCAATGGGTCCCACACAATAATCAATGATGTAAGATGTATTAGTGGTTTTTATTTTTATTGTAGACACATATCATGATTACTCAATTCATATTCAGTTTTCCTTTTTAATTTCACCAAACACCATGTTGAATCATCAAAACTGGGTAATCACTCTTTTCTTTTAAGTAGTTGTAAGTTTGTAACTTATATGTACTTGCCTAGTGTGTGTTTTCTCTCTCTTATCATACATCTTAGTTATAATGTGATACACCAATAAATTTTAATCCAAAATGGTTTATGATTAGAATATGTTCACAACCACATCAGAGACAGTAGCAACATCAATACAATGGGCAATGACAGAACTTGTTAGGCATCCAAATTCCATGAAAAACTACAAGCAGAAATACAAGAAAAATCGGCTTGAAAAGAATGGTTGAGGAATCCGACTTGGAGGGCTTAGAGTATTTAGATGCCGTTGTCAAAGAAACCTTCCGTCTTCATCCTGCAGCACCTCTACTACTCCCACACGAAGCTATGGAAGACTGTAACATCGATGGATTCCATATTGAGCACAAATCTCGAATAATCATCAATTTTTGGGCAATAGGTCAAGACCCGAATGTGTGGCCGGAACCGAATAGCTTCAATCCAGAAAGATTTCTTGGAAGCAAGATAGATTTTAGAGGACATGATTTTCAACTAATACCATTTGGTTCTGGAAGAAGAATGTGTCCCGGTGTGCAGTTTGGAGTTCTGGTGTTCCAACTTGTGTTGGCACAATTGGTTCACTGCTTCAATTGGGAGCTTCCAAATGGTATGTTACCAAGTGATGTCGACATGGATGAGACCTTCGGGTTCGTTACAACGAAAACCGAGCATCTCTCGGTTGTTCCTTATTACCGATTGATTGCATAAGCTGTTCATTTCCTTATAACAATAATAAATGGATTTTATAATGGCCACAAATGATTTATGCACCGATCTGATGCATAAATCATTCATTGTTCGTGGATCTCGGGTTGCTTCATTCTCAATTTGTATTATTATTTCAGTTACAAAATCAATTACAGTTCCCTCATTAGTACTATCCTGTTCTTCTCGTTTCCTGTTAGTTCACACACGAAGTTCATTGGTTTTCAACAGTTTTCAGGAAAAGGAGTTACATATTATGATTAATACAATAATAATAACAATAACAGTAATAATAACAACAACAACAAGGGTTGTAATATACAAGTACCCAACTAAAAGTTCGTGTAATAGTCCGTCTTTTCTTTTTCTTTTTTTAATTTCTTTCTATTTCGTGGGGGTGGGGAGTGGAGTGTTCAGTGTGGAAACTGAAATAGGAAGGCAACAAGATGTCTTAATATGAGCGCAACCATAATAATTAATACATATCTACTGGACTTAAAAATATACAATATTATCTCCAATTCGAAAATGAAATACACTGAGTTCGCCACCAAGATGAAAATTTGTCACAAATCTTCACAGCAAAGGGGCAACGACAAAACAAATGATTTTCATCTTCCAAATCCAAGGAGCAAGATGGGCATAAAAGGCTAGGGAGAATGATACCTCTCGTCGAGAGATTCGAAAGAGTGGGAAGCCTATGTCGAGAAGCCCTTCAATTAAAAATATTCACCTTGGATGGTACCAAATTATTCCAACGAAAATGAGGAGCATCATTTTCTAAGGTAGATCTATTAGCTTCAAGCAAATTTTCCTTCAAGATAGCCACTGAGAAGGTTCCTTTTGGATTGAAACTCCACGTGGGAACATCATGTTGACTGCATGAAGAGAAGTGTCTGGGAGAAAAGCATAAAAGTCCACTAGTTCGCCCAATTCTCTTCCTCTAATTTCCCTTCGCCAATCCCACTCCCATTCCCAAACACCATCACAGATCCTCCTACGGTCTTTTACCAAACAATCTTTTCCACTAGAAAGGTGATAAAGTCTCGGAAACGGCACTTGAAAGACTCATCCCCACCCAAAGCGTCTCTCCAAAATTTTACACTATTTCCATCCCCTACCTTCCATCTAAGGGATGAAATGAGATTCACTCCTTTCTTTTCAACTCTATCCACATTTTTAATAATGTTGCCCCAAACCTTGCCTTTCCTAGCTACCCATCACAGATTCATAATTAAAACCACCCTTATCTCCATAAAGCAACTGATAAGTAGATCGATATTATTTAGGGATTTTTCTAGATAATCTGTATTCTTACTAAAGGAGTTGAAAATGCGTTATAAGAAAAACTTACAACACGGTAGGAGAACTCTCTTCTGCATCAAGCATATGCAAAATCTGCCCCATCTTAGATCTCTTGCTGGAATCCAGATCAATATATCGAAGACAGACTAACAGCATATAGAATTATTCTCTTTGTTGTATATATTTCGGGGTTTGATTGAGGCGGCAAGTACTCTAATAATAATAATAGACGTAGGATTCGCTCATATATGTGATTTAATTGTTTCATTTATAGCGATACTCTGATTTATTGTTTTCTATCTAGTGGCATAAGAGCTACCTTATGATTTATCTATCTATGGTTTATGCATCCAGAACTCCTATTGATCTAATCATTCAGCTTGGAGTCAATTTGCTTTTGTTGTTTAGAACAGGTTTTTTTTTTTTTTTTTTCCAGTTGTTTAGTGCTGAATATATAAAATGTTAATTATCTACCTCCTTATCAGCTTAAGCTTTTAGAAAATATGATTGTTTAACATGGTATCAGAGCAAGATGTCATGCATTCATACTCCGCTCCAAACACGATCACCCAAACAAACAAACAATCAAAAACAACGTTAAACCTCTATAAATCTATATTAAGCCACACTTGGGGAGAAAAAAACAAGTATTGTGGCTCTCTAAAAATATAATAGGCTCATATTTCAAGTGTTGAATATATAAAATATTAATTATCTACCTCCTATCAACTTAAACTTTTAGAAGAAATGGTAGTTCAACGTGTGGAATAGTTGAATGGTGGATTAATTGATTTCTCAATTGCCTCGTTGTTGACTTTCTTTTTCACATGTTGATTAAAAAATGGAGAGTTGTTTAAAGGATGAAAAAAAAGAGGAAATGAGAATCGAGGATAGTGGAAATATAAATTTTGGTGATAATGACAAATCTCATTGTTTCATAACCCCAAATCCATTTCATTTCTTTGCGATTAATCCGACCCCAAATCTAATGTTTCACTATCACAGTGGAATAAGGATATGTCATTTTTACCCAGAAAAATATTTCACTGTCCTCTATGCATATTTCTCTGTTCAAATTGTCCTTTTTGACAATAAACCCTTAAAAAAATGATATATGTCAACATTTGTTTGCGTGTCTGTAGTTGAATATGTGCTTACAGATCTCAGTTTTTATGGTAGGTTGGATATGTAAATCAAAATAGAAAGAAATAAAAAAGATTCTTTTACAACATTTTTTTTAAAGTAACGATCACTTTATTAATCGAAAGTCAAAGGGCAACATACATGTTTTCAGGAATAAAAGGAAACTCGATACTACGAGTCTTTACTAGAGCTACGTGTTTTCATCCTCCATGTGTTAAGCAAGTCGATTCTTGGCTCTCTCGTGGTTCAACATTTAGAATATTTGAATGGTGGATTGATTTCTCCATTGCCTCGTTGTTGACTTTCTTTCCCGCATGTTGAGTAAAAAAAAATGATACTACCTCCATCCCAAAATATAAATTCGTTTAGTTTTTTTGTTTTGTCCCAAAATGTAATTCCATTTAAATAACCAAGAAATATTTATTACATTTTTCTCATTTTACCTCTCATTTATTTTCTATCCACCCAATTTATACTACTCTGCATTAATAACAGTCAAAGGTCATTTTAGATTTTTCCATCAAAATTAATGACAAATAACAGTCAAAGGTCATTTTAGATTTTTCCATCAAAATTAATGACAAATAACCAATTTAACCAACTTTCTTAATATGTATGGAAAACTCTAAATAGACTTACATTTTGGGACGGAGGTAGTATATGTCACCATTTGTTTGCGTGCCTATAGTTGAATATGTGCTTACAAATCTTAGTTTTTATGGTAGGTTGGATGTAAACTAAAAGGAAAAAAATGATTCATATTTCTTATATTCATAATAGTTTAAGAGATTACAACAAATTTATAGAAAAAATCTAACACACACTTTGGTGATCCTTTTCACATCCAAAATCTTGTAGATCTGCAAATAATTAAAATCTTATACACTTTAACATGCTCCCTCAAATGTAGGCAATCTCATCAGGGTTCAATTCCATGATCTCTGACTCTGATATTATGTTGAACTACCATCTCTCCAAAAAGCTTAAGATGATGGGGAGACAGATAATTAGCATCTTATACACTTTAAAACGTCTCCTCAAATGTAGGCAACCTTTTCCAACACTCACAATTTTTAAACACTTCAACATTATATATAGTGATATAGATGTTAAAAGTGATATAAGGAAATATAGTAGCGCATTTACTAACACCAATTGGTTTTAGTACAACGGTAAGCGCTTGATCCTAATATGGTATCAGAGCGGGAGGTCATGTGATCAATCCTTGCAACCAACATTGTTTCCCCAATTATATTGTGTAAGTGTTGAGCCTCTTTGTTGGCCTTGTGTGCCCTTTATATGCCTTTGTGTGCCATGTTGGCCTGGGCTTGTTATCAGCCCACACTTGAAGGGGCGTGTTAAAAGTGATATAAGGAAATATAGTAGCGCATTTACTAACACCAATTGGTTTTAGTACAACGGTAAGCGCAGGCCTTTCATGAACCTTATAACATGATCTGCTTCTATAAAATCAACCATCTTCAAACTAATATTACAAGCACAAGGAGATCCACACTCACAATGAGGAACAGGCTTCAAGATTGCAATCTCATCCCATTTAGCCTTCAATTTTGTGAAATATGAAGTTACGGACATAGGACCTTGTTTGATAAGGTTCACTTCTTCAACCAGATCTGACACTCTAAAGTAATCAACATTGGAAAACCTATCCTCTAATTCCAGCCACATTTCTCTTGCACTCTTGATCCACATTACACTTTGTGCTATATCCGGTATTGCAGATTTTATAATCCATGTAAGCACTGTGGTATTACATTGACTCCAAACTCTATACATTGGATCATTCAAATCAGGTTTCTGAATAGTACCATCAATGAAACCTAATTTATTCTTGGTTTCTAACATTATATTCATCGATCTTGCCCAAGAATGATAGTTTGTGGCATCAAGAGGAGGTGAAACTAAAGGAATTGCAGGATTCTCACTAGGATTCAAAGGACATAAAGGACTTGGGACAGAATTAAGCACTCATTAATTTTTACTTTGCCTATAAAAGTAACAGGCACTGGCTCACCATTTGGAAGAGAAACAGTGACACCACAAACCCTATCTTTTGATATAAACAATCTGTGATAAAAAATGATGTGGTCTGTGGCACCTGAATCTACAATCCAATGTGACACATTACCAGAAAACATACCCTGGACCTCATTAGGATCTGTCTGTAAATTAGCTGAGAGAGCTGTGACTTGATTCACTGCAGGATTACCAAGATCTGTGGCTCTATTTTCCTCAAACAGCTTCATCAACTGTGTTACCTGATTCCTGCAACTGAACTAACTGGTTTTGTGTGCCATCTTGTCCTGTTGCAGCGGACAATGATGTGTCTGGACCATCCCATTCTGAATCTTGTTGCACCATATTTACCCTAGATCTTGGTTTAAAACTTGGTGGAAAACCATGTTTCTTGTAACACTTGTCCATTGTATGACCATTGTAACCTGGTGAAAAACCATGCTTCTTGTAACACTTGTCCACTGTATGACCATTGGTTTAATACTGCACACAGGGTACTTAGATACATTAAATTGGAACCAGCTCAAGGCCTTTTCTTTCCAGCAAACAACAACTTAATCCTCACTGCTTTTACAGACTCAGATTGGGGAGGATGCCATGAAACAAGAAAGTCTATCACTGGTTATTGCATGTTCCTAGGATCAGCTCTAGTGTCTTGGAAGTCTAAAAAACAAGCAACTGTCTCTAGAAGCTCAGCAGAGGCAGAATACAGAGCCATGGCACTAGGAGTTTGTGAATTTCAATGGATGATCTACATTCCCCATGATTTAGGAGTCTCAGTCCAACAGCCTATTTCCATGTTCTGTGACAGGTCTAAACTTCGATCCTTCTTCCAATTATGTTCTCGTACCTGAAAAAACATCAAGAGTGAAGTGGAGTAAAATTGAAAACTTATCTCACTAAATTAGCGAGAAAGTGCGGAGCGATGGGTGTGATCTCAAAATGGAAGTTTTTCGCCTTTAAGATTAAGATAGCGCAGAAGGTATTTTAGGGCCACTATGTTCGCATCCCCCGACTAATAATCGAAGTGGTCTCGTGCGATCTCATGCGCGGCCATCATTAAGTCGGTTGGGCTGACCGCGGTTACAGAATCGCCCGCAGAAGCCCCCTTGACTAAAGTGCCATATACATAGCACAAAATCCTGTATTTCATGAGAGGACAAAGTACATAGAAATTGATTGTCATGTCATAAGGGAAAAAGTCCAATCTGGACTAGTGAAGCTTCTACCAGTTACAACACAGAATCAGTTAGCAGATTTCCTAACAAAACCATTGGATGCACCACTGTTTCACTCCCTTCTGAGAAGATATGCTCATTCACACATCTATAAAGCTGCAACACACACACACAAGATACAAGTAGAAGGCTCCCCTAGTCTATCTTGAGGGGGGTGTTGATGATATAGCTACAATACACACACACAAGATACAAGTAGAAGGCTCATAGAGTCATTTGGTCGAACACTTGTATAGAAAGTTGGTTGGAAGTGGTTAGGCGGTTATAACCGAT
Organism: Gentiana macrophylla; assembly: GCA_026214975.1. Classification (NCBI taxonomy): domain Eukaryota; kingdom Viridiplantae; phylum Streptophyta; class Magnoliopsida; order Gentianales; family Gentianaceae; genus Gentiana; species Gentiana macrophylla. The sequence continues at coordinate 128,942,372 of CM047807.1, read as the reverse complement.
TCTAGAAGTTAATAGTAGTTAGTCATAGTTGAGAGATCTATATAAAGCTGTAGATTGAACAATGTAATCACTGATTGAGATGATTATTGAATACAATTTACATTTCTCCTTCTTCTAGTTTTCCCGCCTCTTTTACTTTCAAATTTATGTTTGGTGTTCTTGATGAATCAAGTTATGATTCATCATTTTTTCAACAGAAAATATGACTTGTATAAAATTAAGTGATCATTAAGGTTGTTTAGGTTTTCCTCCTGTTGTTAGAAATATGAATTTGTTTCATTCTGCACTTTTGTCTGTGTGTAATGTATTATTGGAAAGACTACGTAAAGCGTCTAATCATATTCTGGCACACAAAATAATTAATCACATTTTGTTAGTGATTATGGTGTGGCATGTGAAAAGATTAGTCACATATGTACTATGTGATAAAATATCATGGAAGTGATGATTGTCGGTTCATATAAAGTTTTACATGACTTTAAGTATTTGGCTCAAATTCCTGCTCATTTGCATAATCAAGGAATAAGTCATACAATTGTGTCAAGTTTAGATTTTATTCACACCAGCTCAAATTCTTGACATATAACGACTAGTCATATTATTAGTATCCTAGTGAACACATTGTAATTCTTGATGTAAATGTCAACAAAGAGAAGAGTTATAGTGCAACGGTTATTTTCAGGTTATATCGAGTGGAGGGTCATGACAGATCATAATCATAATCATAATCATAACCATAACTATATTAAAAGAGTCAGTTGTTTCCCACGTAAGTGTTTCTCCCTCGGTGTTTCCTCAAAAAAGTATTTCTCCACAATTTAATATATTTTCATATATTATAATAATTTAATATTATTTTCATTAATCAATAATAAATAAACTAGGTATTCACGGTCAAAATTTGGATAGCAACAACTAGGTATTCACTAATTCACGTTCAAATTAAGATAGCCACAAGTGAAAAGAAAAAAAAAGAATCTGTCTACATATATTTCGTAATAATAATAATTTAATATTATTTTCAATAATCAATAATCTATCTATATCTATCTATCTATATCTATATATATATCTATACTCATAATAAAAATACGATGAAGTGTTTCTCTCAAAAATTGTTTCATATCCTCGGTGTTTCCTCTCTTTTTATAATATTAATATTAATTCAATCAATTAAGTGTTTTATTTTTAAGCGCTTATCTAGCGTGTAATATTTTTAGTGTTATTTGTTTATAGGGCGTGTTTTAGGACTTATATAGACACTTAGGACACCCAAAAAAATCATTATTTATAGGGGAATGAGGAGAAGGACAAAAATATTTCATCAATTAAGTAGAAGGATGAGCTTTTTAAAACTTTTGCATAAAAGACAAAACTATTTATCCACTATCGAAATTCACTTGTGTTCGAAATTCATCATGTTTAAATTCACTTTGCCGAAATTCATTTGTCAAAATTCACTAATTTTCAAAATTCATTGTCGGGATTCACCGATTTTAAGGATTCATTGTCAAAATTCATCATCGAAATTCACCGATTTGGGATTCACTAAGGAGATTCACCGATTTTAAGGATTCACTGTTTGTCCTTCTCGCTATAAAAATTATGCGATTGTCCTTCTCTCTATAAAAATATGTAGTTGTCCGTTGCTTAATATTTTGATTGTGTCCTTATCCCTAATTTCCTTTATTTATAAGGACATATTCTATTTAACTTTCCAAAATTACCCCTTTCTTCATTTACGGCGGATAAGCCCGGAAGAACCCTAAAATAATGTCGCCATAAGTCGTCTCGTCTTCACGAGATAAGTGTTAGGTGTGATGCCCGAAAGACAATTTTGTAATTGTTTTATTTAATAAATGAAATGATGTTATTATTCATATTTATTATTCTCATATTCACCGATGTGACAATAGTATTTACACTTCTGAAAACCCTAAAGTATATCGTTTATGTAATCACTTAACTTTCGGTGTATGGTATATACAGGAGGATTGAGTTAGTGAAGATGTACTTAAAATACAATTAGCCCGTAGTGAAGTTAATCGAGAGTATCGGGTCTCTCCTTTAACGTGCTATTAATGCTTGAACACACAATAGGTGTGATTGTCTTATCGGACTTTCGGTTAAGAGAACCTAATGGGGCATTTATATATGATAGATATATCATATAGAAATTTGGACCGATTTGATTAGAGTTCACGATATAATTCCGTGTCGAGAAGTCTTATCGAATCAATGGATGATCATATTTATGGATATATCTTAATCGAGGTGATCACGATCAACCGCTTGAATCGGTATGAAGTTTGACTTTGGCGGTTAAGGATTACATCGAGTCGTGGTGCGAATTACCCCATCTTGGCATTGTCTTTGGATTGAGTGAGTAGTACGTGTTATCACAGATCACGGAATCCATTCCTTCCATTTATGGAAGTAGATAGACGATTCCACTTATTTGTTAATCCTAGAAAGCGATCGATCGTGCGAGTTCATATTACAGCGATTAGCTACCGGTGAGTTGTATGAATTAATTGATCACTATGGGGTTAATGGTAAATAAGGATAAGAGGTTCTAAAAAGGGTTAACGGTAACTTCCCGATTTAGAATGAGCGATTACATGGAGGATTAATCCATATGTAATGATTATATCAATGGACGCTTATTATTATTCTCGTGAGGAGATAAATATAATCTTATAATCGGAGGAGTGCGATCACGGGATTATGGTGGCATATTCTGTGATTGATTTATCGAATATAATTATTCTATAATTATTTATTTGATTTATCGAGCGGCGATTATTAGTCCATGGTCCCGCGTGCCTCACAATATAGCATAGCTATTCTCGGACGTCGAATCCTAATAATATTAATTTAGTTCTTGTTGGACTTTATTAAAGCGATATGTGAATTAATTGTTTAGTGGACTATTAAATTAGTTGGGCTAAATAATTAAATATGTGGAAAAGACATTTTTCATAAACTTGGCCCAATTGTGTTATAGCCCAAAATTAATCATGACTAGGTCATGAATTAAAAGTGGCGCCCCTCTTATTTTGGAACAAGAAATTAGTTTTCTTGTGATTAATAAGACATGTGCATAAAATGTTTATTGGATAAATATTTATGGTAAATAATAAAGATAAATATTATTCTAGATTTGTTCTAGAATATTATGGAATTATCTTTTATTAAAGGATTTATTTTGTTTGATAAATAAAAATCCTTGGAGGCTAAGTTTTACTCTCCTATATAAAGAGAGTTCTCCCAAGCCTCAATGTACATATAAAATTTCGACTTCTCCCTATAGTAGAGAGAAGAAAAGAATTCGGCCAAGGGAGATTTGGGGAGAAATCTTGGAGATTTTTCCGGTAGCATATCGGAAGGGTTCGAGTCGAGAATTCCTTCCACCGGGAATTGCTTGGATCACACGATCGGAAGACTGTGGTGTTCTTCACATCTTCACATTCATCCTTTGCGGTTCTTCAACTTGAATTTAGAGATTCAAGAGGTATGATCTACATCCCCCTTGTAGAATAGATCTAGTTGTTTTATTACGCATATTATATAGATCTATATCCATAAATCGCTTCCGTTGCGGATGGTATTCTACTAATGGTGGTATCGAGGCGCCATTGTGATCTATATTTATACGTATAAAATATTAGATCTAGGAGTGGTAAAACATGTAGATTTTTGTCCCAATTTTTTTAAAAAGGGGCGATGCACATGCTTAATTTTTATGTTATGAATGTCTTGGTTGAAGAGATGGATTGGGGTTGATCTTGTTTACTCGTTAGATCTATTGTAGCTCCTTGTTTAGTAACAATTGAGCATAGGAATTGTATTTTTATGTCTTCTTTTTTTTGAAATTTATGTAAAAAGTGGCATCTTTTATTGTAATTTTGATTATCCGGGCTGGAAAAGATGAAGATCTTGCTGAAAAATTGAAGATCAAGGCGAAACCCAAGGTATGAGCGAGGAGAAGCGGATGAATTTTATTAAAAATCTGCTACAGGACTTTCTGCGCGCTGAAAAGCGTCACTAAAAGTCCTGTTTAATAAATATATGCGGCTAGGTTTTCTTTAATTTTGCGGCTGCACCAATTTTTTTATTTGTGACCTAAATTTTTTTATTCAACAGCCGTATGATGAAAAAAAAAAAAAAAAAAATATTTTTGGAAAATAATTAAAAGCAGCCGCATGTAATATAATAAAATAAAATATATGATTAATTAAAATAAATTGGATTTATTTAATTAAAAGAGACTTTTCTCCTCTCGGGTGTTAAGTGGTTCAGTGTTCCGGCGGTTCGAGTTCAAGATTCAAGATCAAGACTCAAGACAAGAAGATTGTAATTTTTTTCCTAGGATAGATTAGTTCTGGGGTACCAACAATCCATCTCGGTGTTTAAATTTCCGCAATTTATTTTTTTATGTGTTCGATCATAAAATAGATATAAAATCGGAATTGCCATGACATGCATCATATCATAAATCCACTCCATGCATACATGTAGAATTTTAATTTTGGTAATTAAAATAGGCATGTATACAAACTCGTGTAATTAGTTGAAATTTAATTAATACGTGGTAATTAATGAATTTAGTAACTAATTAATGATCCGAGGACGGGTTATGAAATCGTTAGGCCTTTCGGTGTGTGTTCTCGGTGAACCGCCTTAAAGCCCAAAGCGAGATCACGTTTTCAATTCGTGAAGCGTCTACGAGATTGAATGATGGTAAAAGAACAAAAATCTTAGATAAAAGCGGTTCGCTTATAGGTTGGGTGGTCAGCCCGAGCTAGGCTCGACCGACTTAACCCTCCTAGTGTGATGTATGCACGGGGTCCGGCAAGACTAAGCTACACCGGAGAACGGAGGGGTGATTCCTTCTTATCTCAATGAATTTGTCTTGACCCGATTTCGTCCGGTATCACATATGTTCCAACGAATAGGGCGGGTAGGCTTGCCTACGTTACCGACACCATTCGGAATCCTTGATTTGATGAGCTTTTATGATAACATCAAAAGGCGTGGTTAGTTAACCCACAACCACTTCCAAATTATTGAGTGGGAGCGGGGCGGCGACCAACCCCACGGCCTCTACTTATAGATACAAGTAAGTGAGAGAGAAGGGTGACGCCTCGAGGCGCTTTGATTTCGTCCCCCCTAAGGATGGTGTTCGCCTTATCAACATTCATGGCTTGGTCTCCGAAAGGATAGGTTTTACGGGTACTCGTCGGGTCACCGACCTATCCTAAGACGGCATACTCGGGCGCGTACCTAAGAGAACCGATATAGTAGGTCACACTCATCATGGGTATTCTTGATAATATCTAGGCTAAAAGGAAGGTAGTCAATGAATAAAGGGATGTTCGATTCCGTGGGATGTTTGATTCTCACAAGTTATTCATTGATGAGATTGTCTCGATTTAACCGTCATCTCTTTGACCTACCCTAAGGCGACCTCGAGATGCGAGGTTAAAAAACTTGGAATGGTAGAATAGACTTATTTTTTAGTTTACAATTCCTAAAATTTAATATAGTAGTGTTAAACTTGAATTAATACATGTCATTTTGTTTTCAACCAAAATGTCGGCTCAAATTCCGCTTTACTATCCGGAAAAATTAACGGAAACAACTTTAAGAAATGGAAGAGTAACTTAAACGTGGTGCTCACGTATGAGAATGTGCAACATGTACTTACTTCTGAATGCCCTACGCTGGCGATCCAAAAACCTGGTAAAGCTGAGATCGAACAGCGTAAATGCAAAAAATATTGGATCATTTAATGAGATTCAAAACATTAATTATATTTTTTTTAATCGTGTGAAAAGTAAAATGAGACGGAGGAGTATCTGATAAGTTTATTAATGGATGACGGAATCTATTTAACAGTCTACCTAACAAAAAGAGTCATCAACTACACAATATTTTCCACCCCCAAAAAAGAAGGAAAAAATCATTAGATCTTCAGAACTTGGAAATCATGGTGGGTGTTTTTTGGATATTCATAACCATTGTATTGGGTGCATTTTGTAGTCTTGTTTTTCAAGAGCTCCAATGGATGATGAAACGAAGAAGATTACCTCCAGGTCCAAAAGGGCTTCCAATTATTGGAAGCCTTCATCTTTTAGGCAAAAACCCACATCAAGATCTCTTCAAATTGTCCAAAGAACACGGGGAGATGATGCATATGCGTTCGGAACAGTTCCTGCAATCATAGTATCATCCCCTGAAGCAGCAGAGAAGTTTCTCAAAACCCATGATCATTCATTTGCCACCAGACCATATGCAGAAGCTGCCTGGTATTTGACTTACGGACAAAGGGACATAATCTTTGCACCATACGGTCCCTTTTTACGAAACATGCGTAAACTCTGCATTAGAGAGCTTCTTTCAAACCAGAAAATCATCTCATTTGAATCCATGAGACAAAAAGAGCTTGGAAAACTCGTGAACTCTCTAAAAAAAGCTGCTAGTGATCATGTCACGGTTGATCTAACGGCCGCCATTTCGTATATGATCTTGGGCTTGAGTTCAGTAATCTTAAAGAAGCTTGATCGGCCTCACTAGGTTTCCACTCTAACCGGCAGAGTACCGGGTCGACTGTAGTCTAGATTGGTGAGCAAGGTCGTATCCACAGGGAGAAATCTAAATTGAGTACCAAAGCGGACATCTAGTATAGGTGTATTCATAACTCGAGAATTGGAATCTAAACCAACTACAAAGAAAGATGAAAAGCAAACTAAAAGTGCAATTAACTACAACTATAATGACTCGGATAATGGGGAGATGATATGAAATGAGGTGGCTCGGGTGATGTTCCAATAAACTAGATATGAGGTCTTGTAACTACTCGGAATCAAGATTCACTAATGAGTTCTCAAACACATTCAAGGTGCAATTCACTAATGTTTACGTCAATCGATCTCTCGCATTAACGTACTACAACCAAACACCAAACCTATCGGCTAGGACTAGATTAGGATGAATGGCTATGCATTAAGGGACTATGAAATTCCCAATTTAAGATTAGGTAACACACACTCTAGAAATCAATTCTATCTTTAGATGATTTTACTAAGTGCTCATGATGACTAGTGTCCATGCCAATTCTTACAATTACACCTCGAATTAACACTTAGATGATGCAATTAGTCGCGAATTAACCACACTCATGAAGATCAATCACCATAACTTGAACAAATTAAGACATACAAGACAACCCAACTTGAATCCCAAGCAATTACAAGAAATCTAGCCCAAATTCACATCATCAAAGCCACAATTGACTTAGCTACTCATGATTATCACAATAACTAAGCAAGTTGTACCAAATAAAGCCATGAAAACAGAAAATGAAAGGTGAATTCGGAACTCTACCTTAATTAAATGTAATACATGGAAATAGCTCAAATCCCATGAAGATTCATTAAGAAAATGATGAGTTCTTCATTCTAGAGTAAAGCCCAAAGAGTAATTAGACTAATTACCTATTTAGATGACTAAAAATGGAAGGGTTGAGCACTCATTTTTTGCTCAGCAAGTGCCCCAGTAATTTTACCCCGGTCCGGACTCACCAAGTCAGCCGTCCAGTAGGTGAGGTCCAACCAATGACCATTTGACAAATGTAAAAAAAATCCAGGTCATTAAAACTCTTCAAAATTTTTTTTTTTTTTTTAACTGCTATTTTCGGATCACATTTTTTGCTGCAGTTACGTGTTTCTCTGCGATCGTGGGGAGAGAGAAAATCGTGGAAGATTCATCCGATTTAAAAATTAAAAAAAAATCATTTTCTTCTTCATAACCGTGAGTATAGTTTGGCGACAAATTCACCACCATTTTTGTCCAACCCATTTGCATTCGGTGTCGACTGGAATAATTTACATTGAACATCGTTGACAATTTTGCACAGAAAACAAGCTTGTGCTATATATCGGTATGTGTTTCACCTTTTTTCATTTGCTATATTTTGTTGAGTTTCTTCTTGTTTATATTGCAATTGTAGATGCCCTGGTTTATCAATAATGGGAACATTTTCATTATATCGGGCTCATTATATCAGAAATGAAACCGTGTTGCCGCTGGTGTCTTTTTTTTGGCTAAATTACAATTTTGGTTCTCTAACTAGACACATTTTTCGTTTTTGGTCCTGGTTTTTCGCCGGCGACAATTTTAGTCCTGTAAGAGGTCTTTTTTTTTGCAAAAATAGTCCTGAACGCCGGAAAGACCACTTATAGGACTAAAATTGTCGCCAGAAATACCACTTACAGGACTAAAATTATCGCCGGAAAAGACCAATTTTAGTCCTGTAAGTGGTCTTTCCGGCGTTCAGGACTATTTTAGTAAAAAAAAGACCACTTACAGGACTAAAATTGTCGCCGGAAAAAAACCAGGACCAAAATCGAAAAACGTGTCTAGTTAGAGGACCAAAATTGTAATTTAGCCGTCTTTTTTTTATAATGGCTTTAGATCCTAGATGCTGGAGATTATTATTATCATTATTTTTGAATCATTATGTACAATCCCTTTTAATGACCAAGCTATATGAGAAACATGAGGGTAATCCAGTAGAGTTGACACGATATTTTTTGTCAAACAAGGTATATTTTGGTTATATAGCTTACCGATTAGTTTACAAGATTTTTTCAGCAAGGTTATATAGTTGGGAGGGAATATTTTCAGCAAGGTATGTGTTTTTGTTGACTGGGAGGGAATATTTTCAGCAAGGTTATATAGCTTACCAGATGAGATTGATTCTGTGTTGGTTTATCGCCTTTTCCAGAAATATGTGGTACGAGTTAGGTAATAGATAATGCAGCAGAAAGAAATTACAAACCCTAAAGAATGCATGAAAATTCCATGATCAAGCGCATAACTTCATCCTTGTACTTCTCATGTAGCTTTGTCAATTTGGGTAATCCGAACGATACGTGTATGTCATTCTGGTTCTTTTAGTCTTTGAAATATATCCTGTTATGTTGCAACTTGTAATGAAATCTCTTTGGTGTATTTTGTCTACTCAACACTATAAATCTTTTTCACCTTCTACTTCTGCACACTCAAGCACTGGAACATTATATGCTCTTCATTTTGTATCACTGGAACACTCAAGCATATTTCATGTGTTGATTCTTATTTAATTATAATATTATCATTTAGTTTTATTTACTCTCGTTTATTTTTCAGACTCATTGAAGAGAGGTGATCAATAACAAAGCAAACGTCAACTACATGCCATTTGACATCAAATTCCATGCGTGGAAGGATAAAATTATTGGTGTGCTTTACCTGAGCTGAACAAGAAAATTTGAAAAGTAAGGTTGTTGTGAAGCCAACTAAGGTCATCATCCAATTGGTCAAAGCCTCCAAAGGAAGTTGAAGTCTTTTTTTTTCCCTTACGGTCAACGGCGGATCCATAAATTTGTTTGGTGTCATCGGAGTCTAAAACTATATTTCTTAGGGATCCGGAACATAAAACTACATTTTTAAACAACAAAACTATCTTCTTTTAATACTAAAAAAATTTATCTGGATTTCAGTGGGGTCATGTGACCCCACCCCTAAACATGTAGATCCGCCCCTGCTTACGGTTCTTGATGAATCCGAACTTGCTACTCGATTTTTAATGCTCTCTGATGTGTTGAGTTTCCTCTTTTCTTGTTGAACTTTTTTACTTGTCAGGAACGTGCATGTATCATGTATGGATTCATGATTTAGTTTGATATGTGAAATGATTTACACAACAAATTGTAGATCTTATTGAATATTTTCATAGCAAGATGGTAGATAGAATTACGAAAGATTTGGAAGTATTGTACTTGGTTGTTCATCGTCACAGAAGAAAGAAAAATACTTTGCAAATTAGTGTAGCAATATAGTTAAACAATGACATTGACTTGGTTAAGGATGTAGTTAATTGCATGTTGTTTGCTTGTGTTTAAGTTGTTTGCTTTACAATACTATATATAATTCAAAGTTTCAAATATTCTATTAAAGTGCATGCATCGTCTGCAAATTCATTCAGCAAAAGAAAGAAAGATAGAAGTTCATCAAAATTTGCTAAATGCTAGACACCATTTCTCTCGCAATTTATAAAGTCTTTGTAACCAAGAATTGTCTTCGACCTTCCATTCTTGAATCATTTCTTGCCAAGTAATCTCAAACTCATCTACGGACTTGCACCTCCACAATATATAATTTATAAAATTATCCCTAAAACCTGACTTTCCTAAAAGATGAGGAATATTTTGGGCAGCATTCTTTTCAATATGCCATTCACATAAACGATGTCGTGCATTGGGTAAAACACTTTTTATTGCAACCGCCATCGGGTGATCTTGGTCTGTAAAAATGGTTTTTGGTTCTTTTCCTTCCATTGAGTCTAAAAAAGACTTAAACAACCATTGAAAGGAATTCGAAGTTTCATCATGCAAGAAAGCACAACCAAAATATATGTTTTTCCAATGATTGTTTACCCCGACAAATGGAGCAAAAACCATATTCCACTTATTTGTTCGGTAAGTGGTATCAAAAGTCATCACATCACCAAAGCACTCATAATGTAGCTTTGAAATGCTATCTCTCCAAAACACATTACATAACTGTGGAAAAGTAAACCCTAGATCTAGAAAATGAGAAGAACAGGGGAGAAGCAAAAACGTGTTAGTTATTACCGAACAAATAAGTGGAATATAGTTACATAACACGTTTTTGCTTCTCCCCTGTTCTTCTCATTTTCTAGATCTAGGGTTTACTTTTCCACATGGTATCAGAGAAATTTGATTCGCATCAAAAGTTCTGATCTCTTTGTTTTGTTGTTCATTTCGTGTTCCTTTGTCCGTTTTAATGGCAAATCAAGAAGTGATTCCTGTTTCTAGCCCATACTATATCCATCCGAATGAAAATCCGGCACTTATTTTGGTGCAGCCGCCATTGGAGGGAAGCAATTATCATGAGTGGAGCAGATCTATGAAGATGTCACTCATCACCAAAAACAAAATCGGCTTTGTTGACGGAACGATGCCGAAGCCTGAACCAGAGGACAGGTATTTCGGAATTTGGAATCAATGTAATACCCTAGTTACTTCGTGGTTGCTTAATTCTGTGATAAAACCTATAGCTCGAAGCGAAATGTGGTTAGATTCTGCATGTGAGATCTGGAATGATCTTAAGGACAGATATTCTAGTGTTGACGCACATAGACTGTCAGATTTACTGGAAAATATTAGCAATACGAAGCAAGGAAACCTAACGGTTACAGAGTATTTCACCAATTTGAAGGTCCTATGGGATGAGGTAGCTATTCTAAGGCCTATTCCTCAATGTCCTTGTGGAATAGGATGTAACTGCACTGTGGCACGAACAGTGAATGAGTATACTGAGAATGAGCAGGTGATTCGGTTTCTAAAAGGACTTAATGAGGAATATGAGCAAGTTAGGTCTCAGGTCTTCATGACAACACCTTTGCCTGCATTGAAGGTAGCTTTTGGTATGGCAGTCAAAGTAGAAAGGCAGAAGCAATATACACAAGGTCATACTAGTGATTCTATGGTATTTGCAAGTAAGTTTCAAGACAGTAATGGTGGTAATCAAGTTGGGACCAGACAGAATACTTATTATGGAAACAAGGGGACAGGTGGACATGCTAATCAAGGAAGAAAGGCACAATGCACTTACTGTGGCTTTCATGGACATACCATGGAAACCTGCTATAGGAAGAACGGTTTTCCACCAGGTTTCAAATCAAAGAGAAGAGCCAATTATGTTGAAGGATCCAAGGAATCCACCTGTGAGGGACAACAGTTGTTTGCTGAGAAAAATGAGCAGGCTCATAGCGATTCCAAGGACCAATATCAGAAGATTCAGGAACAATATCAGCAAATCCTTACCATGCTGCAGGGTAACCAGCTTTCTAGGAGGGAATATGCTCCAGCAGTGAACCAGACCTCTACCATTGTAGCAAATTTCAAGCCCACGCAAGAAGGTTCAGGTAACTGTGATACATACTCAGGTAATTGGATCTTAGATTCTGGTGCTACTGACCATATAGTCCAGAATGTGAGTCTATTATCTGATTATCATAGTGTCACGGGCATGAGTGTAGGTCTACCGAATGGAGAAGTGGCAGTGGTGTCTCATATAGGGACTGTTAAAATTGAATGACCAGTTGGTTTTGAAGAGAGTCTTATGCATCCCTGGTTTTTATGTTAATTTGGTCTCTATTGGAAGGCTAACTAAGGATAATCCCGTAACATTCAGTTTTAAGGTTGATATTTGTCTCATACAGGATCAGGAGACTGGGAGGATGATTGGTGTAGCTGAAAGACACCAGGGCCTGTATGTTTTCATGGTTGCTCCAAATCCTAAAGAACAGAGAATAAGTTGCTGTGTGCAAGATGTGATACCAGAGGACATGATGTGGCACTACAGGCTGGGCCATCTGTCAAATAAAAGTCTTAGCGGTTTGCACTTACCAGGTTCTAGTAGCTGTAATAAAACAATATGTCCAGTGTGTCCTTTAGCTAAACAGAAAAGAAATGCTTTTCCTTTGAGGCAAAGTAGTACTAGTGCTTGTTTTGAGCTTGTACACATGGACATTTTGGGTCCATATCACACACCAACTGTCCATGGTCACAGGTACTTCTTAACAGTGGTAGATGATTTCTCTAGACACACTTGGATTTACCTGTTATGAAATAAAGGAGAAGTTGCTGAATTGGTACCAAGTTTTTGCAAATTTGTGAAGAATCAACATAATACGACTGTTAAGACACTTGGGACAGACAATGGGAGAGAATTTGATCTCAAAGCATACTATGCTGATGAGGGAATTTTGCATCAGACTAGTTGTGTAGATACACCCCAACAAAATGGGATGGTTGAAAGGAAGCATCAACATCTACTCAACGTAGGAAGGGCCATGAGATTCCAAGCTAACCTTCCCATTAGTTATTGGGGCTACTGTTTACAACATGCCACAGATATTATAAATGTCCTACCAACACCTGCACTAAAGGGTAAGACACCCTATGAAATCATGTTTAAGAAGTCTCCTACATATGAAGACTTCAGGGTCTTTGGTTGCTTAGTGTACACATGCACCCTAAAACAAAACAGACACAAATTCGATCCCAGAAGTAGGTTAGCTGTGTATCTAGGGAACTCAAAAACACAAAAGGCCGTTACACTTCTTGATTATCACACTAGAGAAATATTTACCTCAAGAGATACAGTGTTCCATGAAACCTATTTTCCTTTCCATCACAGACCCCAAAAACCTGCTCACACAATAGTCCCTCTTCCTGCTTCATTGACTTATCCAGATGACATTATTGTGAATGAGCCACTTCCTCTTGTAGATGAAATGCCCCAAGGACCTGGTTCACAATCACCTAAAGATCCACCCCCAGTCCCAACAGTCAGAAGATCATCTAGAACAAGACATGTCCCTGCTTATCTAGATGAGTATCTGTGTGCCCAAGTAAGCAATAAAGCCTCTTATCACCCCCCAACCAGCAATGCTTCACCTTCCTACATTGATAATGAACAGGAACCTAGCAGTTACAACCAGGCTATTCTTCACCCACAATGGAAGGAAGCCATGGGAAAAGAGATCACAGCCTTAGAAGCCAATCACACATGGGACATTGTATCTTTGCCACACGGAAAGAAGAAACAGAGAAATTTGTAAATGGGTCTACAAAATTAAATATAAACCAGATGGGTCAATAGAAAGGTACAAGGCTAGACTTGTAGCCAAAGGTTACACACAAACTTATGGGGTAGACTATGAAGAAACTTTCTCACTGTGGCTAAGATCACCATCTTTGTAAGACTTTTACTAGCCATAGCTGCAGTTAAAGGTTGGCACCTTAAGCAACTAGATATCAACAATGCCTTCCTCCATGGAGACTTGGAGGAGGAAGTGTACATGAAATTACCCCCTGGTTTTCAATCACAACAGCCTAATCCAGTTTGCCATTTGAAAAAATCACTCTATGGCTTGAAACAGGCCAGTAGGCAGTGGAATAGCAAACTCACATCAGCTCTTCAGTCTCAAGGTTTTATCCAATCCAAGCATGATTATAGCCTGTTCTTCAAGGGTACAGGGAGCTCCTTCTTGGCTCTTATAGTGTATGTAGATGATATCATCATAACTGGTGAGGACCTTGATGCCATTTCTGCTCTCAAGGGTTTCCTCCACTCTACTTTTCAGATCAAAGATCTTGGTGATCTTAAGTACTTTTTGGGCATAGAAGTGGACAAAACTTCTGCTGGGATCTGTCTGTCTCAAAGAAAGTATGCTGTCAATATGTTAGAACAATATGGTTTCTTGGCTGCCAAGCCTGTTTCCACTCCCATGTGTTCCAAGAATGTGCTTACAGCAGGGGATTCTGAACTGTTACCAGATAATACAGGATATAGGAGCCTCATTGGGAAGCTTCTTTATCTCACCATAACCAGACCTGATTTGTCATTTGCTGTTCAACAATTGTCTCAATTTCTTGACTGCCCCACTGTCTTTCATCTTCAGGCTGCACACAGGCTTCTACGGTTCATCAAGAAAGACCCCTCTCAAGGCCTCTTTTATGCTGCTGATACATCCCTGACTCTTAGTGGTTTTGTAGATTCTGACTGGGCGGGTTGCAAGACAACTAGACGATCTGTTACAGGTTTTCTCATGTTCCTAGGGTCTTCCTTGGTTTCTTGGAAGGCAAAAAAGCAAACTACTGTTGCTCGAAGCTCAGCCGAGGCTGAATACCGTGCCATGGCCAGTGCTGTTTGTGAAATATTATGGCTTCGGTTTCTTTTAGCAGACTTGCAGCAGCCACCAATTTCTCCCACAGCTCTCTTTTGTGATAACCAAAGCGCCATTCATATTGCCCAAAACCCGGTGTTTCATGAGCGCACAAAACACTTGGAAATTGACTGTCACTTGGTTCGAGAGAAAGTTCAAGCTGGCCTCATCAAGCTGCTACCAGTCCAGTCCCAACACCAACTTGCAGATCTTCTTACCAAGGCTCTTGATGCTCCCACATTTCATTCATTAGTGTCTCGCCTTCAGATTTCTTCCCTTGGACAGCTTGCTAGCCCAGCTTGAGGGGGGGTGTTAGTTATTACTGTCATTAGAAAAAGGGCAATTTTGTACAATCACTTTGATGTAATTCTTTTTACCTTCATGTAAAAGGGTAGTTTAGTATTTTATGTGTAATTAGCTGGAGACAAACAAACAAAAAGGTTGTCCCTGCTGTCATTTGTAAGAATCATCAAAAATAAGAAAGTGAAAAGAAGCGTTTTTGCTTCTCCCCTGTTCTTCTCATTTTCTAGATCT
Source organism: Gentiana macrophylla (assembly GCA_026214975.1). Lineage (NCBI taxonomy): Eukaryota > Viridiplantae > Streptophyta > Magnoliopsida > Gentianales > Gentianaceae > Gentiana > Gentiana macrophylla. The sequence continues at coordinate 128,927,032 of CM047807.1, read as the reverse complement.
AGGGTTTACTTTTCCACAATAACCGACCTTCTTCATCAACTTGAAATGTGTAATAGAAGTTTGAGTCCTCCAATTTTTTCTTTGACAAATAATCTATCAAAGCTTGAGCATCTCCACCATTTATTAAATTTCTCCTACGAGATTGTTGGTGATTATGGACGTCTTGCTCTATGCAACCGACGTGTTGAATTCCGCCAGCTTGGTCTACCAAATATCTAAAAGCTTTAGTAGGACCAACACCAGAATCAACTAGCTGTTTGTTAAAAATATTAAGTACTTATTCTGAAAAAATTAAGTGATAATTAATTAAGATGTGTTTGTTAATATTTTTTCCCGTCTCTTATTAAATTCAGAACATCTGAAATTCGTTCCATTTTACGCTATTAATTTTCAGCGTCTTCCGGTCCGCTTAACGCTGAATTGCATTACGAGGAACGTGCCATATTTATGGTTTTTATCTTTTAACTTCTCTATTTTTTTTTAAACATGCATTGGAAATATCTTACTTTTTTTTAAAGCACTATTATTATTATTAGTCATATAATCCTCGTGTTATTTTTTGCCGAAAAATAGTGTGCATGTCTCCTATCTCAACTTTTCTTATATTTCATTATAGTATACATATAATAAACATACATGAAAATATATATAATAAACATTAATCACCTTGATTAAAAATATAATAAGCACATAATATCATTATATGAACATATGATATCGTTATAATACACATATAATAAATAGCACACGAACATATAATAAACATATATTATCGCTATAATATATTTCTTTATTATAATTCTTATATATGTAATAAACATTAATCACCTTGTCTAAAAATATATATATGCTTGTCTAAACATTAATCACATTTCTTGTGGCGGTGCCTTCATGATTGTTTTACGATTGGCCAGGATTTGGCACAGAGGAGTTTAGGGGATGGTCTATGCTTGGCATGCGGAGAAACTTTAAGTCAGACCATATGTCTTCATTGCTTCTCTGTTGACACTTGGCTGGCTTCACTCTGCCGAAAATCTGTTTTTACTTTGCCGTTCTACCAACTAGTAGAATACTTGTCTGACTCTACTTATACAACATGTCAGACCCTAAGTAAAACTTATACAGAGAAATTCTAACTTATTTCAGTCTTGCTATAACAGCTAGTATGGCCATCATCAAAACATAACAAAGTGTTCCTAACATTGTTACCAGAGAAAAACACAAATTTGAACTCGTTAATAAGAAGAAAACATGAATTCGAACTCATTACCAAAGAAAAAACACAAATTTCTACTCGTTATAAAGAGAAAACACAAATTTCCGGCGATACCAACTCGTTATCAGGGGGAAAAAACATTTTTTCTGCAAAAACAACTCGTTACCAGATAAAAACACAAATTTGAACCCGTTAATAAGAAGAAAACATGAATTCGAACTCGTTACCAAAGAAAAAACACAAATTTCTACTCGTTATAATGGGAAAAGACAAATTTCCGGCGATGTCAACCCGTTATCAGGGAAAAAACCTTTTTTTCGGCAAGGACAAATCGTTACCAGATAAAAACACAAATTTGAACTCGTTAATATGAAGAAAACATGAATTCCAACTCGTTACCAAAGAAAAAACACAAATTTCTACTCGTTATAAAGGGAAAACACAAATTTCCGGCGAAGTCAACTCGTTATCTGGGAAAAAAATATTTTTCTTCAAAGACAACTCGTTACTAGAGAAAAACACAAATTTGAACTCGTTAATAAGAAGAAAACATGAATTCGAACTCGTTAAGAAAGAAAAAACACAAATTGCTACTCGTTATAAAGGGAAAACACAAATTTCCGGCGATGTCAACTCGTTATCAAGGAAAAAATCTTTAGTTCTGTAAGGACGACTCGTTATCAGAGGAAAACACAAATTTGAACTCGATAATAAGATGAAAACATGAATTCGAACTCGTTACAAAAGAAAAAACACAAATTTCTACTCGTTGTAAAGAGAAAACACAAATTTCCGGCGATGTCAACTCTTTATCAGGGAAAAAACCTTTTTATCTGCAAAGACAACTCGTTATCAGAGAAAAACACAAATTTGAACTCGCTAATAAGAAGAAAACATGAATTCGAACTCGTTACCAACGAAAAAACACAAATTTCTACTCGTTATAAAGGGAAAACACAAATTTCCGGCGATGTCAACTCGTTATCGGGAAAAAAACATTTTTTCTGCAAAGACAACTCGTTACCAGAGAAAAACACAAATTTGAACTCGTTAATAAGAAGAAAACATGAATTCGAACTCGTTACCAACGAAAAAACACAAATTTCTACTCGTTATAAAGGGAAAACACAAATTTCCGGCGATGTCAACTCGTTATCAGGGAAAAAAATATTTTTTTCTGCAAAGACAACTCGTTACCAGAGAAAAACACAAATTTGAATTTGTTAATAAGAAGAAAACATGAATTCGAACTCGTTACCAAAGAAAAAACACAAATTTCTACTCGTTATAATGGGAAAACATAAATTTCCGGCGATGTCAACTGGTTATCAGGGAAAAAACCTTTTTTTCTGCAAGGACAGCTCGTTACCAGAGAAAAACACAAATTTGAACTCGTTAATAAGAAGAAAACATGAATTCGAACTCGTTACCAACGAAAAAACACAAATTTCTACTCATTATAAAGGGAAAACACAAATTTCCGGCGATGTCAACTCGTTATCAGGGAAATTTTTTTTTTCTGCAAAGACAACTCGTTACCAGAGAAAAACACAAATTTGAACTTGTTAATAAGAAGAAAACATGAATTCGAACTCGTTACCAAAGAAAAAACACAAATTTCTACTCGTTATATGGGAAAACACAAATTTACGGCGATGTCAACTCGTTATCAGGGAAAAAACCTTTTTTTTCTACAAGGGCAATTCGTTACCAGAGAAAAACACAAATTTAAACTCGTTAATATGAAGAAAACATGAATCTGAACTCGTTACCAAAGAAAAAACACAAATTTCTACTCGTTATAAAGAGAAAACACAAATTTCCGGCGATGTCAAATCGTTATTAGGGAAAAAAAACATTTTTTCTGCAAAGACAACTCGTTACCAGAGAAAAAAACAAATTTGAACTCGTTAATAAGAATAAAACATCAATTCGAACTCGTTAAGAAAGAAAAAACACAAATTTCTACTCATTATAAAGGGAAAACACAAATTTCCGGCGATGTCAACTCGTTATCAGTGAAATAAACTTTTTTTTTCTGTAAGGACAACTCGTTGTCAGAGA